>PVKB01000158.1:284754-721235 GCA_004027205.1 Ctenodactylus gundi
TTTTTTTTTTTTTTTTTTTTTTTTTTTTTTTTTTTTTTTTTTTTTTTTTTTTTTTTTTTTTTTTTTTTTTGTATACTGAGTATCAGTTATATACTGAACATTAGTTTCTGGGGCCTCAGGCATTTCTACATGTGTGTTTTACCTTGTGTTCCCATGGTTATATTGCTGAGGGATTTATTTTACTTTAAGAGACTGGATGAGAGGCTTCTTTGAAAGTGTAAGTGAGGGTGTTTTGGGGGAGCCAAATGCCCACTGTGTTCTATGCTGAGACTAGGCAGAGAGGAGCGTCTAATAGGCCAGTGGCCTCCAAGGAGTCTTTTTTACTCTCAGGCCCCGTCAGAGGGCCTCTCCCATGTGTCCTGGCTTCTTTGCCCCAAAGTCATGCCTCCCTGCCCTCCGCAGCCTGCCCTCACTAGGACCCAAACCATTGAGATCAGCGGCTTTTCTCCCCTTTCTACAACTATCTCTTAAGCCATTTCTTTTCTAGGCACTGATTGTGTCCCTCAAATCCCTGGTGTTTGGTCTTTCCACGACTTTTCTTACTAATACATGACCTAACATGAGATCTTCCTGTTAAAGCAGGTCAGTTGGCATCATGTACTGATAGACATGGAAAAGAGAACGTCAGATTACTAATTGTCCTAGAAGAGGACAAAATTATATTTTTAACAAGTTTATTGCATTGAATGTGACATTTTCTTGATCAGTGAATTTGAGTGTATTGTCCTGTTTATTAATCATGTAGGTATTCTCTGATCAACTAAAAGCTTGTTCTTATATCATGCAGTATTTTCCTATTATCTTCAATGTTCTTCACATAATCTGGCTCCAAGTCCCTGAGTGGCTGCCTGTATAACAGATATCTTCCCTTGGTTGTTGTTTATTCAGTTGGTGCATAGTCCACAGTCTTAAAGTTTCCAATTTGCTTTCTATATGATCAAGTGCTTCAAGTGTCTTTTTCAAGAAAATTTTGTCTGTTTCATAGTTGTGAGGATATTCTTTTTTTCTTTTCTCTTTGTCTTTTCTGTCTTCCTTTTTTTATATACTGGAGATTGAAGCCAGGACCTTTACACTGAGCCATATCCCCACCCTATCTTATTTTTGAAATAGGGCTTCACTAAATTGAAAAATTGCCCAGGCTGGGCTTGAACTTGTGGTCCCTCAGCTGCCTCAGTCTCCCAGAATGCCATGATTGCAGGCATGAGCCACTCGACCTGGCTGTTGTGAAGTTATTGTCTGATGTTTTCCTCTGGAAATTTTATAGTTTCATCTTTTACATTTGTATCTGTAATC
This sequence comes from Ctenodactylus gundi, assembly GCA_004027205.1. NCBI lineage: Eukaryota > Metazoa > Chordata > Mammalia > Rodentia > Ctenodactylidae > Ctenodactylus > Ctenodactylus gundi. The sequence continues at coordinate 286,048 of PVKB01000158.1, forward strand.
GATCCACTTACAACTTATTTTTCTATATGGCAATAGGTAGGTTATAGATTGACTTCTCCTCAGTATGGACATAGAGTTGACCCAGCACCAAAGATTGAAAGGCTTGTCCTTTCCTCCTTTGCACTGTAGTGTCACATCACTATAAGTCATGTGATGATACAGGCTGACACCTATTTCTGAACTGTCTTTTCTGTTCCATTGACCTGTTTTGCCTTGTACCAGTATCACAATGTCTTAATTAACAGAGCTTTACAGTGGCTCTTGGTACCTGATAATATACATCAACCAAACTTGTTTTTCTTCAAGATTGCATAACTGTGCATAACTCTCAGCATTACCATATGGGTTTTAGAATTTACCAACTTAAAAATCTTGTTTTAATTGTAATTTAAACTTAATTTAATTATTACAGATACTGTTCCCTTTCTTTTTAAGTGGATCACTGTTAAATTTTTTATATATTTTCCCTATGTTACTGACTTATAAAAATTCACAATTTTGAATATTTTTATTTTCAGTTGTGTTCTCTTAAAATATAACTACAGAGATATTATTCTGTAAAACTCACTGATCCATATTAATCCTGACCTTAACTCTCCACTCTGAGTTTAGTCATTTCATATATATATATATATATATATATATATATATATATATATATGATAGTGACAGCAAATAATGATAGAAAGAGAATATAAAGAAATAAGAGTTCATGCTAAACTTGCTGAAATCAGACATCTTTGCAATTCTGGTCAATATATTTCCCTTGCCTTCATTTTTGGTTCATTACATTTGCATTGGAAAGTAGCTAGAGCAGAGCCATGTCTCAGCATTATTGCTAACTTTGGAGGTCGTGGCTGCCCCCTGCCCCCCTGAGGACCAGCCCCTCCTTCCTGATCACTGCTCTGTATTATGACATTCTGTATTTCTTCACTCTGCCTTTTCTCTTAATTTTCACATTCCATTGCTTCTCCTGTGTTTGCCTTGTGTCATTTTTGGTGTTGTCTGAGAGACAAATGAGTGTTCAACCTTTTTTCTTTTTATCATGACAGTTTCCAAAAATCAGGATGTACCACATTATCCTTGTGAAACTAGGTAACATTCTCAAATGTATGAAAATTTCCTTAGACAGGAGAATAAAGAGAATAAATCTTTGTCCACAGGTTTCTCTGTCCATTAGATTGAGAATTTCATGCCAGCCACATTTAAAATCTTGTATGGTATTAATACTAATCAGTGTTTATTAACATTCAGACATGTTCACAACTGTTGTAGCAGCTGAGTGCCTGTAAGTTAAATTGATTTTAGTCCTTAGATACCCATTAATAGCTCTGCTTCCCATTTTTGTAATGAAATACAGTTGTTTGAGGGTGTTTATGAAATGACAACTATTTGATTTATAGGTGACCTTGACTTGAAATTCTCTGTGTGTTAGCATGTTAGAATGTAAATGATCACCTCTCCCACTCTGATTGCTGCTTTCCAGATGCATACTCCCATTTCCAAACCACAAGAGACAAAGATCTGGAAATGCAGCTAATACCAAGTTAGAGTCTCTCAGCCTATAGTAGATACAACAGAGGAAATAGTGTTCAGGCTTTTTAACCAGCCCAACCACAAGCCCACGAGCCCACTAGGCAGACTATGTGATGATGCAGAAAAACAAACAAACCTAAAAAAAAAAAATCTAGAAATTTTCTAATCTCATAAGAAATCAGACTCAATATGATCGCAGCATATTCTTAGGCAGATTTTAAACCCAAAGAACTTCAGAGTCTGGCCTGCCTTGTGGTTATGTCAGATAATCAATCTCACCACACTCCAGAGCTGTAGAACTGCAAAGGAAAGAAAACTTCACTCCCTGTGCTCACCACCCACCATGGGACTTAAGAGTAAGTTCAGAAATTTGGCAAAACCAACCTGGCTATAGATCCTAAGGCCTCAGCACCTCTGAAATTCTCTGAAGCCTGTTCAGAAGGAATAGGACGATTGATGCAATGTTCCTGTGCTTCTGTGCTAGTCCCTTCAGGACACATTTATTTCAGATTTGTCTTTTGTCCTATGACAAAATGTGAGGAAACAAAACCAAACAAAACCCAAGCGCTAGTCTTCTGTATATGGGGCGTGGAGCCAGGAGAAGCACTGTGAGAGGGGTTTCATCCCAACCAAGCTCACTTTTGGGTTATAAAAACTACTTTCAGATCCTTACCTTGAGAATTGTGTCAATTTATAAGCACAACAGCCCACCAACAATGGTTTGTGCTTCAGAGCTCTATACTCAAGGATGAATCTCAACTTACCTTACAGAGCTATTACGAAGTAAGTTTATAGTCTCTTTATGCACCAGACTCTTTGCTAACACTAAGAAGGAATGTGTATGTAAGAGGACAGGCTCCCACTGGATCCGTAGCCACAGGGTGGCCGGGATGCGGACACGCAAAGGTTTCCCGCTTGATAGACATAATGCTTTGCTTCCATAGGCTTAATTTTTTCCAGAAAATTTTATGAAAAATCAACAGATAATTGATTACAGATTTCAGTAAAAAAAAAAACATAAAACATGCAAGTCGTATTGGAAAAGGTACAGGTAATAGAAAACATGGCAGAAAGTAAAAGGTAAGAAAATACGTAAGTTAGAAGTATAATAGTTCATGTGTATTGGTAAAAGGTCAAAATGGTTTTTTTTTGGGGGGGAAAAAGAGAGAAGCTATTGGTTGATGGGACTGGGGAGAGATGCCCTACACTAATATATTAATAACAAGGGGGAAACAGCCCTCAGAGACTGCATGGATATTTTTTGTGAACCTCCATTCTAGGTCCTTGTTTGCCCTATCACATACCACCCACCTTAATATACAAACTTAGCAGACCCCCAGTGGAAGTGTTTAGAGATGCTTCGGGGCTGTCCACAGCACTTGGCGTTGCTTTTGTTCTTGTCGCCTTGCCGGGATCTCAGCTTCTAAGGCTCTAACCTCTGGTGTATTTCATCTTCAGCCCCGCGGCTAGAGGTTTGCCCTTGGTGTCTCCTGCATTTCTCCTGCAGAGCGTAAGCTTGCCTGGCTTGTCCCCTGACTTTTCACCCGGGGTTCCCTCAGACCCATCCTGGCAATCCCAGCAGGGGCCAAACCAGCAGGAAAACCTTTCACTGCTCTTAGGAAATCCTCCATTCACAGTAAGGTCTGGGAACAACTATTGCTTTCAGTGAAGTATTTACCAGCTCACATCACAGTCATACACAATTTTTTTCTGGTGTACACGTGTGAATATGTATCTTTTTTCTCTTTTGTTTTGGGGTATGGTAGTGTTTCATTTTCAAGGGGGGGGTGAATTTCACTAACAGGAGGGATTAAACAGGTTTCTCCTTGACAAGCACTTTGGTGGTATTTTTAGAGAGATATGATCACATTTTCTCTAGTATTACTGTTTTACTTCATTATAAATTATGCTGTTGATGCAAATAGGAAAAGGGAAGTGAGGGTTATGGGAATGAAAATACAAAAAAGAAACTCTTTTTAGTTGAGCTAATTTTCCAACAAAGGCACAATATTCCCATACAGTATATCCTCTGGATATCAAGCAGGCCTAAGGTCCAGAAGGTTTACTGAAATCTACTTTTTTACAGTCATGCCATAACTGAGATGCAACAGGGTTGGGTCACATGCTGTTTCATTCACTGTCTGAATAGAAACTTGGGACAATTTAGATATTGTCAGCCTCAATATCCTGACCTATGAGAATGAAAATAATTCCTGCTAAAAAGGGTTTTCTATGTGACATAATGTGAATGAAAATTCCTTTGATTCCTTGGCGGCCTGCCCCCCCCCCCCCCCCCATAGCTGCTGGTGAAGGGAGGTAGATGTTTACTGAGCAGCTATGGGGGGCCAGGCCTCACACAAGGAAGCTGATGCCTTTTAATTTATTGCTTTCTTCTTATGGGGACACAGATATCCTAGTATATGAGAATGACATTGTTGCACATTCCCACTCAGTTTTTTACTGCTAGTTGTCTTGAATAATTTTCCCTCTTCCCTTTGATAGGTAGGACAATATCCTAGAATGGACAGGTAGAGCTAGAACAGGGTGTTCTGGTGGCCACAAAGTACCACCCCCTTACCTTCCCCAACTGGTTTCCCATAGATGCCCTAAAGTAATTTGCAGCACCTCCCCACCCCCCAGCAGACTGTCCTGCAGGTAGCTGAGCAGGGGCAAGCATCACAAACGGCTCCAGTCCTTTACTGTCTCAGGCCCCTCACTTGAGACCCCCTCTCAACTTCTTGAAAGCTTTCCTTTCTCAAAAAACTTCTTCTCACTTTGAATCTTCTGTGAACTCTGATTTTTTAAATTATACTGAGAATTCCTGAGCCCAGACAGTGGGCAACACAAGTGGTAATACTTTGATCATGAAGCTGGAGTCATGTTGTTTAAACTGCACCAATGAGCAGGGATAAACATTGAATACATGTTCTGAGCTTACCAAGTAAGAAAAAAGAAAGAAAAGAGAAGGGAGAAGAGAGAAGAAAAAGAAGAGGAGGAGGAGGTGGTGGAGATGGGGAAAGGGAAGCGGCAGTGGTGTAGTGATGCCAGGGAAACATTGTGTTGGAATGAGAGGGTAGAACTTTGGTTGAGCCCAGCTGGCATACCAAGATCTGCTACCCTTGCTGCTCTTAGGGTTCTCAGATTCTCTGTGCATTAATCAGAGGGAGATGTGACCAGCTGAGAGAAGCACTCACTGCCCCTGACCACTCAACAAGTGACCACTCCCATTTTCTCTCTGGCCTGTATGTCAGCTGTGGTATACCAGACTTCCCAGACATAGTCTGCTGTCTTAGTTGCTGTTCGTGTTTAAGATTTTCAGACCCTGAAGTAATTTGTTTGAGGGAGGGAGTCACAGCTTTGGGTGTCCTGCTGTGATTGGTAGGGTAGGCTTCCAGCCTCCACTGTAATGCACAACAGCTGTCGAAAAGCATCTTGTTCTAAGTGACACCACGTTGGAAATGGAGAATCAGCCTCCATAGTCATTTGTACGGTCATTTGTATGATTGAATTTTCCATTTTGAGGGAGGCGAATGACATTTTTATCTAAAAACAATTTTGTTTTCTTCCTTTGTGCAGGAGAATTAGGTCTACCAGCAGAATACCAAACAGATTACGGAGAGGAGAGAAATGAGTAAGCCAGACAAAGCAATAAAGCAAAGTGTTCGCATCCACCTGTTTTGGGGTACGATATTAACATAGTAACTGTTTCTGTTCTTGAATGTTCATTCCCTTAAATTGGCTCTGTTTCAGTTCCTTCATAACGAAGGGTGGGGACAGCCAAAGGCTCACTTAGTATGTATCATTGCATTTGGGCAGCTTTGAAAACAAGATAGCTGCCGGGGTGAGAAGCAGGAGCTGTGAGAGATGCTGGTGCCTCCAGTGCTGTAAACTAGTAGTTTGGAAAGTGAACTCACAGCTGTATCCCACCGGCCAGCAGATGCTGTAGTCATTAATCTGTTGTTGTGACTGAGGTGGTGTCAAGTTGAACTCTGCTTAGTTGTGACATCTAAATTACAAAGAGCCTTGTGACTGGGAAAGGCTGCATTTAAACACAGGTCCTAGTAAGATACCAAAGGATGACACTTTGAGGAGAGAATTTATAGGCTGGAATCAATAAATTTGTTTCCCATTACTTCTAGATAGGTAGTGTTTTCTAACTTTTCCTACTTCTGTTCTTTTTCCTTTAAAATTTTCTGAAATTTCTCCTAAGAAGGAAGAGTAATTTTTTCCTGGCTTCCCCTATGACTTCTATATATGTTTGAGCCCTTCACAGATACAGAGAAGAGGGTTAGAATCTATAATTGGGAAATTTCCAAGTACCCCTTGACCACAACTTCCTCATAAATCTGCGATATTTTCATTTTGGTTGTACATATAGTTGGACATTCTAAATAAGCTCAGTTTTTTGTTTGTTTCTTTGTTGGCTGTTTTTGTTTTCGCTTTTTAGCTTGCTTGGTTGGTTGTTTTTTGCGGGGAGAGGGAGGTGGTTTGTTTTGGCTTTTGCTATTGGGACTTGATACCAGAACCTTCACACTGAGCCCATTATTAGTTTTTGTTTTTCCCCATTTTTGTTGATATGTATTAGTGCAAGATTTAAGGTTTACAATGAAGTTGATCATTTTGTGCACATATGTATCTTGTCAAGATGACAAAGACTTTCCCACTCTCCTTTTGTTCTCCCTCCCACCCTAACCTACTCTCCTTCCCTCCCCCACCCTACCCCCCTGTTTCATTTTAGTTTGAGACAACAACTCACTAAGTCACTAAATTGCCCAAGCTGGGCTCCAACTTATGATCCTCATGCTTCAGCCTCTAGGAGGGCTGGGATGATAGGGTTGTGATACCAGGCTCAGCTGTAAACCCAGGTTGATACATGAGCTACTTGTTGTCATTGATTTCATGTGTTAGGAAGTGGTTTGAATTCAGCTTGAAAACTATAATGTGTTTCCCTATGCTTTAGCAAAAAAGAATAGAGGGACAAGAGCCACCTGTCTATAATATGGTGTCTAAGGAACCTACCTGGCCACCATAGAAGTGAAAGTATGGACCTGCTCATTGCAACCAGGTCTCTAAATTTCAGCGTGTGTCCATAGTAGTGGGAGGTAACACGATCTTCACAACTACTCCTCTTTTAAAGTCTTTTTTTTGGGGGGGTGTGTATTGACACTTGTAAGTGTAGGAAAGGAATCATGTTTTAGATTTCTAGAGCTGCCATCATGAATACCACAGGCTAGGTGGCTTCAACAACAGAAGTTTACTTACTTCCTCAGAGTTCTGGAGGCTAGAAGCAAAAGATCAAGGTGGGAAAATTGGTTTTGTTTTGAGATGTCTCTCTGTAGATGGTCATTTATCTTCCTTTGTCTACAATATCTGTATCCTAAGTTCTTCTTATAATGACAGCAGTCATACTGGATTAAGTTGCTGATAATTAGGTCATTTGGCCCTATCTCCAAATGTGGTCACATTCCAGTTAACACTGTGTGTCTGATTTCTGATTTGCTTTGCTAAGCCTGATAGTCTCAAGGTGCATTAATTTTCCTACAAATGTCCCAAATTTATCTTTTTTATGGCAAAGTAGTACTCCATTGTGTGTGTGTGTGTGTGTGTGTGTGTGTGTGTGTGTGTGTGTGTGTCACATTTTTTTTTATCCATTTGTCTGATGAGGGACAGAAAGGCTGCTTTAAAGATTTAAGTATTGTGAGTTGTGCTGCTATAAACATGAGTATGTATGTATCACTGTAATATGAGGTTCTTAACTCTTTCAGAAAGATGCCCAGAAGAGGTACAGCTGGGTCAAATGGAATGTCTACTTCGAGTTCTCTCTCTCTCTCTCTCTCTCTCTCTCTCTCTCTCTCTCTCTCTCTCTCTCTCTCTCAGAATCTCCATACATACTGCTGTCCATAGTGATCATACTGGCTTACAGTCCCACCAACAATGTAGAAGGGTTCCTTTTTCCTCCAACCTTGTCAGAATTTGTTGTCTTTTAAGTTCTTCATAATAGACGTTCTTACCAGAGTAAGATGGAATCTCAGTGTTTCAATTTGTATTTCACTAGTGGTTAAAGGTGTCCAGTGTTTTTTCAACATCTGTGGGCATTGGTACTTCCTCAGAGATTGTTTACTCATTTCATTTGCCCATTTTATTTTCCATTCCAAAAAGCCAAAACAAAATACTGGTTAGCCTTTACACAGATTAAGAAAAGAAGAAAAATCTCCTATCTGATATTCAGAGTAACTGTTGAAGAAAACACAAATTAAAATAACTTGTCAGATATTTTTGCTATTCTGTGAATAAATAAATATATATTATATAATATATAGTGTAATAGATATAGTATAATATATATTATATAATATATAAAATATATCATATACTATATATAAACATTATATATATGCTATAGTATAATATATATTATATAATATATAAAATATATCATATACTATATATAAACATTATATATATATATATATATATATATATATATATATATATATATATATATGACAAGTTTAAAAAAGAACGTGGTAAGGATAAAAGGAAGCCTGTAATACTAAGAAGAGCTGACATGAGTTGTCCAAAAATGTCTATGGGAAACTTGTGTATTGTGAGCTTCATGGCTATTCCTGGGAATAACATAGCCCTTATGCTAATTTTAAAAAGCATTCAGAATTAAATTCATTGATAAACTTTTATTGCTTTTTAAAAAAGCAAAATATAATTTATGAGAAAGCCATAACAATTTTTTAAAAGTCACATTTTAAATATAGGTGCACTTTTTTCTCTTATTGTAAGAGACAGTGCAAATTCTATAAGGCATGGCTAGACAGTGACAGAAATGAGCACTGGCATTTCCTCAGACAGTTCACAGGCATTAAAAGGATGTAGATAGAAGCAGAGTTAAAAAAAAAAAAAAAGAAGAAGCAAGTGACTTTGAACTGACAATGGTCATAGAGAGATGATGGATGTGATCAAAGCCAGAGCTGTAGCAGGAAGGTGGTAGAAGTTGCTTTCAAGCCATGGCCCTCCCCACAACGGTGGTGTGATCAGAGATCGTGAATTGACTTCAGTCCTGAAATCAAGGCATGCCTGCCTTAAAAGAGACCTTTGGCGAGCTCCAACTCCTTCATTTGACAGACAGCAGAGGGGAAGGGTAGGACAAGATGTGCGAGGGGATTGGATGAGAGTCACAAGCATCATTTCCACTTGTTCTGGCTGAAGATGCGAGAGCTCCTCTAATTCTTCTTACTGCCATGAACACAAAATTTTGGGGTCCTTTACCCCAGAAAAGAAGCATGAGTTTAGTTTATTTTTTTAAATCGTCATTTTATCCTTTAAAAGAGAGCTTCTAGTGTATAATATAGAAAATATATGCTTTTTGGAAGCCCAAAATAACAAGCTTTTTCAATGACCTTCATTTTGGATCAGCTCATAGACCACCTGGTAAATTTTAGAATCCCAGAATGTTTGCATTTGAAAGGCCTTTGCAGTGCATCCCTGCGCAGAAATGGAAAGAGCTGTTTTTGTATACTGTGTCACATGCCAGATTCTCACAGGAAGCTAAGTGGTACAGAGCAGAGTATGGGTCCAGCTGTTTTGAAAACTAGCCTAATGCAGCTTCTGCTGTTCCTCACTTCCTCTCTTCCTCTTAATTTCTTCTTTAGCAATGAAAGAAAAGACAGAAACACAGACATTTTGTTGACATATATCAACCCTTTTGTTGACTGACATTTTTGTCACTCATCTGTAGTGTCTATGTGAGGAATGATCATTCATACAGATAAATTACAAGTTTTGTTTTCTCATTTATAAGTGGCCATTACATGTGAACTCTTTCAAACTTCTCTTTAAGAACCACTTCTGAAAAGTGGTCCTTTCATGCATTCATTCATTCAGTAAATATATATGTTTCTATCAATATCATGTACTCTCCGATAAAAACTGCTAGCTAAGTGAGGGGGCACAAATCACAAGCTTTTCCTCTAAGGGGATTACAGTCTAGTGGGAAAGAGCAGCTTTGGTCAAAACATAAGTAGGCTCACATGTTGTTGGTGCTGGACAGCCACTGCTGCACAAGGTGCACAGCACCGCGTGCTGGCTCAGGGGGTGGGTCTTGACTGACATGTTGGAGGGATGGATGTCTAACTTCTGGCACTGCTTAGAATTACTTAATATCTCTGAGCTTCATGTTCCCTATTTTTAAAAATGGAGTCAAATACTAGTTCCTATGGCCAAATATATCGCAAGGATTTGGTGAGATATACCATGGGACACTCCGGGCATGGAAGTACTCGATAAGTGTGAGCTGTTATTGTTTTTAATTTCTACAGTTGGAGCCCAAAAGACACAGTATTTATTTGACATGTAAAATTGCAAAGATCCTTCATGAGAAGGCCTTACTTTAGCTGAGTCATGAAAACAAACTGACTTTCTAAGAGGTAATTGTTGAGAGAAATAGATTCTAGGCAGAGAAGTTACCTGACTAGGGTGCCAGAAGTAGGATGCAGCCCAACACTTGGAAGACTCTTCAGGCATTGGCGTGGCCCCTGCTCAGGATGCAGGCCTTGCCGCCCAGACATAGGCAGGGACAAGACAGGATACTGTAGAGGGACTAAGTTTTGCCCTAGTCCTTGTGTCCTAGAGCACCCACATCTATGCATGGCCTTGGGTTTCTTATTTGGGAATAAAGGAGATAAAACTAGGTCACCTGTACTGTCCTCTCCAGCTTGAGTTCCACTTTCTGATCTCATCAGGTCAAGGCAGAAGCTTCAGATTACACTTTGGGAACAACTGGTGGATGCTATGTATTGGGGAGTAATAGGAGAAAATGTCAGTGCTGCACGGAAATCTGTGCAGGAAGCGTGGGAATGAGTGATGCAAACTCTCCAGGAGACATAAAATTAAAGGGTTGGTTCATCATGGCTACAGTAAACACTACCTGAAAAGGGAGGGATGTGTGTGACTCACCTGTATCGTATTTCAGACATGTAGACTCATTCTCAGGTCATTTTGGAATAGACTCATAAGCTTCTGCATTAGTTATTATGTAAAGCCTCAGTAAGTATTAGCTACACCAAAATATGAAAAATAAGACACATTTATGACATGTTAAATGGTATTAAACATGAAAATCCTAATATTCATTAAACTCGATCCTACTTAATTGCTAATAATTGACCAAAAAAATCATATAACCTGAAAAAAATTTTAAGAAAGTAAGATGAATCCAAGACAGATAAAGTAATACTAAGAGAAAGTAGACTGTGGCAAATATAGAAAGTCATACCCAGGGCTGGAGGAATGGCTCAGCGGTTAAAGCGCTTGCGTAGTAAGCACTTAGGCAAGCACTAAGTACCTGAGTTCAATTCCCCAGTACAACATAAGCCACATATGGTGGTGCACGCCAGTAATCCCAGCACCCAGGAGGCTGAGATAAGAGGGTTGCTGTGAGTCCAAGGCCAGCCTGGGCTTCATAGTGAGTTCAAGACCCACCTGGGCTACAGAGAAAGACCCTGTCTCAAAAAAAAAAAAAATGTGCCCTAAAGAATGGAACTATTGAAGCTTTTCCATATCAGAAGTCTGGTACTAATGTCACTGATAATATGGGAAGGACTGTGGGCTTTTCATACCCTTCTGTGGGCCTGAAAATATTTGGAGCATCCTCTAAGACTATTTATATAAAACAGGTTTGCAAGAAAGAAACTATAGATAGACCCTAGTTACTCCTGGTCAGCTTTAGTTCAGTGTGATTATGAGAACATTTTTATTTTTAAAAGCCTGAGCTCCATGTTGAAGACATGAAGTGTGGAAGCTGCCTTAGGAAGCATGCTGGACAAGGTCAGCATTTCAAAGATGATTTTTTACCCTAACCCAAGGGCATTATTCAGCTTCCTATTTGATATCAGCACATTCACATAGATGGTTTTCTACAATGGTTAGCTTCCAACCCATGAATTGCAGAGTGCTAACGAGAAATTTAGTACTGGGAGGGAAACATATGTGCAGTCATTTGTTATCAGCTGTACCTGAGACTGAAATCATATACATCCTTCAGTCTGTCCAGAGGGTTCAAACCATGACTTAAAACATGATCTGTGTTAACAAAGGACATTTTCCACTCTCCAAGAACTCTCCTTCAAGAGACAAGAATCCTTTTTGTACTGGATCTCAGTGCCCAGTGACCTATCTCTGAAAACCAGTTCCTGTCTATCCCCACATCCCTTAAAGCTTACTCTACTAGAAGAATTGAGGTGGTACATGCACAATGTCTATCTATAAAAAGAGGAATTAACCCTGGCTTTGTGTGGCTCTGGAGGATGGAATTTATAGCCAGGCAGGCAGACGAGAAACAGCACATACTGCCTCGTTGGACAGTCACTTCTACATGTGAGTGTGTTGGTCAGCTGTAGCACTGTTGGACAACTGGCCCTCCACAACTTAAGGAAGGAGAGACCTAACATGGCTCACAGGTTCAGATGATTCACTTCATAGTTGCCTGGTTCCAAGGCAAGCGTACATGGTAGAAGGGGTTGGCAGAGCAAAGCTGCTCACTTCTCACGAAGCAGAGCCAGGGCCCAGCACCTGGGATGGAGGAGCCAGGTGCAGATGCACAGTCCACGGGCAAGCCTCCACGTCGTACCCAGGCACAATGAGAGGGATGCTTTCCCAATGTCCTGGGTGGCTCTCAAACTAACCAAATTGACAATCCAGCTTACCTGTCATGATTAGGAAGTTGAGTGGAGGTCTGGGAGGCTGGCGTTTGTGAACCTTGCTGAGATGGTGGGTCTGTGGCTTCTGCAAGCTTCCCTCTAATTCTATCCCCATGCCTGGACATGTTGTTTGTTCTTTTTAAAACAAGTAAAGACTTGATGAAGCTTAGTGATTGCATACAAATAAGTTAGTTATTGAGAAATAAGGTAGTTACTGACAAGTCCACCCTAAACTTATTCTCTAAATGTATTAGTGAAGACATGAAAAAGTATAGATGACTCAGAACTAAAAGAAATTTCCAGGTCACTTGCGGTCAGAAGATATCTAGGGATTTGGGGAAGATGTCAGCATCTCTATGTTAGAAGCACATAAAGATGAGCACTGATTTTCAAACATTCCCCAGCAATGTCTATAAATAAAAAACAAGCTGTAAACCTTTAGCCTTCACTAATGATGCGTTTGTGAATATGCCATTCTTCTGGACTGATGAGTATAAAAAGGTGGTAGTTGGGTGGACTGGAGTTGATTGCTTTGCCTAAATTATACAGAAATCTCACCACTATAATTTTCTTGTCTCCTGAATGAATTCCTCCTGGCAATCCTCATTATTAAAAAAGAATACAAATCAACATATAAGTTATTTTCTCTTCAACAATCTTAGTGTCAGGTCAGTAGTACATTTTTAGATTTGAAGATACTTTTCTTTATTTCCGCCTGTGTTAAGATTCCAAAAGTTGTAAAATGTTTGTGAGGTGTTTTTTTTTTGTTTGTTTGTTTGTTTTTTGTTTTTTGTTTTGGTTTTGTTGTTGTTGTTGTTGTTGTTGTTGTTTTTCCTTTCATAGACAAGCCTTCTATTTGTTCTTGGGAAATTGATGTACTATTTATGATGCTGGGTATTTCTAAATCGTTAACCAAAATTTTGGTGGAGTTCTCCCTTCGAAGATGTCACAGCTTCTGTAATTAGTTTTCTATAATATCATACACATTGATAATGCAGGTATGGTGGTGCATACCTGCAATTCCAGCACTCTGGAAGCTGAAGCAGGAGGACTGCCGTGAGTTTAAGGCCAGCCTGACTACAGTGCAAAAGACCCTATCTCCTAAAAAACTAAAAACTAAAAAATAAAAAAATTACATACACAGAAATTCAGAAATCACAAGAACCAATCTTGCCTCAGTTTTAACATCATTAAATTTGAATTGAGTTTTGCAAAATCCATTGCCTTCTGAGCTGTGTCCTAGCTGAGGTAAGATATCACAGGTGCGATGAGGGCAAATCAGAGCCTCCCATAATGACCCGTGCTCCTAGCCATAATGTCCCAGCATAAAGTCATTGCAAAACTAGTCTCATCCAGAGTTCTAAAGAGCAGATACCATAAAGAAGGGAGGGGATGAGCCCCAAGTGAGATACACATTTCAGAAACTGTTTCATTTAGTCTTCACACTAGCCTTGACTGGTTTCTAAATTGGAATTTTATGTGTCAAAAGGTTAAATCACTTTCCCAAGGCCAAAGAGCTGTGTGACCGTGACAAGACAAAAATCTTGCTATGATTTCAAGGTCAGGAAAAAGACCTTGTAGGAAGTAAAGCTTTATTGCCTACTGATTAATGCACGACACTTTGTTGTCAAAATTAATGTGTGTAATAATTTTTCAAGTGCATTATTGAACGTTTTAGTTTTTTTCAATGGTTCTGGAAATTTTAAAATTTGATTTATAAAATTAGAGCTCTGATTTGAATAATACATGCATTCTATGATTTAAATATGAAGATCCACATATTGAGAGCTTAGTCCCAGTGTAGCAACTTTCAGAGGGGGGCCTGGAGGAGTAGTGGGATCACTGATCATAGTGTGCTAACCGTATTCTTCATAGGAGGTGGGGCCCAGCTGGAGAAGAAGGTCACTGGGGTGTACCTAAGAAAAATAAACATTTTATTGTTCCACGATTAGAATGTTTCCACCCATTTCTTTTTTATTAGTGCATAGTAAGTATGTGGAGTAATGGATTTCATTGTGGAATTTTCACACCTGCATAGACTTTATTTTGACTGCATCCACTTTCCATGATCCTCTCATTCCATCCCCTCTCTCTTCTCTAATACTTTCGCTTCTACTGTCATCTCATCTTTTATTGTTCTGTTTCTTTTCAGTATATTTATTGAAACATTTTTGTTAAGACAGGGTCTTGCTGTGATGGTCTTGAACTCTTGGATTCCAGTGATCCTCCTGCCTCAGCTTCCTGAATAGCTGGGAATACAGGCATGTGTAGTTTAGAATTCTTTTATTATGCTTACTCACTCTCTTCAATCCAGTTCAATTGGGGTTTAATTTACTGCAGTGAAGATTGTCTAGTCTTTGTCACAGCTGCCTGGCCAGCTGAGAACAAGGATCCTTTTTCAGCCTTAGAATCATCCCATGTAGAAAAGCACATTCTTCAGATGCTTTTTCCTGTGTCTTCCATGATACGACATTCACTAGGTTTTCTTTTGCTTCCCTGACTTTTCTCTTGCCATCCCCACTGTGAGATTTTCCTCCTTATTTGTCCTCTAACTGTTGAAGAGACCACCATATCACTCCTCCTAGCCATCATCTCCTCCGGTGGCTTCGAGCACCAGATATGCACCCGTTAGCCCCTACCTTTAGGTTCAGGCTCGTATACTGAGTTTCTCACTTAATATCTTAACTGATCACATATATCACATGCTCAAAACAACATTTTTGATCTGACCCCTCACTGATCTTGGTAAACAACTTCTCTGCATACTCACTGGCTGACCAAAAACAGAGAAATCCTCTCTGACTCAGTTTTCCTTTGTTTTCCATAGACAACGCATTGGCAGGTCTCACCAACTTTATCTCTAAAATGTATCTTGAGTCACTCAGCTTCTCTCTGCCCTAGCTGCTGCCATTCTAGTCGAAATAATCATTGTCTGTCCTCAGTTTCCACTCCAGCCTCCTGCTTCCACCTCTCACCCCCACCCCCCAAACACACCGCAGCAACCCATGCTGCACACCACCACTTGGATTTCCCAGTCCTGGCCCCTCTAGTATATTAGCCTCGGGGTTTCTTTGTTACGGGGGGTTGGCCAGGCATTGCAGAATGTCTGGCAGCAGATGTCAGTGGAGCTCTTGCCCCAGTGGTACTCACTAAAGAAGTCTCCACTGGCAAATGTCCCCTTGAAGACAAAATCACCACTGATCCAGAATTACTGCCACAGCCAGAAAAGATATTGCTTTGAAAAAAAATTGTTATAATTACTAGTAAGTAAAAAGACAAAAAAAATAATAAAATACTCCATTGTATTAGTCAGGTTTCCCATTTCTGGGACTTGATACTCAACATCCACAAATCAGAGATAAGAGGTTTAAGTCGGCTCACAGCTTCAAGAGATTTGGTCAGTTGACTTCACATCAGAAGCATCATGACAGAAGGAACTTCGCAGGACAAAGATGCTCTGTTCATGGTGACTAGGAACCAGAGCAAGGAAACAGCACCAGAGAAGAGACGGTCAGGTACCCAGAGTAACACCTCCCTGACCCAAACAGACACACCCAGACCTGTGCTTCACTAATCCCCAAGGTGGCTCCCAGGCAGTCTAGTTGACACAGTCAAACTCAGTTGTTACATCCTTCCTAATCATACTTTCCAGTGACCCCTTCCCCCCCCCCCCCCAAAGGTTTTACCAGAGCAAGGCAGGCTCAGCATGATGCAACTTCTGTCTATCTCTATGTTAACAACCCCGGTTGCTTTATTTCTGTTCCACACATAAATGGACCTCAAAGCAGTTTTCTTTGCTCTTCTTTCTACCTAGGGTATCTTTTCCTTAACTTTTACATGGCCACTTCCTTCATATGTTCGATTCAGCCAGTCTTCCTGTCACTATTTTAGCTCATATTCCCCCAGTGTACATTGCCATGTCTGTTTTCTTCATAGCGTCTGTAGTTATCTGATATTGCCTTATGTTTCTGTTTGTCTGTCTCTATAACTCTTAATATAAACCCTGTGAGAAGCAACATCTAGTGTATTTGCACCCTACTACCTCTCCAATGCTTTGATCATGCCAGTCACATAGGAGGTGCCTGAGAAATACTCATTGAGTTTTAAAATTCTTGAAGTCTTACATTAACATGTTGATGTGGTTATATTTGAGAATTTTCAGTCTAAATGTTGTGGAATTTATGGGTATGGCTGTGTGTGTGTGTGTGTGTGTGTGTGTGTGTGTGTCTGTGTGTGTGTGTGTGTGTGTGTGTGTGTGTATTTGTTACTAGAATCTGAACCCAGAGCCTTCACATCGAGCTACATGCTCAGCCAGCCCTTTTTCTCTATTTTTATTTTGAGACAGATCTTACTAAGTTACTAAATTGCATAGACTAGGCTGGAATTTGTCATCCTCCTGCCTCCGTATGACAGCGTGGTGGGATTACAGGTATACACTGCCGTGCCTGGTTTGTAGGTATTTTCAAAAGAACGTGATACTGGTCATGCAGAGTTTAAATGAGTTTTCTGGTTGACATTATATGTTTTCTGGCACAAACGAGGAGGAAAAGCTGTTATCCTGATTGGACTGTCATTGGAGTACAACTACCAATGCAAAGTTTGGCAAAGTTAAGACTATGAAACTCGTTGCAAGTGACCTAAGCTTGTTGAGACCCATTCCCAGAGGGGCCAGCCTAATGAATCTGTCTATTGTGCCACGTAGCCTTCTGTTTGATATAAGCTTTGTCAAGGGAATGAGGTATTGATGTTTTAATGTCTGTGGATTATGGTAATGTGCTTAACGGTATTGATCTGTTCGGTATTCTGTTCTTGTTTTGGCGGCCATCCCAAAACCCAAGAGAAGGATCTGTCCAGATGGTCATAGCACAGGCTATGAAAAAGGATCAAAGAAGAAGCCTATCACTGTAATTCATAAAACATTAGACTTCAAATTTTGACACCTCAGTTAAGCCACAAGCCTAATGGGAAGGTACTTACTGGGCTAAATTAATCCTCCCACTGACAAAAATCACTGCATGTGTGACAAGAATGAGAATTTCCCAATGGACTCCCACTCTGTGGAAACAATAGAGAAGCAACTTCCATGCTGAGCTCTCAGGCTCTGCCTTTCAGACTAGGACCTCCAACGTAAGGCACAGAGAGAGGGCCATGGGGTCTGCAAACACAGCCACCAGTGAAGCTGGCTAGGCCTGTCTTAGCTACCCTGCTTGTGCACTGACTAATAATTATCTGCATGCCTGACGGTGGGTTGGCTTATTTCCCTATTTTTCACCTATAAAAAGAGTAAAATGATGCTTCTTATCTTGCACGGTGGTAAAAGATAAAAGGTGCTGATGTGTATGAAGCACCGACACAGAATAGGCACCTCCATTCTCCTCTCTCTGTGTTGTTTCAGACTCCAAAGCATCTGCTTTCATTACCGTGCCAGGTGAATTACCTACCTGACCTTGAAATCATGAAAGACCTTCAGAGAGAGAGAGCCCACAGTCACTCTCCTGTTCCCAGCAGCTTGTGTCAGCCGCCTCAGAGGAAAGATTAGCTTGTGCAAAATGCTGACACTGACTTACCCTCTGCTCTGTAAGGGCAATAGAAGGCTTGGCAGGAACAGTTAAAGAGTAGGAAGGTGAGCTTAAGGGAGCATCTGTGCCCAGCACCCCGAGTTGCCAACTTGCAGGAGCAGAGGAAAGAACAGCAGACCCCTGCTTTGCCCGGAGGATCCTTGTCACAGATGCCACAGGCGCTTTACAGTCATTATAATAAAAGCTGAGTCTGCCAACCCTGGCTTCATAAGGGGTTGGATCAACAATAGGTAGCAGATTAAATAATACAGGACATTTCATACTCAAGTTTGAGAGTTTAGTATAATAGAAACTGAGAGCATAATAAATATTTTTTTAAAGAATGCAGTGGCCTTAATAAAGCCAACAGACCAAAGAGCCATTCATTTGCCATATGAAGGATTTGTTTTCTGGGGCAATCATGCAAAGAGGCTTAGCCTATCCTGTGGATGAAAAACTGGCCTGACCCTATCCTGTCCAGCTGAATGAACTCAACAAACAGAATTTTCCAAGTACTCTTTTTCAATTAATGTTTTAGTATTTTGAGCCTTTTCATAGAAATTATAGCTTTAGCTGCCTAAGTTGATTTAAGCAAGTGCCTGATTTACAAATGCACCCAAGCAAAGCCAGTGGCCTTTCCAAATTAGATTTTTAAAATAATTCACATGGTGGCTTTTTTATGGACTCTAGTGCTTCCCATATGCAGTCTTGTAGCCTCATTCTGAAGAGCAGATTTTCAGAATCCAGTCACATTTCAGCTCCCCCATATTTCCTCTTCCTTTTAAATGGCTTTCACTACGGCCTTTGTTTATCAGAATAGTGAAAAGAGACCCACAGGGCTGAAGATGCGGGCTGCCAATCAGCAAGATTTCCTTCACACTGGCCAAACCTTAGGGCTTCGCCCAAACTTTATTCTTTCATCAACTTGCTGTGAGCCATTGCCCCAGTCTCTTGATGTTTTGATCTGTACTCTTCACATCATTACCAATACAGTCTAAAATCACTGTTCTTACCATGGTATTTCCTTCTCAAGAAAATAGAAGAGCAACTTATAGTGTAACCCAAACTTTCCACTTCTCATCCCGGCATGCCTTTGGCTTGTTTGCTTGTTTCGTGTTTAATAGATTTGATTCTTATAATTAGTGTTAGGATCACAGCCCTTTCACTCCACCGTGACACAGGTACAGCCTCCTCACTGTTGGGTTTCTGCAAAAGAGTGGGACGTCCGTTCCATTTGGTGACCATACATCTGCATGTCATTATCACTCCAAGTTCACAGTTGGCTTTATCATTCACCCTTGAAATGTTGACTTTTGACACCTGTATAATAACCCATATCTACCACTATATATCCTACGGAACAGTTGTAGCACTGTGAAATCCTCTGTGCTCCATCTGTATTTATTCATCCTCCCCTGATCACCCCTATGAAGTCTTACTGACTTCATAGCTTTGCCTTTCCTCTTTTCAGGCCGAATGCCATAACTGGCAAAGTTCTCTTCACAAAGTAAACTCCATGTCTTTGTACGGTCTGGTGGCTCCTTTCCTTTTAGTACCAAGGTTCCATTGTATGGGTACGCCACATTACGTTTACTCATTGGCCTACCAGAGGACATCTTGGCTGCTTCCAAGTTTTGGTGATTATGAATAAAGCTACTAGAAACATGAGCATGTAGGTTTTTTGCATGAATACAAGTTTTCAACTCAACTGCGTAATACTAAGGAGTGTGATTGTTGAATTGTATGATGACAGTGTTTGGTTTTATAGGAAAATGTCACGTCATCTTCCAAAGTGGCTGCACTGTTTTGCGTTCTCATCAGCAATAAATGATAGTCACTGTTGCTCTGCATCCTTGCCAAAATTTGATGCTGAGGGATGAGAGTGGGTCTCAGTGGTTAGAGCACTGGCATAGCAGGTGTGTGGCCATGAATTTGATTCCCCAGCACCACATAAGCCAGGTGTTGTGACGCACACCTGTAATCCTAGCACTCAGGGGGCTGAAGCAGGAGAAATGCTATGAGTGGAAGGGTGAGGCTATAATAGGGAGTTCAGAACCAGCCTGTCCACAGAGCAAGACTGATGAGCAAAATTGATTTTGAAGGCATTTTAAGGGTTTTTTTCTTCCCATTTTTTATACCATAGTTTTTGTTTTCTTTCTGTGGAAATATATTGACTGGCAAGTTCATTCTAAGATAAACCCAGTAAACTAGCAAAATTCTGAAATTCAAATTAAGCACAACAACAACTATTATTGCTTTGACAACCAAAAATTTTTATTTTGCTTTATAATTCTTTTTATTCAAATTTGACTGATATATAAAGAACATAACATTTTTACATATTTATGATATATCATATAACTTTTTATGTATACATCATATAATGTTCAAATCAGAGTAAGTATATCTATCCCCTCAACATTTTACCATTTCATTATGGTAAAAATATTAAAAATCATTTCTTCTAGCTTTTTGACACTGATAGCATCTTAGTGTCATCAGTAATCACCCTCCTGCGTGGTAGCACGCCAGCACTTCCTGCTCCCTTCTAACTATAGCTGAGTCTCCAATGATCAATCTCTCCCTGCTCCCCTCCCTTCTAGTCTCCCTAAGCTCTGATAACTATAGATTTATTCTCAATTTCTATGAGATCAACTTTTTTATGTTCTACATATGAATGAGGTCATGTAGTACTATTACTGTGCTGGGCTTATTAAATTTAAAATAATGATCTCCAGTTCCAATTTGGTTGCTACAAGTGACAATGTCGTCATTTTCATTACTGACTATTATCTGACTGAGTATGTACACCATATTTTCTTTGTCTGTAAGTAAAATGATGAACACTTAAGATGTTTCCACTTCCCAGCACCTGGGAGTAGTGTCACATCAACAGATTTTATTCATTTATTTATTTATTTTGGCTGTATACCCAGTAGTGGGGCTGCTGGATGTGTGGTAGTTTTGTTCTAAGGATTTGAGGGACCTCCATGCTGTTTTTCTTAATGGCGCACTGGTTTGCTCCCAGTGTCCAAGTGCCTCCTTTCTCCCTGTCTTCCCTAGCACTTGAGTCCTTTACCCTGATTGACAGCAGCCATTCTCACCTTATCTCATTGTGGTTCCGATTTGAAGTTCCCTTACAATTTGTGATGTTGAAAAGTTTTTCATATATCGGTGGCCAATTGCGTATCTTCTTTTGATAAGTGCCTGTGTGGATCGTCTTCTTGCCCACATTACTGAAGTCACAGTATTTGGTTGGGGTTTTGCATATGTGCATGCAAGTGTATGTGTGGCTTTTTTGTTTTTGTTGTTGTTGAGGGTTTTTTTGCATGTTCTTTATATATTCTGCTCATTAATTCTGTAAGATGAATAGTTTGCAAAATTTTCTCCTAGTCTATAGGTTGTCTCTTTATTCTGTTGATTTTCTTACTTGCCCTGTTCAGAATGATATAATACCATTTACAAATGTTTTATTTTGTTCCCCATGTTTTTGGGGTCTTATAAAATAAAGTTGCCCGTCCCAATGTCCTGAAGTGTTTATTCAGTTTCCTTCCAGTAGTTTCTGGGTTTTTAGTCTTACATTTAAGTCTTTAATCTCTTCACTGTTGCTGAGGGGTGTGTGTGTGTGTGTGTGTGTGTGTGCAGGATTGCATATACATGCATGTGTATATGGTCCTTAGGGTCAGAACTAGAGTCTAAAATATGCATGAAAGTTTCCTATAATTTTTAAGCTACATAGTTTTGTGGATAAGTTGGATATGTGGGGTGATTTTTTTTTTTTTGCATTCTAATGTGCTTGTGTATTCTGACTTTTAAATCTCTGTCAGTTCACCTAATCTGTCCAAAAAGTGTTTGCATTTTTCCAGACAAGTGTACTCCACTGTTATCTGGATTGTAATCTCACCGATCTCCCACCAGCTGTTCCAGCTTCTACTGTTCCAGCTTCATAATATGTCCATGCTTTTTACTCCTCATGAAAATCTGTCTCCTCTATTGTGCTAAAAGCATCCAGTGCCCTTATGGAATTTTTTTTTTTTACTTTACCACACATTATTCCTTTTCCTTTCCTATGAGGCTCTCTGGGAATACGGTTTGCAATCTTAGACAGCTTTTAGAGATACAGACAGCTCCCCCCCCCCCGCCCCCGCCAGAGAGTCTGATGTTATTGAACTGAATGCTAGGACTTTTAAAAGCCCTCCAAGTAATTTTGAATGTCCTTCTGATGTTGAGAATCAAACATAAGGGTTTACAGTTCTCACCAGAAAATCAAATACTTCACTGCATACTAAGTACGTTGTATACCAGGTTCTCTGGAGGTGAGAGCACGCATTGATTATTTTTTAATGCTTCCCAAGTTGTTCCAATATATAATTAAAGCTCAGAAACACTGGAGTTCTGTCTAAAATTTTTGTTTACATATATCTACATACCTAACTAGAATGTAAGTTAATGAATAGATTTTTCTACCCAAACATGGTAGCACATGCCTATAATCCTAACACTCTGGGAGGTTGAGGCAGAATGATCCCCATCTGGGCAACTTAGCAACTTAGTGAATACTATATAAAATTTTTTTTAAACAAGTGAACAGAAATAGAGATACAGATCAGTGCAAAGGCCCTGGGTTCAATCCCTAGGAACACACACACACACACACACACACACACACACACACACACCACATTTTCTTCTTTGTTATTGTAGGTTACACTCTTCCCCATGACTAGCATACACCACGATAGTAAACACAAAGAGGCAAGGTCATGTGTTCAAATCTCAAATGCGCCACTTTTCCTCACTCAGATTCCATTCCTTTTTCACAGCCACAGGCTAAGTATTTGCCCTCTGCTATTTCCCGGCACATGTATTCCACTGCTAGAGTGAAGACTGTCTGAACGAGTGCAAATGATTTGCTACAACCTGTTACGCCAATGAGGAAAAGAAAAATGGTAGTAAGAGATGAGAGGAAACAATATTCATTTCTTCTTTTTGAAAAATCAGTTTCCTGTCTGCCAGATTTTGCGTCTCCTTGTTCCCGGCTGTTGTGACGCTGTAAATGCTACTTGCTGAGTTAAAGAAGAAGGCAACAGTGAAGTGGTTGGCCAGACAACAAATGCTCCTTGTATGCTCACCTGATGTAAGCTTCTCAATTTTTCTAAACAACTCCAATCCATTCAGAAAAGATAATTCATTCCTCTGTAAATTAGTCCTCACCATCTTACTCCCAAGTACAAAACATACCAGGAAAAACACTACTAATATCTGGTCACTTAGCAAAGAAATTTTCCAGAGGATGTTTTTATCTGATAGTGGGGCCAAAAATTTGGTATTTGACCCAATTGTTCAGTGGAGTAATTGAATTTTTCTCTTTTCAAAATTTACCTTTCCTAAAACTCCTCTCTTACTTTGGTCCAGCCATAATACTGCAACAAGAAGAATGCTTATTTTGTGAAAATATGTAGCTTTTAAGTAATGTTAAAATGAATGTAAGCCCATCAAAGTGCAGAAGCCAAATTCTGAAAGTTGGCCTGTACCTATTTTTGTTTCCTCGTGTCTCACAGAATGATAATAAAAAGATCTGAAAAGGGAGAAATCCATAATAATGCTGAAAGCAGGGAAGTGCAGCACCCAAAGGACTAGGTGTTTTGGACAGACTTTTAGATGACGAAATTGTGGATTATATCGGTAGAGAAGTAAAGCTAAGGGAACTGCAGCCAAGAATGTGCCCAGAGAAATCTGGAACAGGAAGTGGAAGTCTGTCTTCCGGTGTGAAGAGGCTCCCAACTGAGAGTCAGAAGGTTTGATGAGTAAGAACAGAAGCAGAAATCCGAGGAAAGCTGAAGGAAGATTTTTGGAGCAGCACCGTGAGTCTCGCCCTCAGCGCTGCTCCCCAGTTCCAAAGGAAATTGTTGTCATTGTTCTTGTTTCCTGAACAGACTGTGGAGCTGGCATCTAAAAAGAGGATGGCTTCAGAGTGAAACCCTGAAAATGTTGGCACTCTGAAAGGAGTGTCAGGGAGAATCTCCTTGTGTTCTGTTCCACAACTGGGAGGCGTGTCTGACCCATACACAATACAACACAATAAATTACTGTACAATGTGGAAGCAAGAGGAATACTTACGTAGCAGCAGAGAAACTATGTCAGCTGGAACCCTTATAAATCATTCTAGCTAAGTCACAAAGCTGAATAAACAACCAAGCTCGTTTGTCATGTGAGAGAAATAAGTAGAATGAAAAACGACCAAAAGTAATAAGTAGCTAAGGAAATAAACACTTCTGGGGAAGCTGAATTAGCATTAATCCCACAAGACACTGCATTCATAACCCTATGGTAAGGGAAAATAAATGGGACAATCCAAAGCACAGTGCCAAAATGGAACACATAGCAAAACCAAGGATAAAATAAAAGAAATCACTCAGAAATAGGACAAAGATTTAAAAAAGTGAAAGTTTGTTTCATGTTAAAAGATATGGAGAATGTAGCTAAGCACTCTGAGATCTAGGAGGCATGAGTAATAAGGAAAATATGGCATGCCAGAAATTAGTAAGGAATGGTTGGAAGACTATCTCCCTTAACTGAAGCCTTCGTGATTGACAGACAACTCATTCCTGAGCAAGGTGACTACAGCTAACACAAATAACAAATGTATGGACACCACCAACTGAGAGCATTCCATGGATTGCTTCATGTAATCTCATGACAACCTACCAGAAAAGTGCGATTAATAAAGATAAACCTATTTAGTCACAGCCTCATGATTTTTCAGAACAGCAGTGTGACGAGACATAGCAATTAGAGGAAAAAAGATGAATATTTACAAAGAAAAATCAGAGAAATCTGTTAAATACCTAGGAGTATACCTAACCAAGAAAGTGAAGGACCTAGATAAAGAAAGCTACATTACATTGAGGAATGAAGTTATAGGAGACATTAGAAAATGGAAAGACCTGTTCTTAGGTAGGCAGAATCAATAAAGTCAAAATGATTATACTGCTGAAACTGATATACAGATTCAATGTAATTCCTATCAAAATACCAACAATTTTTTTCCACAGAACTTAAAAAAAACAATACTTGAATTCATATGGAACCAAAGGAGACCTAGACTAGCCAAAGCAATCTTGAATAATAGGACAAAGTTGGGTGGCATTAAAATACCAGACATCAAGTTATACTATAAAGCAATCATTGTAAAAACTGTATGGTTCTGGCACAAAAGCAGACAGACCAGTGGAACAGAAGTGAGGATGAAGAGGCAAACTCAGATACCCTCAGCTACCTAATCTTTGATAAAGAAACCAAAAGCATACAATGGAAAAAGGATAGCCTCTTCAACAAATGGTACTGGGAAAATTGGATATCCCCATGCAGAAGAATAAATATAGACATACCTCTTACCATACATCAAAATTAAATCAAAGTGGATCAAAGACCTAGGTATCAGAAATGAAACACTGACCCTCCTAGTAGACAAATTAGGTAAGTATCTAAATGACATAGGAGTAGGCAAGGACTCTCTTAATAAGACACCAAAAGCAAAAGAAATACCCCAGAATTAACACATGGGATCTTGTCAAATGAAAAAGTTTCTGTACAGCAAAGGAAACTATCAACAATGTAAAAAGAGAACCAACAGACTGGGAAAAAGTATTCACCACCAGTACATCAGATAGGCTCATAACCAGAATATACAGGGAACTGAAGAAAAAGGAGCCCCTCAAAATTAAAGACCCTATGAAAAATGGGCAAAAGAAATGAACAGACAATTCTCAGATGAAGAAGTTCAAATGACCAATAAATATATAAAAAGATGTTCAACATCTTTAGCCATAAGAGAAATACAAATCAAAACATCACTAAGATAGCATCTAACCACAGAGAGAATAGCATGTATCAAGAACACAAGCAGCAATCAGTGCTGGTGAACCTGTGGAGAGAAAGGAACCCTCCTACACTGCTGGTGGGAATGTAAAGTGGTACAACCGCTATGAAAGCAGTGTGGAAGTCTCTCAAAAGACTGAAAATAAATATCCCCTTCATCCAGTGATACCTCTTCCGGGATTTTCTCAAAAGAGTTGAAGACAACACATAACAGAGATATATGTATACTCATGTTCGTAGCAGCCCAGCTAAGAATATCTAAACTGTGGAAGACACCCAAATACCCATCAACAGACCAATGGATATATGAATTGTGGTACTTACACAATGGAATACTACCAGTCTATATAAACAGATAGGTTGGAGGCTTTTGTAGGTAAATGGAGGCAACTTGAGACCATCCATCATCCTTAGTGAAGTGAGTCAGAAACAGAAGGTTAAATATCGAGTGGTTTCTCTGATATGAGAAACCCAGATCATAACTATATCATAGGACTTTTTGTAGGGAATAATGGGAGGGAGAAGGAGGGATTGGAAGGATTAAAAAGGGAAGGGGTAGAATTTGTAATTTTGCCGCAATATGCATATGCAAAAAATACTCAAGTTCAGTGTAAATTTTATGTATTGCACTTATACATATAAATAAAATGGGAAGAAAAGAATATTTCAGAATATACTACAGAGGCAGGAAAGAATGAAAAAGATCGAGAAAGGATAGGAGGGAGGGAAGGAGAGAGAAAAGAAAGGAAGGAAGGAAGGAAGGAAGAAAGGAAGGAAGGAAGTCTACTAGACAGGACAACTTGGCATCTACTGGACTTAACTAACTCAAGGATATAGAGAAAAGTAATTTCAGGATGATTAGTGAGCAGCCATGCTAGGAAGCAATCATATGTAATTAGAACTGAATGTGAGCAAGCTCAAAAATACAACCTTAACAAGGATAAAATTCAGTTAATGGAGTTTGATTAAAAAGCCAAAATGTCCAATGCCATGACAGAAGAGGTCACATGTTTTCGTTAAACCAACATGATTAAAAACAATTTGGAAACTCCAGAAAAAAGAAAACCAGAAAGCTATACCTGAAGAGTATAGTGCAAATGTGAAGCAAACTGAGGTATAATATGATTTTGTATTGGTAGAGAATACAAAAAGAGAATCAACTTATGCCTTGCATATGAAACGTGTCCCTTGAATGGCTCAAGCTTAATACCATCGGTTGCATTTATTTTTGGGATTCCAGTCACATTATTCAACTAATTCTGAGAAAATAATATTTAATTATATTTATCTCATTTTTTTGGTTTCTAAAGGGTTTTTAAAATGTTCACATTCTTTACATAAAACATGAAAAGCTGTAATAACTGGATTGTAAATGTTAACATGTAATATGATATAATTAAGAAGTGGAGGGTAGTAAAAATCTAGTAATAGTATAGGAGCATTAATTTTATCATCTTACAATACTAGAAATCAATAAGTAATGAATTGTTGATTGGTATATCCAAAAATTATTTAAAATTATGATCATAATCATCAGTTGTATTCAAGAAAAAAAAGAGAACTAGTTACAATTGAGAGAGAAGTTCAGAGAAACTTACATTCTACTTCTTATGATTTTTTTCTTTAATTGTTGCTTACCACATACATGAGGAACTCATACAATATATTTATAGCCTATATTTATCTCATCTGACTTCTTTAAAAATATATGAAACCAGTTCATTTCACTTGTGATGGTGACAATTTTCTGTAGATTTACAGCTAACGTTTTTCTCAGTTCCCTTTCACTTTTTTGTTACCATGTTGGTCTATAGTCTGTGCACTTATGACTTCACCTGGACGTGCGTAACTGTACTTGAATTACTACCCCTAGGCTTGGTCTTTCTGTAGTCCTTATGCACCATTGTATGGCTCTAAGCTTCTTAGAAACCGCTTATGGTCCTGTACTAGTCCTTTTGGAGGAGGGAGGGTTGTTATAATGAAACAGCTGCGGAGGGCTACTTTATGAAGATAAGAGATTTCTTCTGGTGCATGCTTTTAGAGGGGCCACATTTGGTGATGACCTTCTTATTAGAAAGTCCTAAAATATCACATGACAGGAGACCAGAAATGTGCGTTTCTGTGTGTGTGTGTGTCTTCTGATCGCTCACCCTCACTTATTCAGTCATGGGAGCTCTATTCTAATGACTTTGTCTAAGTATTTCTGCTTTCCAAAACTCTACCTATAAACGTTATGGTTGGATTTAGTTTTTGCCATTTTTACACTTTGCAATTACAATGGGGATTAAATTTCAGACCCTAAAAGCCTCAGAAAACACAGTCAAGCTATGTCCAAATCCCAGCAAATCTCTTATAGATCAAGTTTCTCACGTGTACAATGCATGACTTTGGGAGAAAATTGGCAGTGTGAAACCATACTTATGTTTGAATACCTGTTTCTGTGTTTTGAGTGATCTTTCAGTACAGGAGAGAAGCAATGTGTTGAATAAAGACCATGGACTCAAAAACACAACAGACCAATCCCAATCTCAACTCTGGAACTTACTACATATGTGATTTAATCATTCCATAAACTTCAGTTTCTTCATATGTAAAATGGGGATTACAGTAGTTCTATGACATGTAAGATTGTTTTAAAGAATATTTATCTCTAGATTAGAGGAGCTTTACTTGTACAGAGCAGGAAATTTAGATTTACATAAGTGACTACTTCAGAATGCTCTTATGAAGTTAAAGTGAGTTATTTCCACACCCACCTTAAATGATAAAAGAACATCATCTCTTCAAAGGCAGAAATGTTTATGCTTTTATTCTTTATACCAAGACCTAGAAAAAGTATTCTAAGTGCTTTACATAATTTAACTCATATCCATAAATCCATTCAAAAATAAATGTTTGTTGGATGAAAGAATTGATTAATGTATTAAATCACTCCTTGCAGATACCTAAAACCTGATCACTTCTCTTACCATGTAACGCAAACTAATGTTTCAACTTGTTTCTGGTAATCTGCTGTTCATCCCTTTCTCCTGAAATTGTTTATGCATTTCCCACTTTAATGTGACACTCCTTTTTCCTTAAAAATAAAAACCTTCAAAAATCACTCACATCTCAATTTAAAGCAAGTCGATAATATCCCTGATCTCATAAAGACATCAACATCCTCCCTTCCCATACTCACTCACAAGTGCTTCCTGCCCCTGTAGTTGAGTATGCATGTCCCCAGACATTACAAACTGGACTGGCTTGCTCTGATGCTCCCAGCTTTGCAAACTCTGTCATGACTGCCTCTTATCTCAAAACAAGCCTTCCCAAAAGTTGCTTCACTGTTGCATATAGTCCCGTGTGAATGAACCAGGGTAGCCAATCAATGAATTGCTGGTTAAAGATAGGTAAGTGCTTGTCCTCTGAGCTTTGCCTAAATAGGTCTCTCTCAAGAACTACTGAATTTAAGGCATTAGAATAAGCCAATCATTTTGGGAAGAAAGCCAGATGCACAAAGGAGATAAGACATGGAGGTCATGAAAATCCATTTAAAAATGAGAATTAATTAGAGCAGCTTCTGAAAGAGAGGGAAAGTGGAGAGGAGTGGGCCGCAGTCGCAGAGATAGTAAGTCACAGAGATAAAAAGCTTCAGGGGCAGGCACACTAAGTGGGGTTCCAGGGAATCCTTCGTGAAGAGGACAGCCCTGGTCAGCAACCTCCCTGGGCTTTGTCCCTGTATGAAAATGAAAGTCCACGCACTGTGGCAGTTTAAGAAGAAATATGGAACCTGGTCCTTGTTTAGATTCCTATAGCTGAATTTTCTACTACTGGAAAACAAAAGTTTCAGATAACACATTTTTTTTCTTATTCTATGTTGTCTTTTATTTATTTACTTATTGGGTTTTCAAATTTTACCAGAAAGTTATCATATTGCCTTGTGGTCTTTTGAGTGACTTTTTTTCTTTTAATGATACATTCCTAAGATTTATACATTGTGTCACATGTAGCTATAATTGACTTATTTTTTACTGTATTAATAGTGTATAGCTAGTGTATATATTTTCCTGTTGCTGGGAAGGTTTTTTGGTGTTTGGTTGATTTATTGTTGTTCTGGGTTTCTATAAACAGTCTTGTATATCACTCCTGGTACATGTTCTTTTGGTCATGTACTAAGTAGTTCAGGTTTTGTGCCCCAGGGTATACAAGTGCTGAACTCTACAAGACAATGACAAATTGTTTTTTTAAGGTGGATGAGTTTGTTTAATTTATATTTTACTGCATGAAAGATGCTTCTGATCTACAGAGTCTCCAATACTTGGAGTGGCAAATCTCTATTTTTGTCAACATGGTTATAAACAATATTTTATTGTGTTTTTTCTCATAAAATTGGGTAGAAACAGTAAGCACTTTAATTTGAGAACTCAGATATACATATAAAACCCTAACCCTATGTGATCACCCATAGGTTAATTCTATTGAAAAAGAAGACACAACTATAAATATATCATTATAAGCTGAATGCAAAAAAGCATAGACTATCTAGATCTCCTTTTCTAATCTATTTAGCAAGACAAACATAATGTCCTAGATTTTTTTTCCCACTATAGTGTAAAGTATTCTTAAGTATACATAGCCTATGGCAAGCGAGGAAGGGAGATCTAGATTTCAGTTCTAGGAATCCTTTGAATGCAATATCTGACTCTGTAAGTTGTGTTTGTGTGACATCAAAGTAACTATTTTAACTTAAGAGGTGAAAAGTAGACCATTTACATCATGTAGACAAGAGCCTCAGGGTGTTTGACCAGTTTTTTCATGTTTAACCGCTGAGGTTAATATTT
This sequence comes from Ctenodactylus gundi, assembly GCA_004027205.1. Taxonomy (NCBI): domain Eukaryota; kingdom Metazoa; phylum Chordata; class Mammalia; order Rodentia; family Ctenodactylidae; genus Ctenodactylus; species Ctenodactylus gundi. Next base: position 316,556 of record PVKB01000158.1, read on the forward strand.
ATACAAAGAATTGCCTTTCTGCCAGACTGTAGTCTTGTTACTTTCCTTTTCCATAGAAAAGTTGTGCATTGCTGAGAGGACAAACTGGCAGGTGTTACGTAAACAGTGAACACAACTGAACATTTCTTTCAAATGGTGTCATATTGAGACTTCAACAAAGCTCTAAGAATTTGCAATACCCTGAGGAAGAAAGCAATACAACAGCCTCCAAAATATTTGGAATTGCTAGTACAGTAAAGCTATAATATTGACTTTGAAACAAACACCAAGGCAAGAACAACAAAAATCCCAAAATTTATACCCAAAGGAAAGCATCTAATATTAAAGCAAGAATCTTCCTGTAGCCACAAATTCTGCTATTTCCTGCAGGTTCAAAGGAAAGAGCTTTTATGCTGCAAAATTATAGTTTACAGTGGCATGTGTGATTAAAGTAGTAGCAGTGAAAATGCCTACCTGCCCGCTAGAAGAAAAAGAAAAAGCCAGGTACGAGATAGAAAAGATAACAAGCTACTGTCTATTATTTTCCTTAGGACCTAAGAGTCAACTCCATCCAACAAGTGTTAGCTTCATTTTTCTTTTTTCTTTGATCCAATTCACACTAGTGAATTAGACATCCAATATGGACAGCTGGTGAAACGTACTAAATGCTTAATAACAAAGAAGACTTAATAGGAGATAAGGGTATGTAAATGAGAGCAAAACTCTACACAGCTGCAGTAGAGAGGACATGGTCATATGACAAGTTAACAATGTGAAACAGACCTTGAAAGGTGGGACTGATGGAGGCAACTGCAGACTCTATTCCAGGTAAACAGAACACAGAGCAAAGGCAACGGTATGTGAAATTATTTGCTTTGAGACAACAGGAAATAATGTAGCAACATTCAGGGATGTTTTTAAAAGATAGATAAAGTCTCCTGCTTTGACCCAAAGGACTAGCAAGTCAGGGAATGCTCTGACTTTACTCACAGCTTGATCCAGGACCTCCCATTTGGAACATTAAATTTCATTTCTTTCTGTTGATTTCATACCTGATAACTCTTGACAGATTCAGACTTTAATTACAGTTAATTCTAGTTTTCTGAACAGAGAGAATTTTTCTTTCTCTACTGGTGATTTAAAAAAAATCTCATAATAGAGTCCTCTTGGTCTAAGTGATTAATGTCTATGCCCAAACCAAATACCATGTCTAGGAGGATATGTCATGTGTCCACTCTTAGAACAAAGAAAAGGAACCAGTGCCTGATAAGACAAGGATGTAGGGCAAATGAATGCATATTCGTAAAGATTCTTAAAGACTTATTTAAAAGAAAGAAGGGGGTGAGAACTGACTAATGGCTAGGAAAAAAAAAATAACAGATCCCTTCCAGGTGCCAAACTTTGAAGAGAATGCATTTGACTTTCTTGGAGAGGATCAGTGGACAGCCATTGAACACATTTATGCAGAAAAATATGATCAGAGCAGTTCTAGAATGATGTTGTCCCAGGATGGAGAACAGAGAGAACTGAGACTGACTGAAAATGAGATAAGAGGCAAGATGATCGAGTAATACTATTCAAAAAAAAAAAAGAAAGAAAATGAGGGTACAAAATAGAGATGTACTCCTGGTGTATGTGAAAGGTGATGGATTGAAGGGATGCTTTGGAAGTCATGTCCACTTGGTTATTGTATGATTCTGCTGAAAAGAAAATCATGCATCAAAGAAGAGTGTTGTCTTCAAATTTGAGGAACTCAATCTTTCTTGAATATTTTACTTTGCCCCTCATATAACCTACCTCTGTACACATTCCCCAGCGCTTTAACCTTAGTTGAAATTTATTCTTAAAATTGCATCCTGATTTATTTGTAAATCTAGCTTTGAAATTTCCTCTTTTATAAAGTGCTTCATAAATTGACTTTCTAAATCAAGGAGGGAAAAGAGAATAAGGAAAAAGTGAAAAGAGGGAGGGATCCAGGAACAAACAACTTGGCCCTTTGTGTTTTACTACCTTTTATCAGAAGCAGAAGAAACCCTCTGGGCTGACAATAAGGTCAGGGAGAGACCTCTCATGTCCAAAGCCAGCATTAAACTCTTGCCTTCATTAACTTCTGCAACACTAACATATCTAAGTTTCCCTAAAAGATTGGTCCTCAAAGTTTAGTTTCAGCTACAACAGCATGGGCACCATGTGGGAACTTCTAAGCATGCATCAGTGCTTCTAGGTGGTTGTGCCAGGAACATGAATTATGGCCAGATAACCATGTTGCAAGTTTAAATTCATGAACCACTGACCTTAAAGAAAAGTTCTCTCAGTATTGCAAACATGATTGCCTTGGGCAAGGAGAAAATAGTTCTGGTCATGCAGGACTCAGATCTCCCCACAAAGCAAGTCTTTAGCGTAGCTGATGGAACAGATGCCTGCTGGCGGCCAAAGGCAGAATGCTTAATGGGAAAGTGAAACACAGTTGAAAAGAAGTTAGAAAAATCTCAAAAAAAAAAAAAAAGCAGGGGTGTGTGGGAGTGAAATTCATTCTGCCTGAACTGTGGGAAGTCCCATGGGGTGCAATGAAGAATCTTGGGCTAGATGAACTCATGCCTTGTGCTTTAATTATCTTGGGGAAAGTTGAATGTATACATTCTCATCCTGCAGGAATCGAATGAAAAAAAAAATCAAGTTGAAGATTTTGAGGGCTGAATTCATTCCCATGGTGATTTCTTTCCCATCTCTGATGTCACAGAATCTGGACAGATAGAAGAATGATGTGGGTTCCCTCCCACGCCACACCTTCCCTGAGTGCACAGTGAGAGTGTTATCATGGTGAGGACCTCATTGAGCTCCGAGTGTGCTAAAGCCAATAAGGATGGCAGGATTTTCCAAACCCACATGTTGCTATTTCCTCGTCCTAGTAAATAAAACATAACACTACTGTAGCATTAAATCCAACTAAGTTGGAGGAATATGGTAAGATGTAGGGTACTGAGTTGTCACCAGAGAAAATGTACGAGAAGCCTTGCACAGAATAGTAAGGGCAGTTGGTGTTGGGGTCAATAGCTGTAGCACTGGGAAAAAGAGATTATGAGCACAGACCTGCAAGAGGTAATCAAAATATACAGTGAATGTTTAAAATTTTTTAATGTATTACAATAAAAGACACATTGCCATTAACCCCACTCATAATACTCTCCCTTATTTCCAATACACTTGTCCCATCATTCTTACGATTTTCTAACGTAATTAAATGGAAATGGAAGTCCATTTTCATATCCACAGTGTATGATTGAAAATACAGGGACTGGTGTTGCTGAGCACCATCTGATGGAAAGCCTGGCTTGTAGATCATTATGTAATGTCCTTATTTACTTTATTCACCAGATGTGGCGTTGTATGACTGCTGCCTCTTCTCCACAGTCAGAATGGCCTTGAAAGGTGAATGTTTTTTAATTAAGACATCAAGACAACCACAACGGCATGACAAAAGACACAAAAGATGACTTCCAAGACTGCTTAAAAAGTGGCAAGAACGATGGGATATGTGTACTGGAAGAGAGATGGAAAGTCTCGAGGAAGATCAGTGGCAACAAAAACAGGTGATGCGAACAAATTGAAGCTGTGTGAGGGAGATGAAAGGCAGGACAAGGCTGCCAGCGCCGGTAGTCATGCCTTTCCTTGTACATCTACAACCAGCCTCCAATCTGACCACAAATCTTATTCCTGACATGGCAGAGGAAAGAAAATATTAAAGAAATTAACGAAGTACAGAATACTTAATTTAGAAAAATTAGCTCGACCAGACTTTCTGCTTTGTTCCTTACTTACTCTAGTAGAATCAGGAGTCGACATCCTTCCTGTTTTTGCATGTTGTGTATCTCGCCAAAATGACATGCACAGCTATCACAGCTGATGTCTAAGTGCGTCAGGCGAGGACCTTGCACAGCAGCAGTGCGGGTTCCACCTTCCCATCTTGGGAACAGCCCTGGTGTGTGCATCAGAGCCATTCTAATGAATCTTGCTGTTTTTGAAAGGGCTGTTCAGATGTCAAGCTGACCCCCCATAAATACAACTTGTCATGGTCAGAAATACTGAAGAAAAATCCCTCTTGTCGGCACTTTGATTACAGATGGAGCTGACCTTCCAGGACTTAGCTGGAAGATGGCTAGCTGCGAGGCGGCAGGGGGATTTTTATCTGTAAGAATCTTTGCTATGGCCTTCCCTGACCCTTCATCCTGGTGATTGGAATTTAGAAGTAAAATTAATGCGTTTTCCATGAGTCATTGAGCTTTCTTACTCTTCCCTTAGCACAATTTGGTACTTGAAGAAACAAAGGAACAAAGAGCTCTGCCGAATCAAATGCCTGAGTTAATGGTTTCCCCAAGAGTCATGGATTTAGAGGATGTAATAAAAATGGACGTTTTCAAAGAGAAATGCAGCTTTATTGGGGCACATTATGGAAAGAGAAGCTAATCAACAAACTGGGAATGAGACTACATAGTGGAGAGTGAAACAGACAACACCGGCTTCCAGGTTCTCTGAGGCCAGCTTGACCTGGTTTCAGAAAACTGATTTATCTGAATACACAGTCACGAACTTACCAAATATTTGGTAGAAAGAGAACAAATTATATTTACTTTAGATTTTCCAAAAACAAATCTGGTGATTAATTGAAAAAGAATCAGTACCATTACATCATGGGGCAGACAAAGCCGAAAAGAATGATACGGCAGTTCTTCATTTTCCTCAAATTACCTTAGAGATAATTTTCATATATAAACTGGAAGTTTTCATGATCTTTCTTCATGATAATCATCTGATACTACAGGAAGGGCCACACTGGAGAGTCAAAGAGAATGGGAGCGTATGGCATATATAATGGAATAAAAGCCAAGGCACTCTGCACTAGCCTGTGGTTGGCATTGGATTTTCTAACTAGACATTTTTCCTAAAGTCATGAGGGTCTATGACAAGAGAACTTAAATATAATAAGACTGCTAGATGTCCACATGGACCAACTGAGACAAGCAGAGTAATTCAAAGAGAGTAACACCTGATTGGACTGGGAGAACCTTCATCCAAGACCACTGAGTAGTCAGCCTGCACCACAGCAGCCTTCTGCTGGACAGATAAAGCAGAATTTGAAAGAACTTCTCCCTAAACTGTTTTCATTCTCTAAGCACACTGCTACAGTTTGGGGGAGTGTCCTCCAAAACTCTCATGTATTTAGATAAAATACAAATGTACTGTTAAGATGTCAGGCCTGGTTAGAGGACAAAGAGCACAGAAGGGGTGGATCACGGGGGCAAGGCCCAGAAGGGTAGCTCCACTGTTCCATGAACTCACTTGAGTTCATGTCCACCATGCTGTGAGCAGCCCATCTCCTGCTCTTCCTCCTGCCATATGCTTCTGTCATCATCCACCACCCACGAATAGACTGAGGCTTTCTGAAACTGCAAGGCAAAATAAATCCTTCCTTCTTAAGTAGTGGATGTTGAGCGTTTTGTCACAGCATGAGAAAGCAACTAAGACACACAGGTACTGTGTACCAAGTGCCAGAAGACTATACCTAGAATTAATGAACTTAGAGTTTGCTGAGTGAACAAGTATACAGATTAAAAATCATAATGCAAATGCAAAGCACATAGCACATGACAAATGTCATAAACAAGGCTTAAAAACGTCTCACCATTCATTTCCTAACAATCTTTAGAACTCACTGGGCCTATGAATAACTGCATGGCAGGCTAAGACTATGGGACCTAACAAGCATATTTTTTATCAGTATTCGTTCAAGTGTAACAGGGAATTTTTCTTTTTGATTTACTTGTATTACTCAAGCTGCAGGAACAGTAAGGAGCTAAGGAGCTAGGGATATAGCTTATAAGCCTGAGGCTCTAAATTTGATCCCAGACATCGCAAATAAAAACAAAAAAATAAATTAATGACAATAGCAGCTAACCCTTATTAAAGGCCCACAATATTAACTATTTTAGCATGGAGTTTACATTTATTAACTCATTTAATCTTTTCTAAGATACTGTGAAATAGAAATTATGATCTATTTAATTGTTGAAACTTAGATTGAAAATTCATTTTGCCTGAAGCCATGGAGTGGAAAGATAATGAAATATAAAAGGAACTTGTTTTAGTTACTTACTAATTGTTTAGACAAAGTATCTGACATCCACAACTGAAGGGAGAAAACATCTATTTTTATCTAACAGGTTCAGAAAGTCTCACACAGTCCATTCATGGCAGCTGGCAACAGTGGAAGCACATGGCACAGATCTAGTGGGAGAAAAGCTCTTCAAAGCACAGCGACAGAAAGCCAAGTGAATGAGGAGTCAGTCCATGTCTGGACACTAAGGCCAAGTCAAAGCTTTCCCAGGGAAAGGTATGAAATGTTTCTTCTTCCTTCCTTTACTTAGTTCAAGCTGCCAGTTGGGCTTCTCACACCCGGGGAGGGTGCCCCCTCTCGCTTCCTGTCCGACAAGTCAATAACACACACCTGAAAGCTCTGCCCTGGGTACCCATCAGTTTCAGTAAGTTGACACATTCCCTCCAGGTGAAACCCCAAGCATCTGTCCCTCCCAGCCAGGCCCCATCTCCCAACAGCACAGGGTTCCCTAGGTATCCCACTGCATCCAAATACATGGGGATCTGAGGGGACGTTCCAAATCCCAACCATAACGGAGCCTGAGCTAACTACTGAAGACCAACAAGTAGGAGGAAAGAATGGAGACAGGCAAGTGGTAATTAATTTGACAGAACAATGCAAGGCTGATTAGGTGAGAGTCATACTGCAAGTCGTGATTGTGACTGCGTTGTGCCGTGTTGTGCAAGAGAATCGTAGGTAATGGGAAATGTGCGTGAGAGTAGTCTATAGCTCAAGGCTTCCCATGCTTGGATATGGGCATGAATCACTTCCAGGCATGCTAAAATGTGCACTCTGGCCAGCTGGCCCAGGACAGCACCTGAGTTTGAGCACTTCTGACACGTTTCTGTTTGATATGATGCTTTTGTTCTAAGGCTACAATTTAAGTAGTCAGATCTTATCCCACTGCCAGTGTTCAGCAGTGTGTCGAGACGTGCATAGCTAAAGGAAAGCAATAAGGGCAATTAAGCTAAAGAAGCTTCTTTACAGTTAATTTATTCAGTTTTTTTTATTTGTGCTGAGTTATAATTTAAAACACAATAGAGTGAAGATAAAGTAAGTATATGAGTCAAATTTAATCATAGGCTAAAACTCCAGTAACCTTGGCAGTCTTTTAATATTTTCCAGAGAGAGCTAGGGACCACTGGTCTAATCCAAACTCATTTTGTAAATGGAGAAACTAAAGCCTAGAGTTAAATGATTTACCAATTAATAGAGACAGAGGCTGAGAATCTGTGGCTTTGAAAGCAGAATCTGAGGATTAAGGTGTCCTAAAATAGATTTCAGAGAATATTACATGTCACATTGAGAAAAAAAAGATTTTATCTTATAGGCAATAGCAAACTATTGAATATTTTGATAAGGGGAAATGACTTAATGAAAATTATGTGTCAGGACAATTGATGTGGTTATAAAATAAAGTATTGGTGATTGGTAGAAGAAAGATAATTTTGCCACAATATGTATATGCACGAAATACTCAAGATTGATGTGAATATTATGTATTACATTTATACATATCAATAAAATGGGGGAAAAACCTAATGCCTTATTAAACTGACCTACAAAATATAATCTAAGATGTAATACATTATAAGAAGCACTTACATACTCCAAAGAAAGAAAAGTTCCTGTCAATGAAACTATGACAAAGTGATTGCTTATCACTTGAGCATTTTTTTTATTTTGTGCTTATTATAACCTTATTTGTACATTGCTTTTCATGATGTATTGCTCTTGAGGACTCATAAAATAAACTATGACAAAATGAGGTGGGTAAAGCCATGGTCCCAAACCAGGTATATTTCCTGTTCCTGGGACAACATTCCTGACACCCACAATCTAAAGGAGAAGAGGTATATTTTGGCTCACAGTTTCAGAGTTTTAGTCCATGGTTGCCTTGCTCCAGGGCACAAACATCATAGCAGAAAGGCATGGTGGAAGAAAGATTATCAACTCCTGGCATCCAGGAAGCAGACAGCAGAAGAGCTAAGAAGGGGCCAGATACCAGATCTGTTTTCCCAAAGTCATGCCCACATGATCCACACCAAAATTGTGCTTTACCTATCTGCTAGGTATCTCAAGCTAATCAGGCTGACTTAAGATTAACCATCACATTTTGTACCATAACACCTCAAAGAATCATAGGAAGTTCACTGGAGTGCCAGGGATAGTTCATATATTTTACACATTGATATCTGACGTGTTAGATATGATACAAACTTGTAGCTCAAAGTTCGTCACAGCTTTAGCATTTATCAGCTTATGTTCATTTTGGTAACATTTTGTGAAACTAGGCTATTAGCAATTTTAAAAACCCAGTACTGCAAAAAATAACGGGAAATGAGGTGGCAGTGCTTAATATGAGTCCAGGTTTGCAAAGCTTTTCAGTGCCCAAAGAGAACATACATTCCATTAGAAGGTAATTTTATTTCTGTAAGAATGAGATAAAATACTTTAAGTGGCTATAAAGTTGTTGGGCCTAACTACTTAATAATGGAATTTTTAGGTATTTTTTGGGGGGGCGCCTATGAAAAGCACTACAACCCTAGAAGTCTCACTAATCAAGAAAGTTTGAGAATGTCTGGGTTAAGCTATTCAAAAAATCTCTTTCCATGTATAGTGTGATCCTTTTGGGCTGCTCTTTGATTCAGTATTCATGCTTTACCTGTGCAATTGTGTCCTCTGTGATATAGACCATTAACAATACATCACTTTGTAAGAAATCTCCATTATCATCATAACAATATTTTTCAAGCTTCATTCATTCTGAAAGTATTGCCCCTGGAAAATATCTTAAGGTACTAAATGGCAGGTTTTCAGGAAAGAGCTGGGACTCATATTGCTTCCTTAGGCAGCCTAACACTAGCTAACAGCTGAGAACAGTGAGTTCGCCTCTTGCCACCATAAAAAAAAAGTCAGCCAAAGATAGTAGAGCCAACGACAAGGATATCACAACTACCAGCTGGCCAACAGCTATTGTAAGATGTGGTGAGCAAGAAACCCATCCTAATACTAAACATGTTATTTGAAATTAATCAAATATATTTAATACATTGAACATATTCAAATATGAAAAATGTGCCAACAAACCAATAATAGGTAGTTGATATCTGTTTCACAGTTTTATAAGAGTTGATCTAGTAAGTGTGAAAATGTGTTTTGCAAGCTATAAATATTATTATTTGCAATATAACATTACTCTGTTTGGGTACTTGGTGATGGATGCCTGAAGTAGGGTATTGAAAGAGGCGGAAGAAAAAGGGCTCTAAGATTGCAAGGCATTGGAAGAAAATTAACAAGGTTTTAAAATTAGGACATATACTTGGTTTGTTCAACTCTTTTTATAGATGAAGTCTGTCCTGCATGTGCTTGACCAAATGCCATTCCTCAAATTAGAGCTTGTGAGACACACGCCATCTGAGTGCAGCTCCTTTGTCCTCTTATTTACACTTCATTTGAAAACCACATCTGCAGACTGAAGTTGCGTGTTCACGATCCTGATATTATCAATGGTAGTATCAACAGTCCTTAGGTAATAAAAAGGAAGAAAGTGTCCTATGCTCGCACAAGTCACCTATATATTATAGTCTTAAAAAGCTGTTTATATAGATACTGAGTTCACTGATTTTGGTAGAAATAGACATGAATTACAAGTTCTAAGTATAGCTTTCATTAGCTGTGGGACCTTGGGACTCTAAGGTTCAGTTTTCTTTTTTCATAAAGTGTGAATAATTATCTCTCCATCATAAGGTTGTAATGAAGATTAAAAGTGATAAGGCATACCTCTTAGTGCTGTCTCCTATTTAGCAGTTAAGCATCAAAAAGACAAAGATACCTCTCATTTTTTTTTTGCCATTTCTTTGGAAACTGTGAAATTGTTCTGATTCCCATGCCTGGAATTTTATTGAGAAAGGTTTCGCAGGCAACTATTAAATAGAATCACATGGGGAATCAGACACTGACTCTCTCCACTGTTTTCCTCCACTTGTACCTCCTCAGTTTCTGCCGCTGTCGTTTTTCTTGATCCAGACTCACACCTTCCAACTGGAAATCTTGCTTCTACTTGTGACTCGCTAAAATCTGTTCTCCACCCAGGTTTCTAAATGCTCCTTAGATTTTGACATGGCTCATTTTAAAATCCCTCCAACATCCCCATGCAGGGGCAGTATAGAGCCCTGACTCGATATCCAGACTTTCCAAGTCCAGTGTCCTGTCTCACCCACTAGCTTTATCACTTCATTCTGATGGACTCTTCACTTGCCTTCCTTTCATTCAACCTGACAGGCCGTTCCCACTCTGGAGGACTTTCTGTTCTCTCTGCATAGTATTTTTTGCTCTCTGAATTTTTTGTGTTAATCAACTTAACAGCTCTGTTTTCTGTCTGCTTTCTGAAAGTAAACTCCATGAGTGTGGACTTTGTTTTGTTTTCTGCCAATGTCTCCAGTGCCTAAAGCATTATCTGGCATTAAAAAGAAAACAAAAGAAGACAAGAAAAGAAAAGAAAAGAAAAGAAAAGAAAAGATAAAAACAGCTCAATCCTAAGCAAGCATATGGAAATTAAGTAACATACCTAAGCACCTTTGGGGTTATACATTTCTTAAAAGACAACACGCTACAAGCCTTAAGTAAAAGTGCACAATTCAGAGCTGGTGGCAAGGAACTAGAATGATCTCACCTGGGTATTAACAGGCTGAATTCTTACAAAGCCAAAGAAATGATGTTTTATTGTCACCTCCCTTGGTTTTAGTAGTGCTCACCAACCAAGAGCTCTTTGTATTATTTTTCCTTTTATATCCAAAAGGTCTTTTCCTGGACCCTGAAAGATGTGCCTGTCAGTTTATCTGAGTACACAATACATTTCAAGGATTGTCATTCAGTCACAATTTGGATGCCTTAAAATTACTGATTTTTCTAGCAGTTTACTTGTAGGCTACTCCAGCTTTGAATAGCTACAGAAGGGGCAGATAGCTCTGTCTCCCAGGGTCATCTGTATACACACACAGGGATCTGCCCTACTCTCTCCTTGTCTCTCTCCCTCCCAACTTGTGAGTGGTAGAGAAAACTTCCGTTAACAGTAGAGATTTGTTTCTTTGAACTCTTTACTCATGAAACTGACAGAAACTGGGAGCAAAACACATCCATGCCAGTCTGAAGACCACTCTCAGCAATCAGCAGTTACAGCATATAAATCTGCCAGCATAATAGCAATTGTTCAAGGAAAACCTGTAACTTAATTACTGAGAAGGTACAGCAGAAAAAATGACCCTCAATCTATGAATTAATACAAGAAAGATTCTATTCAATTCATTTACATTAAAATATTTATTGAGCACCTGATATTACACTCCAGCTATATGCAGTCAGAAAAGACAGTAAATCAGACACTGAAGGTGGAGGAAAGGGCCTTGGGACCAGTGTGTAAAATGTCAAGCACAGGTTCAGCTCAGCGCACAGAGGGTTATCAGCAAATACTACTTTTTTCCCTCAGTTTCTTCATTTCTCCTTTTACTCTTGGGAAATATGTTAAAAAGCGGTGTAACTCAACTCTGATATTCACAGAAGTGGTGAAAGGGAGCCCAAGGGGACAGTCTATTCTGCAGCCAGCATAAGGCAAGGCACCTCATGTCCATAAAATCTCATTTTCCTGTTCATAAGTAGATATTTTATTCCCATTTGCCAAAATAGGAAATGAAGGTGCCGAACAATTAAATAAATTGCCCAATAATCTGAGTTAGAAACAGACTGTAAATTAAATTTGAAACATTCACAACCATATTCATTTCAGTCCGTCACAAGCATTGATTACCTCGAATCTCAGAGCTGAAGACTCGAACAGGGCATGCTCCAAATGCTCAACGAGCTTTCATGTAGTGTGGGATAAACATATTTTTAAGTGGAAATGTTATAACAGAGATATGCTTGGTAGAACAAGGAAGGAAGTGGATCACATTGCCAGAGTTAAGTAAGGGTGGAAGGATAGGATGCGCCAGGATGGGATAACAGATGTGTCTTGGGAAACCAGCTGGGGTTTAGGGGCAGTCAATGGAAGATGGGATGAGAAAATGAGGGGCTTTGAGGGAAAGGTCAGGTGGAAGATGACCTAGTGTTGGGAACTGAGAATGCTAGAGGAGGGGAACAGTGAGTCACTTGATTAGTCTGGAGTCAGGGTGTGTGATAGAGGCAGCAGGAAATAAGACTAGAGGAGGGAACAGAGATCAGGCAAGGAGGGGCTTGGATGTTAGCCTGAGGAGCTGGGAAGTTACTGTGAAGGCAATGGGATTCAACAAAATATTTCAGGCAGTAGTTTGACATCCTTAGCATAATATTTTCTAAAGGTCCTCCAGTACTGGTATGAAAGAAAGACCAAAGACTTATTCAAGAAAAGAGGGAGACCACAGGGGAGGCATTTGCACTAGTTCATGCCCAAATCTAAGCAATGTCACAGAAACGCACCTCTCTGGGCCCTCTCTGCACAACTCAGCTCCCAGAAGTTCCTTAAAGCAGCATGAACTACATTTAAGGAACCGTACAAAGCCCATTCTCAGCCGCCTAACACTCTCCTGTTTGGAGTTTATGTAGGTTGTCATCCCAAGGATGTTGACTTTGCAAAAGTCTTGAAGTCAGCTCATTAGTCACTCCCTTGCATCACAGGGAGGAGACTCGTACTGAAGTATAGCGGACTTCTCAGGAGGAATGCAGCATTATCAGCCACTAATGCCCTGCACTTAATTGCTTTGCCAGATTAATTAGGCAGATCCCAGCAAGGCCCTCGTCAAAGAGAGGCAAACCAAGTTGATGAAGTGAAGAAGCCAATGAGACTGAAAGCATTGGGCACAAGCTAGGAAGAACCGTGCTCAACAACTCCAGCAGAAATGGAGCATTGAGAAGAAGTAGAGTCGAAAAAGAAGGAAGAGAAAAACAGATTTAGAGATAAAGGACAACTGGGTTTGTTTGGCTTGTAACCCACTCAGAGGTCACTGTCACTATCCATGGAAAGTCCTCTATTCTAAAGCAAGACCCTCACCTGTCATGAGAGCATAGATTGATTTCATTTTTACAGTTAATCCAGCTCCTGTGGTTCCTCATTTGTTCTATGCATTTGTAGCCAAGTTTCGCTACTGTACTGTGAACAAGGCTTAGTGCTCTGGATTTCTCATGAGTAAACAGGCTCAGAGAGACTAAATAAGTTGGTCACAGTTACTCAGCCAAGTAGTGAGTCAAGATTGGAGTCTAGGCCTATTCTGGCTCTAAATGTCTCAACCCGTAGTCATCTGCTTCATATCTCACCATGTGAGCATTCACAACCTCAAATCTTCTCAGTGGGTGAAGCTTCCCAAACCTGCAGAGGTAGTTTGGCCTTTAGAAGTCTGTGGATGCTTTCCAAAGGGCCAGAGCCCCTTCACATAAGCTGGGCATGGTGGGGTACACCTCTTATCCTAGCACTTGGGAGGATGAAACAGGAGGATTGCAGTGAGTCCACGGCTAGCTGGGGCCACATAGTGAGTTTGGGAGCAGCCTGGGCTACAGAGTGAGACCCTGCTTAAAAAAAATAATAATAATAAGTTGCATTAAAAGGCCCAAACCCCTGTTTTTCTCTCATTTCTACTGAAATCTCAGGATAGCACCACACTCTTGCCATATTCTAGATATACACTCTGGGGCTGACAAGAAGATGTATTATGTCTGGAGTTTGATCAGTAACAGAAGGGATGAGTCCCAGGAAAGCTGGTGGATTCTTGCAACAGAATTGGCAACACTAAGATTGCAAGCCCAGATGATCTGACCCCAGGATTGCAAGTCCACTCTCTTAGTCTCCCTGAAAGAACCCTTGCACTGACTCATCAAGAATGGGGTATAGAAAGTGAAAAGCAGTGAAAAATTGTAGGCAGAAAGAACGTCATAGGCAAAGATGTGCCGACTGGATATGACAGACACAAAAGTGCTTGGTGTTGAGTGGCCCAAAGTGCTTGTACTCAGAAAAGGAAGAGGATGGCAGGAGGTGAGGTTGGAAAGGTGCTTTGGAATAACATTGGAAGGGTGACACCACAGGAAACATTTGATGAAAGGAAATGTTCTCAGTGAGGTAAATGGAGTGTTTGAGAGATATGGGGCTAATGAAACCTGCAGTGGAATTGGTCAGTCTTTGCTGAGTTGTACTCAAGCCCCAGAGAGAGAGAGAGAGAGAGAGAGAGAGAGAGAGAGAGAGAGATTGACAGAGCTAAAGGCTGAATGTGAGAGTTTAAGTGGCAATTTACAAAGAGGGCATTTTTTTTTTCCTGAAGTGAAAGAATGAGAGAATGAAAAGCAAAATCAAGACCCGAGAGTTGAAGTTGTCCAATCCAGAAATATTTAAATATTTAAAGTAAGTCTGTTTGCTAAGGCGAGGACAGAATTTGAGAAAACCTGGGACTCAGAAACCTGAAATGGGGACATCTCCTGTAAGTTTAAACTCTGGAGAGCTCCCTCCAAAACAGAGCATGGGAGGCAGCAGTCCAAGAAGGGACACTCTGCAGAGTTCTTTCTTCATAAGGTAACTCCCTCATAGATTCCCTGGTCAGGACATAAACCTGCCTTCACTCCTGGTGGCAGGGCCAGTAACTAGCATTAAATCCCATAGCTATGATTGTGGTTTTCCTAAAAAAGAAGTAGAGACTTCTGTCAAAAGAGCTTTAAAATAGCAGTTGAGGGAGTAGCCCTGGGACTGGATTTTAAGTGCTTGATCAAGGGTGTCAGAACATAAAATTGGATAAGCAAAAATTTAGTAATTTATGACACTTTCTCAGATTGTGGGATTTACCACTCTAGCAAGAAGCCAAAGAGATAGGATAAACTTTCAGCTAAGATAGCTTTTAAAAACCCCACAAAAAATAATGTCATACACTAGGCTAAGCAGGAATGCCTGAGTTGCCCTGCACATGGCGAAGGAACGAATAAAGAGTTGTAGAAAATAAAATGCTGGAGTAGATATGAGATGGTGGTGCGTGAGTGTTTGTCAACTAGACTGGCTCACGAGATGCCTTTATTAGCACAGCACCCTTCAGGGTCTGTCCAGACAGGTTGTGAGGGTATGACCTTAGAAGTCGTATCTGACCATGGGCCCCTCTGCCTGCTGTGCGAAGAGGGAGGCAGCTTTCCTCCACTAAGCTTTTCTTCCATGATGTTTCTGCCACAGAACCTGTCAACCGAGGTCTGAATTCCCTTCAACCATGAGCCAAATTAAATCTCTCTTCCTTATGAATTTAAGGTGTTTTTCCACAGCAGGAAAAAAGGCTGACTGATATACTACATATAAACCCAAATGGCCTTTTACAGAAGCCACCAGGTTGCCAGAAGTGTACAGATGAGAGGCATCCCCAACAATGAAAAGTCCAGTGTGATCTCCTCTGCAAGCCAGGGATGATGGCAAGAGAGGTGTTCATCCAGCTGAACTCATGGTGGAGAAGTGAAATGATAGAGGCAAGAAGCAGTGCTTAACAATGAACAGGCAGGAGGCCACAATTAGCATAAAGTCCTAGAAGGACAGAGGGGCAACCAAGGATGCCTAACTCTTAGGAGTTATGAGAAAATGCATATGACTTGGCTGCTTAATGTCTGTGGCCAGAAGCCAGACCAGAGAGGTTAAGCAAGCTCCACGAATAGATAGATCTCTCCAATCTCTACTACAGCGGCACCAAAATCCCTCCCCCAGATCACGTATGTGACTATGTAAGATGCATTTTAAACAACTTTACCTTCTGCAAAGCACAGGCCATAAAACACTAAGGTGTGAACACAAGTTAGCCAAGTTTTTGCCACTTTGTAGCAGAGTAAATCTGTCCTGTGCTCATCAGAAAGGATTCTACCAGGTATTTACCTACCAACCTTCTGTTTATGGCCACTTAGGTCTTCTCCAAGAAGACTGTAGCTCTCCTCTCCTTTCTTCTGACCCTTCTTCAGAATTGCTTTACTCCTTGCCATCCACACTGGATGGAAAAGGAAATAAGTCCAAAATTCAGTACTACTGACAGTGAAGCAGAAGAGACTGGGGCTAGAGGAGAAATAGGAGGGATAGAAGCTCTTTATTATTTGTTTAATTATTTTACTATTCATTTATTTATTTGGTACTGTAGCTGAGAAGTACAAGCTGAGAAAAAGTCAATGAAAGGGAAAGATCACAAAAAGATTAGAGATGGGATCAACCCATGAAATGGGAAATAGCTGAAGCAAGAGCCTGGGGAGGTAGGGAGTTAAGCAACTGCTTTGGGGTCTTTATTTCTCTAATGTTATATGAGGCAAGATAATTTCTAGAGAGGAAAATCAGGAAGCAAGGGATACTAGGGATCCAGAAGGGGCATCAGTGAGGTAGCTCCTCATGAGGGGTGAATACAAGAACATTCTGGACGGCTGAGAGAAGCCGTTCCTCGGAGTCGGGAACCCACAGGGGATTTTCATCAGCACCTTTGAAGAACTGAACATGCTCAACAGGGGTGATACACAAGGAGGGAGAGTGGCCAGCTCAGAGGTTGGGGAAGTGTCTGCACTGGAGCCATGGAGAAAGGAGGGTGCCTAGAACGTGTTCACCAAGGTCAGGTCTGAGTAGCCTATCCCACTCAAGGGAATAATACACTAACCGACTTTATGCCTTCATCTCATTTCTAATTGTACCATATGAAAATAATTTTCTGACCACTTTGCAGTTGAGGTCGTGGATGTTCAGAGAGGCTTAAGAAACACGTTCTAGTTTCCTTAGCTTTTTTGTGTGTAAATACATGAATTCCACATTCTGTAGCACATTAGAAACATGGGATTTGGTGAATCAGTCAGCATCTATGCCCACCTCTTTTTCAGAGTTTCACCCTTTTCCTGTCTGACTTCTGCCTCTCTTTCTACCCTGTCATTCATGTTGGGGCCTTTTTATGTCATTATTTTTGTGCATTTCATAAGTAGGATACCCGTCTATAGTCAGTCTTCTGTGCTTGGTCCATTTCACTGAGCGTTATTAACTTCAGTTGACCCGATTTTTATTCAAATGCTTCGTATCTGTCTTTCTTTGTGGCTGCATAGTATTCAGTTGTGTATAGGTACCACATCTTCCTTAACCATTCCTGCACTGATAGGCAGGTAGGTTGTTTTCTGGATATGGCTATTATGAATTGTGCTGCTATAAACATGGATATGCATGTTTTTGGTATGTTGACTATTTCTTTTGAGAACGTGCCAAGTACAGCAGTAGCTGGATCAAATGGAATTTCTATTCTCAGCTTTCTAAGGAATCTCCAGGCAGCTTTTTATAATGATTGTGCCAGATTGCATTCCCACAAGCAGGGGAGTAGAGTCCCATTTTTTTTTTCTGCACCCTCACCAACAACTGTTGTTTTTTGCATTCTTGATATAGGCCATTCTCTCACTGGAGTGAGGTGACACTTCAATGATGTTTGTATTTGCATTTCTCTGATGGCCAATGAAGATGAACACTTTTTCATATGCTTGTTGGCCATTTGTACTTCTTCTGAGAATTTTTTCATTTCAGCTACCTACTTCTTGATGGGATCATTTATTTCAGGGGGTTTTATGTTTTTCAGTTCTTTGTATACCCTAGATATTAATCCTTTGTCTGAAGTGATGCTGGTATCTTTTCTCACTTTGTGGGTTGTCACATGACCTTGTTGATTGTTTCTTTTGCTGTTCAAGAACTTTTTAATTTAGTGTAGCCCCATTTGTTGATTCTTTATGGGATTTCTTGTGCAGTTGGTTATCTGTTCAGAAAATTCTTTCCTGTCCCTATGTTTTCTAGGGTCATCCCTTAGCTTTTTTTCTACAACAAATGATTTGTTTCACTTAAAAAGTAGTCTTTGCATAGGAAGGAATTATGTGTAATTCTATGGACTTGTATATTTAATGCTACAGATATATGATGAAAATTATATATTTATATATGTGTGTGTATTTAATTCTACAGATATTGCTGAAAGTTTAATATAATAAACCACAACTAATTTCAGAATAAATACATATCTTTATTTTAATTGCATGTTGTACTTCATCGTGTCTGACATATGCCTTGTTGGGATTTAGGTTACATTTTAACATGAGATATACTTAAGGAGAGTATGAAATATTATGCTATGTGCATAACTGAATTTGAAAAGAGGTTTGAGAATCTGAGTCCAGTCAGTTCTTATGTATTAAGGAACTCTTCCAAGGTTTCGAACAGGGGTGGGTGATGCTGCTGGAATGCTTAAATTCCATCTAAATATTTGTCTACACTTTTAGAAATAAATACTTATTTAAGACTATCTACATATTACAAGAAATATTTAAACAGGGAGGCTGTGACTTACCTGGTTTGAATCCAAGGTAAATTCATTAGTAGTAGCCATACTGACTTTTGAGGAACTTATGAGTAAATGTTTGACCTGAATTTGATTTTTCCCCTCTCTTTTAATAAACTTCAGGGATTTCTATGTACATATTTTAAGTGTTTTTTTTAAATCAAGCACAAAAAGTAGCTTTGTAAATGTGCATACCAAGCTTTGCAGTGAAGACAAGGACACTATATGTTCATGGTTAGTAATCCATATGGATTTCAAATTTCTTCCCGATGGTTGTTCTAAGTGCATGTTAATTGCAACATACCACAAATATTGGTTAGATCAAGGAGATTATTTTTAAGAAACAACAAAAAAAATGCCCTGTCTGTGTCCAGAATAGACTCTGACAAGGATTTTAAGAAGCTTCACAAATGAGATTGCTCTTGGAAACTTGCTAGCTCATTATGAGGCCCTCATCCATTATCTGATAAAGATAATTTGAGTCAAGTAAAGGGTGAAGTTCAAAGTGAAAGCAATAGAGGATTTATTTTCAAATCTGATGATGATATGTTCCTATAAGCATTTTGGAGAATTTAGATTTATGGACAAATTTGGCTCTGCAACATGTCTTAAAATTATAGTGGATTCCCTGTGGTGCCATCTTCGACAGCTGGGTGAGACTGAGCTATTAACCACACAACATCAGAGATGAATATTGAGAAGCATGTTTTGGGCTGTCATTCTTTTTATTTTTTAAAGATATTAACTAGAAGAAATGTGACGAGATTCCTTATATACAGAAGAAGAAACAAATTACTTTCCTGATTTTTTTTTCCTGATGAGGTTGAAAGAAATACTTCACTGTTAAGTGTGATGAATAAGTACTTCTATGAGAAGGATTTTTGAAGTAATATTTTAAGATCTAAAATAAATTGTATCTGCCAAAATTTTGTAAATTGTTTAAAAGAAATAGTTCAATGCCAGTGCCATGAAGAATTTGTTCTGTACATTGACCTTGAATCACAGAGTGATAAGACCCTCAGTTACTATAAGCAACACCCAATTTACAGTGGCTTATGACTCCATTTATTTGACAGGTGGATAGATCAGAGCTTAGGATATACCTTGTTGAAGAATGAAAAATACTGCCGTATGACTGATAATGGATCAAACCCAAAAGAGGGTAGAGGTTTTGGATACCTAGTCCTTTAGATGTCTAATCCTTCAAAGCTGCCCATTTTATAAGTGAAAAGAGGCTCTGAGGTGACTCATATGGAGCTACATCATAATTAGTAAAGGGTGGCTCATGCCTGTAATCCTAGAACTCATGAGGCTGAGACGGGAAGATTGCAGTGTGTTTGAGTCCAGCTTGGGCTACATAATGAGTTCAGGACCAACTTGGACTACAGAACAAGACCTCTCAAAAAAATAAAAATAAAAAAGAATTAGGAATGGCAGCCTGTGCTTTCTGCTTTGGGGACTGTACATGGGATTCTAAATGGAAATATAAAATTCTTTTCATGTTTTATCCACAGAGCAGAATGTCCCATGGAATGCTGAAATAAGAGGGCCACTTCTATATGCATGCCTTTCTTTTGGTCCAACCCTTTCCAAACTTTTGTTCCTCTGACACCTCCCAGAAAACAAAGCTAAGACCTGGTCCCTGGAGGCCTGGCCAGGGTAGAAATAATATCACTAGCTCCTGGGTTCCAAAACTCAGAATTGCAAAGAGTAATTGAAAACAGAATATAACCCAGCTTTAAAGATGAAGATACATAGTAGAGAAAGATATCAGGATTTGAGACAGTGGGACTGTAACTAAGGACAAGAGAGCTCTCCAGAGAGAAGCATCAGACTATGGAGATAGTTTGAGTCAGCTTCATGGTCACAAATGGATGCAAGAGAAAACAAAAAAAAATGAGTAGACAACCAACCCCCCCCCCTTTTTTTATAATAGAGAGTGAACCTATGGCCTTTACACTGAGCTACACATACCTCTCCCCAGCCCCCCCCCCTTTTATTTTGGGGCAGTCTCACTAAATCACTGAGCTAATAAGATGGATCCTGAATTTTTGATCCTTCTATCTCAACTTCTGTCAGATCTTGTGGTTGTAAAATCACATCCATAAATTCTTTCACCATCATACCATAAAGACATAAAGTGAATGACCCCCCTTTTGAGTGGCCCTAAGAATGGATCTTGCTGATTTCCTCAATGAACAGAATAAAATGGAATTGACACTGTGTTCCATACAGGGCTTGATTAGAAAAGCCAGACAGACTCTGCCTCTTAGGATATTCACTAGACTCAATCGAAGAGCCTTTGGCCACTTTTCAAGACATCTAGTGACTCTAACGTTACCATGAGGCCATATGGAGATGCCACACAGAGGGAGTGATACCCAAGGATCCTGGGCCATTTCAATCTCAGTTGCTGGATTTTCTATCCCTGTGCAGGAGGGTACAAGCCATAGGAGAATCCCAGGCCTAACCACACTTTCGCTGCCTCTATGTGGAAGACTCCAGGTGCAAATTGCCTAAGAGATGCCTGGCAACCCCATATGCAAATGCAAAATACGTCATTGCTATTGTTTTGAAACACATTGGTGTAATTTGTTGCATAGAATAAACTGAATAGAACAACTCTCCATAAAAGCAAAAATCCTGAAGTTCTGGAACTTTCTTTGGGGAAAGGGTATTTTTGTTTTCAAATCTCTTTCTCTCTCTCTTTCCTCTTTCCTCTCTCTTTCCTCTTTCTTCTCTCTCGCTCTCTCTATCTCTCTGTCTCTCTCCAGCATGACTACATACAGAGGGAGGCCTCCTTTGATTGAGAAGGAGGAAAAGACCTGGCTATGAGTACCAGTGCCTTCCAGAGCCTAGAACAATAGGGGTGACAGAGCTCTGGTGACAGCAGTAGAGCTGGCTCTTACACAGGATGTCTGGTAGGACCGGTACAAGGATGCCTGTGTATTGAGCTCCCAGTACCTTGAACTTTAGAGCCTCTTCAAGGTCCCAGTGGCTCACCTGGGTGCAGAGAAAGTGGGTAACACTGAGCAGAGTACCACGTGACTGTGAATAGTGAGGATCTCAATGCAACTAAACTAAGTCTCAGGCTCTCCTCCTGGGATTCTCTAAAGGCGCAAAGTACTTGTGGTTTTTGTACAATACTACACGTGACTGATATTGAATTTCTCACTATGTGATATGATCTTTGAAAATTATTTTACCCTTTCTTGCCCCAGTGACTTAGGAAATTATCCTACCTACAAACACACATAAATGGCAAGGATCACCTTTAACCATCCCAGAGGTGCTTCCTAGCCTTGCAAGAGGCTTTGAGATGAATAATTCAAATGAATTTCTCATAGATGAAAATTTTAGGTGTCTTAATTACTTTCTTGTTGCAGGGACAGAATACCTGACATCCACAAATTAAGAGAGGAAAGATTTATTTTAGCTTACAGTTTCAGAAGATCACAGTCCGCACATGGGTGGCTGACAATGGTAGAAACACACGGTAGAGCCAGAGAAAAACAGTTCATGGTTGGGCAGACAGAAAACCAAGTGAGGGAGAGGGGTGGAGCTACCCTGTCAGGTCCTGTTCCAGTAACCTTCTGGTGAAGCCCCAGTGCTCCACCCCCTCCAACAAGCCCCTTCTACAACAGAACACAGGTATTTTACAATGTCCAGATACATGGAGCTTTTGGGGGACACTCCAGAGACAACCCATAACATTAAGCAATACTACAACAGGGAAATCTTAAAAACAACGAAGTCATGGGAAAGTATTTTGGGCTTTACAGAGCCCATAAGCTGTCGGGCTACTAAAAACATACCCATTCCATCCCTTCTGAAATAGCACATGAATTGAGCTTTTAGAATCTTCAAGATGACTGTGTATTTGTTCTGTCTATCAAAGTCAGGTGTGGGTGTGTCACAAAACGTTAGGGTACACGTAGCTGTTGCTCTGAATCACATTCTCTGTACACCAGAAAGACGCTGTTTTTGTTTTCATTTTGTTTCCACATAGTATTTTTTAAAAAATCAAATGAAATCAGCTATTTGGGTTTAAAGACCTAGAAATGATTGCTGGTAATATTTCATCCTTCATATTGCCTTCTCTTCTTTCCTTAGTCTCCCTAAAATACACCAAGCATTTGTCCTCTTTCATTTAATAAATAGTGATAAGCTGTCTTCATGCTGTTTTCTCTCTTACCCATGTATTACTGTTGATCCGAATCATTAGTAGGGATTCAATTTAAATAGGAAGGTACTTTAATCTAAATTCTAACTCTATGAAAGAGATTTGGGCACAGGGATGCTAATACATTCAAATATATGCACAATATCAAAATCAAAGGGGAAATAATAAAATCTTGTTTAAGGTGGTTCAGGATAAAGGCACTAAACCCTCTTCCTCGAGAACTGCTAATGAGCTCTTCTTGAGGCGTGTGCTGACAGAACGTACAGGAACAAAGGAATAAACAAACAGAATGCGTTCTCAGTGCTCCTGGCTTGATTTTCTCAAAGAAAGAAGAAGAAATAGATCAAATCAAAACATTCTAAATGCCAAGGTGGCTTTAACTGCATAAATTATAGCTCTTTAAAAACCAGCTTCCTAAATGGCAGATGGTTAATGAAGGTCAGGCAGGCGACTTCCTTAATTTATCATTATGAGCCTTAGTCATGTGCCTTTATTAGCAAATGATAGATAACTTCCTATCTAGCAATCTTTTAGGGTTTTTTCTGTAGTATGTAAAGCTTTTAAATATGAGGGCAAATGTGTAGCATAATTTATTTATTTCTGGCAGAACTAAGAGGGCAAATGAACCTCACACTAGCCACGTGTACATGCCATCATGAGATTAATTGATGTACTTTACACCCGAGGAGCCTCTGTGAGGCGGCACCATGTTGTTCAAGACTTTGGACTCTAAGAAGTGAGGTTGAGGAGGGTAGAGCCGAAGCGAAAGCCGGTAAAACAGCCCTTGCAGTACAGACTTCATAGGCTAGAGGGCGCGATTGTTTCGGCTGATCCAAAGCTACCAGGAGGAAAATCTGCTACACAGTGACCTTTAGATTTTAAAATTTGAATCACGAGTGCAAACTTGTTCTCCCTAAAAATTTAAGTTAGTATCTGATGAAAGGGATAGCATAATAAAACGTGGATTTTCTACAATCATTGCAGATGTTTTCTGTGGAGCCCCGGGCTTGTGAGACAAAAGCACAGGGTGTTCCCATGGTTCCTTGTCTCAACATATTATTTTGTCTTAAACTTATTAAGCATCCACTCAGTTTTCCTAAGAACTCTTCTTTTCCTCATCATAAAAAAATTCCCTCAAAAAAAAATCTATGTGTGCAATACAAGGTACCTGACGAGAATCTCAAGGAGACATTTAACATCTTTAGGAAGTTGTGAGGTCACGATGCAAGGTAGGGAGAGTTTCTTTTATGAAATTAGCCTCCTTTAACAATGCACATGTCTTCCTGGGCCTGTAATTCCGGCCCAGAAACTGAGGCAGGAGGATTGCAAGCTCAAGCCTAGACTAGGCAATGTAGTGACTTAGCAAGACTGTCTCTCAGAAGTCAAATATAAAAAAAATGGACTAGAGGTGTTCCTTGGTGTGAAGGCCCTGGGCTTGATATATAGTGCTACACACACACACAGACACACACACACACACACACACACACACACACACACACACACACACACACATCTCTATTAAAACATTTTCTAAAGAGATTTTAATGAATTAGTGATTTTGTGTGACTAATGCTGTGTGTTTGGTTACTTGTCCCCTTCTTACTTAGGGCTTTCTGATCGTCTTCACCTTTTTTACTTTCCTTGATGTGATACATTCTGATTTCCTCCCTTCCCTTATTGTACGTGGTCCAAGCCCACATCACCTTCCTTTTCCATCATTTCTTCTTTCTGCTCTTGTTCACATTCCCACATTCATTGCACACTCACAAATTCACACTTAATTTTGTCAACTTTACCTCAAAAACCCCAATTTCTACGTCCAAATTTAACCCTTTCTTAAGTAACTTTTCTCCCATCTTTCTGCACACCCAGCAAACTCAAATATTAGTCTTAGAACTACACACACACACACACACACACACACACACACACACACACACACTACTCTAAGAAATTATCAAGGGCTGTGAAAAAAAAGTTTATGAATAAGGTACTATCTATGGCCATACCACCCTGAACACACCTGATCTCATCACCATAAGGGACTAAGTTTCATATAAGATGTTGCAAGTCTCATGGCATTCTCCTCCAGAACACAGCCCACCCCACCTGTGGCAGAATTTTTCCTCTGTAACTTTTGTCACCACTCACTTCCTCCTCCCCACTCTGCACTTCTCCTTTGAATATACCACATGGCAGGACAGACTTTGCAGAAGTAACTAAGTTTGCTAATCATGTCACTTCAGAATAGGAAGGCTACACTAGACTATTTGGGTACTCCTAGTATCATCTCATAGGTTCTTATAAGCAGAGGAATATTTTCAGCTGGTAATAGAGGGATGAGAAAGATTCAGTTTGCTGTTGTCTTGAAGATGAAGGGGGACATGACAAGGGAATAAGAATTTCATTCTCATCACCTTAGAGATTATAATTTGCCAACAACCTGGGTGAACTTGAAAGTGGAATCTTCCAGAGAACCTGTGAATGAGAACACTGTCCAGATTGTAGCTGATTTTTAGCAGTTAGGTCTAGAGTAGAAGACCAGATTGATCAGAGGTGTGCCCATGGACCTCTCACTCATAGAACTGTGTTCCTGTAACTATCTATAGCAGCAGGAGAAAATAATACACTCTTCATTCTTGTTTTATAGAATTTAATGTCCTAATTGTTTAAGGTGATTTCATTTTGATTCTTCTGTTATGTGTACTTGAAAGAGAAATGTCTATCTTCTGAATCTACAAAAATTAAAATCTAAAAGTTAGGATTTTCTTTACTGTAATGATATTGAATGTATCAGTCTTTTGTTGAAAGATGCAGCTTTCTTGGTATTGAGTGGCGGTCAAGGGCTTGAGTCAATGCTGGTCAACTTACACGTCCCTCTTCCAATACTCAGAATTTTTAAGTCACAGAAGAAAAATAAAGGATCAAATTGGGAAGTGAAAAAAGTCAGCAACCATCTCTAGTGATAAGTAGAACAGAAAAGATTACTTCAAAAATAAAACAGGTTTATAAGGAAATAGTTTTTTTTTTTTCAATCTAATCCTAATAAACAAAATGTACAGGATTTCAAGAGCCAGTTTCAGAGCAGACATGTTTGTATCTATCTATAAGGTTTTTGAATTTCAGTCCACAAACTTAACTCCATGATTAAAAAAGTTAAATTTTATGTCATAATTTTATTGTTTGATTTTGAGTCCTGGTGGGTGGGGAAATGTACTAGATTAGTTTAAACAGGCAAAGAGAACCTTATTCAAACAAACTATTAGAATAAGAAAGAGAAACTAAAGCAATTGGGAGAGGAGGTGGTTTGTACCCCAATCCTCTGAAACCAAAAGCAAGAAGGTTGGTATAAGCTAATGGAAAAGTACTGGAGGATTTTAGGGAAGAAATCAGTCAGTGTGAGTAGGCCATCTCAATCCTCTGTCACTTATCAAATTAGGCCTCTACCTTCCCACAGGGGTTCATGGTTTTAGTCACCCAGAGCTCCTCTAGCTCCTCATGCTGCTTAGCAGAACTCTGGTAATCTGTGTTGAACTTAAGACAACAAAGTCCTCTTTCAAGGTGGCCTAGAGCCCAGTCTGCCTAAACACTTCAGATATTTCTCTTTTTAGCACACTGGTCATCTGATTAAACCAATACTTACCTTGAATGTAAAAAAATCTCGCTTGGGGCTCAGGGGTGGGGAGTTGGGGAGGGGAGAGGCAGGGCAGGTAAGAAGTAGAGCAAATAAAAATTTAAAATAATACTGGCTAATTTTTAAAGTACATTTTCTGCTATACAGAATAATCTGTTTCATTTGAGAAGCACAGAAGCATTAAGATGCTAAAGCTTTGCATTCACTTGCTAGTTCAGGAAATGCACAGATGCCTCTCGTTCAGCCACAGCATTGGAGACCGAGTTATTCATTCAGTGTAGTGGGTGTAGTATTCAAGAAACCTGTCATATTGGAGCCCTAAATTCAAGTATTAAATATATATTTTTCTCAGTAGCACTCAATATTGGAATCAACACTAATTATTCATTTTGAAAGTTGGCTTTTAAACTCTCATATTCTTACAGTTTCTCATTGAATGTTATTAGCTGTATAAGAATTTCTGCATTTTAAAGTTTTTTCCTTGACCTTTTTGATAATCACATTTAGTGGAAGGAAAACAATAGAACAGTGTATTATATACTATACAGAGTGCACCCATTTGTGTAATCCTGTGAAAGCTTGCTACAGTTCTGCACGTGTTCTCCACAACTCAGAATAGGGCCCATGATGAAATTCTTAGAGATTTTTTATTGTTGAATATGGCTCTGATGTTCATGTCATTATAAATCAATACAATGATTGCTGAAGAGACCGAGAGATAAAATATCAAGACATTTTTGTAGAAAACCTCACAGTTTTAAATAACAAAGCAGACACGGACAGACATCAAAGAGGCTGAGCTACTCAGTTCATGATGTTGTCATGACAACAGATCTTTAAAACTGAAAGTGAGGATAAAGATGAACAAAAATGTAGGCTGTAGGCCTCATAAAAGGATCAAGCCCTTATTGTCTCTTAAATAAAAATTTTCCAATGGATCAGGACTCTGTAGGGGAGCCCTCTGAACAAGAAAGTTCCCTTTTGGCTGGGTTTACCCTGTCTCTTTGCCTCTAAAGGGTTTCCTGATGTTGCCACCCCACCCAGCCTCTTGAGCCTTCCTGCTTCCCCTGACTCTTGGCTGAAAAGTGGCCAAAAAATTCCATTTGTTAGCAGGGCAACAGAAACAGCATGGAATGCTCCAAGAGAGGGTGGAATAAGAAAACAGGAAAAACAAAGAAAAAAAGCAATATGAATATCTTTTAGTTCCTGAGTCAATTTTCAGTGATACCAGGTGTTGGTCTTTGGGCTTGAGCAGTTCCTGGAACTGTGACTTGGAAGACCAGCCCATTCCAGTTTTCCCAGGAACTCTCTGGTTTTGCACTTGAGTTTCATGTCCTGAGAAACTTTAGTCATAGGCAGACTGGTATGGCTGGTCACCTACTCGTCTATTAGGGAGAGATATACTAAAGGCTCTAATTTCTACTCATTTTTTTTTCTATCCAACTCAGCCAGGCTTTCATTAGGTCACAAGTGTTAAGTTTCAACTTGAGAATGAATGGGTCCCACTTGGCAATGGAGAAATCAACAGTTAGTTGGAATTACTGTGTGATGGTATTCGAAAATGAGGCCTTTGGGAGGTAACTGAGTTCATGGGAGTAGGATCCCAATTACAAGATTGACACCTTCTGAAGCAGGATCCCAGAACTTAAACTCTCACTCTACCTGCCATGTGAAGTCCTCACCATCAGAACTTAGCCACTTAAGATCATCTATCACTTTGACTTTTTATTTCCTAGCATCAAAAATGTTCAGAGAAAAAAAATGTATTTTCTTCAGAAACCACATTTATAATGACCAGACAATAAATCTACCACAATTTAACAAATCACTGTTTTAATGTGTATGTGTGTTTGTGTAAAGTACATTTTTGTGCTGTTTTTGACAAAGTGTGATTGTTTTGTTTTGAGATGTGCTCTCTATCCAAGTACCCAGACATGGGTAACCGTGTGTTTCAAAGGGAAATGATTCCACTACTAATTCCAAGAGTGGACCTGACTAGAATTAGCACCATAAAGATCTTTTTTACTAGCAACCAATTCAGAAATGGTTACCATTTCTAGCCAATAAAATGTGAAGGGAAGTTCTCAGGGGAAGACTTTGGGAAATGTTCTCACATGTAAGGCAGATCCGTGAGAAGATATGGTCTCTCTGCTTCAGATATTGTGGGTGTACAGGCATCTTACTTCCTGCTAGCTCTGAAAATCACAGATGAATAAAACAGGTCTTTGTGAGCATTGACTAACCACTGAATCACAAACAACCCTGAAGTCCACCCGCTCCTCTGCACTTTCTGTTATATGAAAGAAATTTGCTCTTTATTTAGGACAGCTGTGTCAGGGTTTGAGGTACTTGCAACTAAAATTATTCTAATACAAAATGCTGTATAAAGCTTGTTCTTATGATGATCTTTGTGCATTAACCTTTTTTCATAACTGCCCATTTTCTAGTATAGAATTTCTGAAGGGAATATCCTGAGTCAAAGGTAGAAGCATGCTTAATATTTTCCATATTTGTTACCAAATTTCTTCTGAAAAAGGTGATATCAATTTTACATTGTCAATGGTATTTGAAACAATTTCAGTGTTCTCTTATCAAGAATAATTTTTAAACCTCTTGTTGATGTTGACAGGAAAATAGGCTAGAATGGACAGGTAGCACTAGCACAGAGTGCTCCATCTACCATAAAGGGCTATCAAGGCCCAGCCTCTCCCTCTGGGAACAATAAAAGAGAAGTAGCTAAACCAGGAAGCCCACCCCCTCCCCCATTTTTCCTAAATGCTGTACCCATAGATGCCCTGAGGTAATTAGTAGGCTCCCAGCCACAATCCTACTCCAGAAAACCACCTGAAATCTCCATAAGAAAGTGCCATGCATTTAGCTGAGCAGATGAACTCTTTGTAAAGGGATCCCACCCTCCACCCTCACAGGGTCCTCACTCTCTTGATCTCTCCTCAAAAGCCTTGCTTTCTCAATCTCTTCTTGTTTTGAAATCTGATCATTGAAGTCTGATCCTTCTGAATCAAATAGGGAGTCCTTGAACCCGGGTATCTGGCAGCTCCAGCAGTAGCAGCAAGATGAAGAAATAACCGCACCATGCCGTGGGAGCACTCTATCAGTCTGCGTCTTTGTAAAAGGAGATGGGGATATTTTATACATGCTGTTTATTAGTCGTTTGCATTTAGTCACATGTGGGTTATCTATTTATATCCTTGGCTGCATTTTCTTAGTATTTTCTGAAGTATAATTTGGAACTAAGTAATCATTTTTAAAAGTTGACCATCATATGCACTTTATTTTAATATCTTTTTGATTTAGATCAAGAGGCATAGTATTACAAGACAAAAACTGATGTTGGCTTTTTAGTTCCTAAAATTATTCTAATGCAAAATGCTGAAAACAACTAATACTCTCCAGACTTCAGGCTGTTCTTTAAAAGATATTCCTGCAATGAGAGAATATCACAGTGGTTAAAGCATTTGCCTAGCAAGTACGCCACCCTCGTTTCCCTTCGCGGCACCACGTAAGCCAGGGATGGTGGCATATGCCTGTAATCTCAGCACTTGGCAGTCGAGGGGCTCAGGCAGGAGGATTGTGATGTGTCGCTGGCCAGCCTGGGCTACATAAATGAGTTTAGGACCAGCTAGACTATGGAATGAGACCTTTTGTTAAAAATAAATAAATAAATAAATAAAT
Source organism: Ctenodactylus gundi (assembly GCA_004027205.1). Taxonomy (NCBI): domain Eukaryota; kingdom Metazoa; phylum Chordata; class Mammalia; order Rodentia; family Ctenodactylidae; genus Ctenodactylus; species Ctenodactylus gundi. Next base: position 346,510 of record PVKB01000158.1, read on the forward strand.
AAATAAAATTCCTATCTGTGAAGTTTGAACAAAGCCATGAAAGTTTAATAGTTGCAATCTAATACTTGTAGAATCTTTTAATTTTTATTTTAATAATCAGTTCTCTTAACCTATCTCACTACACATTTTAAAGCTTCATTTATGACCTGTTCAGCAATCTTTAGATTTCTCTCTATTGCCTTAATAACCCAGTATAACTTTTCTCACGCACCCTCTTGCTAAAATTTGTTTTATGTCGGGTGTTTGCAAATTTATGATCATTTGGAAAGGAACATGGGTGTGTAAAGTTAAAAATGAGCTCCGGTAATAATATAGGAGGCAATTCTTTTTCATTTTTATTCTGAAAATGCCAGTTTCCAGTGTGTCTGCAACTCTGGAAAGTAATTCTGTCTTCATTATTAATGTGTTCAATTGTACATGTTTATATGGGTTGGCATTTATATGGGTTGAAAGCAGCAGTGAGACGTGATGAACAGCACTCACTGCTCATTGCCAAGCTCTTCCTCTGACTTTGATTGGACTGGACAGAAGAATATTGCAGAGGATGGCAAGCCGCCTATTTTGTTGCAGAAGTAACCAGGTCAGGAGAAAAAAAATCTATATGACTGTTGGGTCTGGCTTTGAATATAGAAAGGATGGCAGCCTCCTCAGTGTGATTATGTCCCTCGAAGGTAGGAGCAGAGAAACCAAGAACTCTGATGGTTGGCACTTGAAACCAGCGTGCTTTAATCCCAAGGTCAGTGTGAGTCTTCCCCAGATTTAATGGAAGCCAAGAGACTCAGCTATGTGGAAACCCAGCAGTTTTTCCTAGGCAACCCCAACGTCCAGGTCAGTTGAAAGGTAACAAATCTCTTCAAGCCACTCTTAGCAAAGCAGAAGGGTACAAAAGGGTATCAGTTATCATTAGACACAAAGTTAGAAGGTTTTCATAGAACATAAAGTTGAGTTTAGAAGGGTCTGGATTTAGAGAAAAGCATTAGAAATTCAGACCAGAATCTGTTTCTCTCTGAACATAATGCTAATTCTCTAAATACTTGCTAAATGGATCACTGCAGCTCATTCACAATGTGACAGCTCCTAACTTCTGAGTTTAAGTCATAGCCACAAAGACTGTAGCTCTCTGTCACTCTCAGTCTTACAATCTGTATGTTTATTTACATTTATGTCAATATAGATAGATACAGGTAGATATAGGTATAATTTTTTTTTTTTGCAGTGCTGGGATTGAACCTGGGCATTATGCACGCTAGGTGAGTGCTCCAGGACAGAACTAGACCTGTCTGTGTATCTATCTATCTATCTATCTATCTATCCATCTACCTCATTCAAATTATATTTAATGCCTGGCCTGCTCTATTATATTCATCTGTACTCACAGCAGGTAGAGTCACAGTGAACAGACCTACGGCCATGGGAGTCCAAACCAGGTGTGTTAAAGTGCTCCAGAAACAGAGACAGTAGGAAATATATGTTGTATATATAAAAATATAATATATGCTAATACATATGTGTGCATAAATATCTTAGTACATGTACATACATTTTATATGTGTGTGTGCATATATATACAGTAGATTTATTATGAGGATTTGGCTCATGATTATAGAGTCTAAGAAATTCTAAAATTGGATATTCGAAAGATGAAAACCCAGGAAAGCTAGGAATGTTTCTCAAAGGCCAGAAAGCTATAGAATTACTGGTATATATTCTAATCTAAGTCTGAACCAGGAGTGCTGAAGAAAGGAGGAAATTGATGTTTCTGGTCAAACAGTCAGTCCTACAGACATTTCAACTTTTTGCACTATTATTTAAAATTTGTCTGCCTGTCCCTTTGTTTCACTGGTTGATTGATTCTGACTTTCAGTAGATTGGATGATTCCCACCCACACTAAGAAGGGTCATCTGCTTTACTCACTCCACCAATTCAAATGTTAATGTTTTACAGAAACAGCCTCACAGACACACTCAGAAGTTATGTTTAACCAGAAACCTGGCCATCCTTTGCCTCAGTCAAGATGACATAAAACTAACCATCATATATGGGTATTACAGTGATATGAGGTATGGGCAGGATGGAAAGGTAAGGGGTTATTTTGAGCCATCTAAAATAAGTTTAAATAGCATTAGATTGGAGAAGAAGGCTGTCTTCTATGGCCTGCTCCATGCTGACACAATCCTTTCATCTATGGAGCAGGCTACTAGAGAATTAGGGGCAATGAGTTCAGGACCAGCTTGGACTAGATAGTGAAATCCTGTCTCAAAAAAAAAAAAAAAAGGATTAAGGACTGTCCAGCCAGTAATGATATAGAACAATATAGTTCCTCTTTTAAAAAATATTTCTGAGGAAGTGGTTTTAAAGGTGTTCATATAAGTTCTGTTAGATATATATGTTTATTTTATATCTAAAAATTATATTGAAAGAATTTGGCTGTAATGAAGTTATAGAGACTAGATTTATCCTCTCAGACAAAATATGTAAAGCTATGGTTTTCAGGCATCAGACAACATGTAGCAGAGAATTCTACTCTATGAGAGGAAAACCTTATGATTCCCACAGCTTAAGTGCCTGAGGAGGCTACAGCACACATAAAGGAACCCAAAGAGAGCCCAGCAGCTTTAACTGATGTTAAAGGAAGGAAGGTCAGTGGCTGGAATGTGTGGGACAAAGGGATTGAAAGAAGAGCGCTGCAAAGAGAGAGCCTCGGAGGTCTGCAGAGGGCGTGCCTCAAATCCTCAGACAAGGATTCATTATTGAATACTTATCTCAGTCATCATATTTATGAGAAAATTACCCATGGCCGAAGAATGAATGAACAGTAAGTAAGCATAGGAACCATGGAAGTTAATGCACAGCTGGAAGTGATTCATGTTTTCATGTCAGTCTGAGTGAGTAACTTTCTCCCAGCTGAGGTATCAGGTTGATCCCTTAAAGGCTCATTCTTTAGTAGCAGGGACATGTGAACTCTACAGTAAAGGCTGCTCTGGTCCACACCAGAAAAATGGTAAAAGCAAGCTTGAAAATGATAAACACTAATTACAAACAACATAATTATGTCCCAAAACAAAGCCCAGGAAGTGTTAATGAGAAACATTAAGACACAACACTCAATGACATGAGACTTGAAATATCTGGCATCTGGTCAAAATTACCAGCCATATAAAAACAGGACAATATGATCCTTAGCTCAAAGAAAAATCAATGACATATATGTTAGAATCAGCCGAAGAAAACATTAAAACAACTTTTATAAATATATTCAATATGTTTAAGAAAACATTAAAACTAATGAGAAGAGAAATTATTGATACAAGAGACATCCAAAATGGAACCACGATAATATCTGAAATAAAAATCACACTAGATGGAATTAACAGCAAGTTAGATTATTGGACATAAAGACACAGCAACATGACCTACCAACAAAGCTGAGTGTGGTGCCGCCCAACTGCCATCCCAACACTCCCAAGGCAGAAGAATCACAAGTGCCAAGCCAGCCCGAGGTACATAACAACACCTATCTCAAAAAACTAAGCAATAACAGCAAAAAGATTGAATAAAAAAAACATAGATCATCGGTGGCCTGTGGGACCATATCCACGTGCAAAGGAGTATTGAGAATGAAGTTCAGCAGTAGAGTGCTTGCCTTGCATGTATGAAGCTGTGGGTTCAATCCCAGTACTAAAAAAGGAATAAGAAAAAACATACATAGATTGATATTGCAATCATAGATGGAAGCTTTGCCACTGTACCCAAACCTCCTGGTCAGCAGCCTTGGTCTCCTCCCCACAACTCTCTTGTGCCAGCTTTGTTCTGCTGTGACCTTCTGCCACAGCGGTTCTGCACTGGAGCTAACCAACCATGGGCTGAATCTCCGGACCATTGAGCCAAGCTACAGCTCTTCTCCCTTAAGCTGTGAGTGTTGGAGAAAAATTATTAAAGCAGCAAGAGGAAAAGAATGTCTAAGTTAAAACATACAACAATAATGTTACAATAAAAAATGGAAAAAGAAGATAATAGAGGGCAGAAATACAATATTATCTATACACCAACACTCACAAGGGGCTGGAGGAATGGCACAGAGGTTACAGCGCTCGTCTAGCAAGTTCAAGGCCCTGAGTTTGATTCCCCAGTACCACACAAGCCAGGCTTGGTGGAGCACATCTATAATCCCAGCACTCAGAGGCTAAAGCAGAAGGATGGCTGTGAGGAGTGGGCTGTGTAGTGAGTTCAGGACCTTCCTGGACTACGGAGTAAGATCCTGTCTCAAAAATTCATAATTGTACTATATAAAACTTATTTCTGCTTGTATTTATGAAATGCGATGAATATCTAATATCCTTAGAATCCCCACCGTTGGCCTGGTTTCTCACTAATATGGACATGCTGCTACTACTCATTCCATAGTAGTTGTGTTTAGTTTTACCTGGTTATTAAATAAGATGGATTGCTTTACCACTTTCTAAACTTTATACCAAATAACTTTTTGGTATAAAGTCTTGGAAAATTGTTATATTTTACTTTTTTATTTCCAGTAAAGTTTTTATCTTGAATACTTGGCTTGCTTTGTAAACATATGTTAACAGAAAAATAAACCTATAGGAGTTGGGGATGGAGCTCAGTGGTAGAATGTGGTCTTAGCATGTTCAAAGCCCTGTGTTCAATTTTCAATGTATGTATACACACATACACAAAGGTACACACACATGTGCAAACAAAACCCAGTTGCAGGATGGGTAGGACATGTTCTGCATTCCCAGTTTCTTGACTTAACTGATTGTTAAAGTAGATGGCTGCTGAAACCCAAGGTGCACGTGCCAAGAGTACAAGCAGAGAATTTCTCAAGAGTAACCTCCTGTTCACATGGTACAAGGTCTAGCAATTTCAGATTAAATTTTTGCCTAATCAATTTAAAGTTTAAAAAATCTGAAAATTCTCAAAGGATTGGTTACCTCCGTGGGTTCAAATATTGAATATTGTTAGAACTGTGACTTTGATTATGATGAAAAAAGGAGGGATCAGTCTTTTTTTGAGACAGGGTCTCACTCTGTGGTCCAGGCTGGTTCTGAATTCACTTCAGAACCCAGGCTGGTCTTGGACTCATGGCAATCCTCCTGTCTCAGCCTCCCCAGTGCTGGGATTAGAGGCATACACCACCAGTCCCAGTTCATGTGGTGTTAGGGAGTCGAACTCGGGTACTTAGCACTTGGCTTAGCGCTTGCTCAAGCGCTTTAACCGCTGAGCCATTCCTCCAGCTCCAAGGGAACAGTCTTTTATTATTCATTCTTGACTTAGTATTCAGTCCAATTATCCTTTGAGGCACTTTTCTAGATTTAAAGAAAATGCTGTGGTTATAACTATTAAATAAAATTTACATTCCAGCGCTGGAGGAATGACTCAACAATTAAAAGCATGTGCTTCAGGAAGCACCACGTACCTGAATTCTATTCCCCAGCACCACATGGTGGTGCACAACTGTAATCCCAGCACTCGGGAAGCTGAGACAGGAGGATTGCCATGAGTCCAGGGCCAGCCTGGGCTCCATAGTGAGTTCAGGACCAGCCTGGGCTACAGAGCGAGACCCTGTCTCAAAAAAACCCTTCTAAAATATAGTTAGAAATTGTTTCAATTTTATTAGAATGTTAAAAAATTTTCTTAGAATGAATATATCCCATCTACAAGGGTAGTTTTTCAGCTTTTCAAACTCTGGGGCTTTTTAGTTTAGATCCACCTCTGCATTAAATATCAATCTCTCTCCTTAAGGTGATAAATTGTGGGTGCACTCTTTTTATGAGGCAATAACTGCAGCCTCTACTAAATAAATTTAGTGGCTGAAGTATTTACAGGAAATAAACTCAAGGCTAAAAAGCTAACTTTTTTTAAACTTAGGATATGATTTTAATTGAGAATTTCCAGGAGTATACCCTCGGGTTAGCTCAATTATAGCAAACACCTATCTCTCTCCACCTTTCCAATTTTCCTCAAGATCCTCTTTACTGACTCCACATTTCTGGAAACCATTTTGAAGAACTCTATAATAAATTCCTCATGGGCTTCAACACAGATGCTGTACTTTTCAGTTGTCAATCCTTAGTCTCCTGTAGCCCTTGCTGCTGACGAACTCAAAACACAGCACTCAAAAATTAAAAAAGGGTCTTACAACTCCTCTTCCTTTACTCCAAGAAACTGTAGAAATGCATTTATTAGACACTGACTTGGAATCGATTAAAAACTGCAATCAGATGACAAGGACACAGCCTTAAGACAGCCTTAAGCAGTATTCTTTGAAGAAGTTGTGGTTTGGCTGTTTAGTACCTTAGTTTATCTCAGTCCTGAGATCCAGTTTGTTATCTCTATAAATAAAGCAGGGTCTCTGTAAATGAAATGGAATCCCTGCTTATTTACTGTTGTATCTGGAGTAAAGAGCTGATGAGATTTTTTACTAAATTTGTGGAGTATGTTTGGGTGGGCAGATCAATAGAGAGGGTTTTTTTTCTAAATTAGGTCACACATAGTTCATTTTGAGATGTCACTGGTACACCCTTCACAGCGATAAAGTATCTTTGAGAATAGTTGCAGACTTTTAGAAGTGCAAGACCCAGGAGCAGTCCATCCAATCATACAAGGACCAGCGGTGATTATTTGACAAGAGTTGGCAGTCCACAGGGAAATGCTTTGTTGGCCTTGCCGAGACAGCAAATATTATCTAATAAGGGAATCTATTATCAATACTAGTAGGTCACATTATCATTTCGGTTTCTTTTTTAGTATTATAAACATTCCCTAAATTGCGAATTTAGAGTAAAAATGAATATATGATAGAATTTCACTGACATTAGCATTTATACTACTTATGAAATAACCTATTCTAACATAATAAAAAAGTTTCTGGTTATTAATTGTCTCAAGTTAAGCTGCAACATCCTGTGGCCCAAGTTGTCTGTGCTCCACCCATAAACCGGAGCTCACCCTGCAAGTGACCTACCTTCGACGGAAGGTTCCCAAACACACCAAGGACTTCCTTCCCGAAGCAGCTGTGTCTTCTTCTCAGCCTAGCTATGCTGAAGGCCGGAAGTGCCAGAGAATGGCTTTATGAACAGCAGCCACCCAATGAGTCATGAGAACTGGTAGATTATTCGCCTTTGTGCGGGGTTCAAATACAAGGAGTGATCAAAATATACAACAGATGTTTACATTTTAAATTTTTATTACAGAAAGACACATTGCCGTTCATCTCCTCCTCCTCAGCAGAGTGCCTCCAAATACTCCTTCTTACTTTGAGTTCACTTTTCCCATCATTTTTGCCACATCCTGAGACAGTTCTGAAATTCCTCTTTCCTGAGTGTTTTTATGTGATCTGGTCAAGAATTCGGTGAGCGTAGGTGCTCTTGCCATCCAGTGGAAGGTGTGCTTTCTAAAACAGCACTGTGTGTTCTCATCCACTTTACTCAGATTTGCTACCATGGCACTCTTGCTCTTCCTGCAAAGTGACAATTACTGTGAAAGGTAAATAATTTGATTGATTCAGGCCGTCAAGTCATCCACAACACAGCAACTAATGTCACTCACAAAAGAAGACTTCCAGAACTATGTCAGAAAGTGTCACAAACAATCTATTAAGTGTTTGAAGTGTGAGGAAATGTTTAGAGGGTGATTAATGACTATGTCTATTGCTATAGTAGATTTTTGAAACACTGATCTTATTTTTTATCACACCTTATGCATCCCAAGCTTTGTCTTAAGTTTGCTCTGGGGGAATCTGTATGAAGATAAACTTGAAGCACTTTTCTATCTTATTCGTACCTTCTTTCTGCATATCCAATTTGATGACTGAAGCATGAGCGTCTTCATCAGGTAGTCCTGGGTCTCACTCCTGTCTTTCTCTCTAGTTAGCTGTGGTCACTTGGGGCAAGTGACCTAATCTCTTAGAGCTTCAGTCTTTATCTATAAGATAGAAAGAACAACTATGTCTGCTTCCGATATTCTCAGCAGAGTGCCTGCTTCTTAACATGAACTACCTTAAGATGTTACTTATGGTTATTTGGTTTACTATTTTGTTCTGAAAGACTTTCAGTGCTTAAATTCATCTAAAATAATTAAGTTTCATATACGGTCATAAGAAGGATAAGCTCTCTCCCTCTTCCCTTATCACCAGCCACAGTGTCAGCCGCATCGTTCCCACTCCCATGAAGCCCTCCCGAGTCACTGAGGTGGGTTTGCCTTTCTCACAGTGATGACTGACAGCAAGTATATCTGCACTACTCATTTTAATATGCAAGACCATATGCAAGATCTTTGTGATGGTTGTTTTCATATGCAAACTTATCTAGGCTACAGTAGCCAGTTATATATGGTCTAATATTATTCTAAATGTTTCTGTAAACTATTTTTAGAGGAGATTAGCATTTAAGGCAGAAGACTTTTAGCAAAACACACTACCCTTATTCAATCAATTAAAGGCCTTGGTTGAAAAAAGACCGACCTACATCCAAATGAGAAGGGATTTACCGTAGACTGCCCATGGACTCCAGCCACAGCCCTTCTCTGGGACCACCAGCCACTTCTGCAAACTTTAGACTTAAGTTTTTGTAATTGAATAAGCTAGTCTTTTTTTATAACCATGCTATTTCTTTCCCCTCGCCCTACACTATTTCTTTGAAAAACTCAACTTATAAAATTCCATAAATTTTTATCCATAATCAAAATGTACTATTTTCTAATGCATATAAGTATGTAAGTCAGTGATATTACAAAATACAGAATTTATTTTTTCCTCAGACCTATTCTGATGAAAATAAATCAGTCAGGAGCTAATAATATATCACTAGCAAAAGCAAAATTTATTGTTTATAGCTATAAAATGCAGCCTATAGATATTTATCAGAAATGATTGACATATCACAATCTTGGGTGTCTGGGATGATCAAGGTAATTCATAAAATTATAATGTAGAGGAGGTTCTGACAAATGCTCCCTCATCACTGCAGAGTGTGAATGGGAACCCTAAACCTGAAGGATCATGTAGCTAATAACAGACAGCACCCTGATGAGAGCTTGGCTTCAGGGTCTCTTCCACCTCACCACAGTGTTCAGCCATAAAGCGGGAGTCACTTGAGGATCTGCCAAAGGCGATATGGCACCCCTACTCTTGTCACTCACCCACAGCTGAGACTTCAACCTGGTTCTGTCCGGTACAGCCACCATCATGCCTGCAGATACCACTGCCCCAAAGTTCCTGAACCTCTTCTTCCTCTGGATACTTAATTTAGGTTCAAAATATGCAAGACACATATGTTGTTAGGTTACTGGGTAGACCCACTGAACTGAGCTGGGAGGACAGCTGGTATCCAAGCTCAAGGACAAACAGGAACCAACAGGGTCAAGCTACTATCCAAATCCTATCACCATAACTACTGGCTAAGACGCTGCGAGAGGAAATTCTCCTCCACCCTACTGGCCCTCACATTCATGGCACGGGCTACCTTAAGATAACCATGCTGGGTATCCTGTCACATAGGGACCTTGTGTCACATAGGCATATCCAGTCAGGACAGGGTCATTTCCTTCCCCTCACCCCATCCTACGTGAAGGAGCTATGTTTGCCACTCCAGAAGCTCAATACGGGGAGGCACAGTCTTCTTCTTTAGGGAAAAAAAAAAAAAAGATTGTGAGAACTCTTTATTAGTGTTGGTTTTTTTTTTGGCGTATTTATTGGTTTTTATATCAATGAGAACCGATATCAGTGCAACCGCTTTTGCCAGAGGTGCACCACACCTATCTTTCCCTCAAAAGCAGGATGTGGCCCTTCAGGAAAGAGGGGCAGCAAGAAAAAGGGAAGCAAACGTTGCATGGACGTTCAGATGCCAGCCAGAGAAGGAAAAGCAGCTTCTCTTCAGATTGAGTCTGCCCCTTCCCTCAAGAGCAGGACGTTCGCCTCAGAGGAAGGGGAGTGAGGCAAGGGAAAACATCTCAGGTAGGAGGACATGCAAATACTGATGGTCAAGAAAAATCACCGGCTAACAACAGGTTACAAATGTTCCCAGCAAGGGAATGTGAACTTTCTGTTTATTTTGTGAACTTAAATCTGTGATATCTCCTCCCCTCTGATACATCCTGTAAAAGTCTCTGGTAGACAAGGGCAAGCTGGTGAGATGGGAAATTTTTGGAGAAATATTGCCCCTATCTCCCCAAAGCTGGCTTGGAATAAAAAGCCCTTTTCCTGTTTACCATAATGTATGGACTCCTTTAGTTTGGGACTAGCAGCTAGCAAAAAGAACCTTTTAAACATGGTCTTTATAAGGAGTAGTACTTCGTTGTGTACATGTACCACATTTTTTGTATCCGTTGGTTAGTTGATGGATATTTTGACATCATTCACAGTTTAGCTACTGATAGTTGTGCTGCTATAAATATGGGTATACTTTTATCTCTGCTATACATTGTTTTAACGCTTTTGGGAAGATACCAAAAAGAGGTATCAATAGATCAAATGGAATATTTACTTACAGCTTTTGAGGAATCTCAATATTGCTTTTCAAAACAGCTGTATCAGTTTATGCCCCACCAGCAATGCAGAAGGGGCTCAGCTTGAGACCATCTTGCTTAGCAAAGTGAGTCAAAAGCAGAAAGTTAAATATCACGTGATTTCTCTGAGAAACCCAGAATATAGGCATTTTATAGAAACGTATGTATGTGAGAGTGAGAGTGGAGGAGGTGATGAAGGACAGAGTGCGAAGGCCAATAGGGGGAGAGGAAGGATTGTAATGTTTTTGTGATAAATGTGTGCACAAAATCCTCAAGCTGAATGTAACCACTGTATGTTGCAAATATACATATATATTAATAAATATGAGGAGGAAATGTCCTTTGGCCAGCTGGTAATAGAACTAATATTGAAAAGTGCATGCATGGCCTGGATGAAAAGCGCAGTGGTTAGAGCACTTGCCTAGCAAGAACAAAGCCCTGGGTTTGATTTCTCAGCACCACATTAATTGGTTGTGGTGGTGCACACCTATAATCCCAGAACTCCAGAGGCTGAAGCAGGGGGATTGCAGTGAGTTTTTTTAAAAATATGTGCAATTGTCATGAATTTATAATTTGCTCAGTTCAAAGAGTAAACTGAGAAAATTATGAATTGTTATTCTAGTTGTTTAAAGTTCTAATATAGTCAATGTCTGAGTCCTTTTTAATTTTTTTTAAAGTAAACAATTATAGGTTAAGAATTAGAACTGTAGTTTGCATGTTATGAACAAATTAAAATTACTTTTCTTTTTGAGACAGAGTCTCACTCTATGGTCCAGCCTGGTCTAGCACTGACTAGGTAGCCAAAGATGGCCTCAGACTGGCCTCGAACACACGGCAATCCTCCTGCTCAACCTCCTGAGTGCTGAGATTACAGGCATGCACAACCACACCCAGCTTATGTGGTGCAGGGGAATCAAACTCAGGGCTGTGCACTTGCTAAGCAAGTTTTTCAGCCCCTAAAATTACTTTTAAAAAGTAATTTAAAAATAAAAGTCTTATAATTTTACAAGGACATTAAAAAGATACTTTGCTATTACTGTTATATTCCTTGTTATTCAAATGTGTCTGGTGAGTACATATTTATCTGTAGTTGTCTGTGAACAGCAAGCAGGTAAGGCTGGTTGGCTGACTAGATGAGTATGTGCGCGCATCGTGTGTTTCTTTTCAACTGGTAGCTTTGCTCTCATGTATAGTCACTTTCCTGCCCCTTATCATGAGTACACATTGACCCATGGGAGGAGTTTGTGGTTTTAGAAGGTGCTGTGGGTTTTCTAGAGGTTGAGGTGTCATCTTGTTTGACTACCCAAAATACGGAGTTCCCTTTTCTCAGACAGATTCATGTTTCATGAATTCCTGCATAGTCAGAAAGAGAGAGAGAGAGAGAGAGAGAGCACAAGAGCACACGAGCGCAAATTCACCCTCTAAGAGGGCGGCAAGAGCCACCTCTGAAGATAGACAACATAGACGATGAGATTTAAATCCAAAGTCAAACAGAAGCCGTGCGGCGCGAGGCAAGGTCTTCACTTCTCTGAGAATTGGTTTTCCCGCTTGATAGGGGTCATAACGGTGCCCATCCCTCAGAGAGTCATCCAGGAGCTAAAGAATTAAAGAGGGAAACAAAAATTCCTGGCATCCAGCAAGCTCTCCAAGAATTCTAACCTTGTTACTCCTGCCTCTGGGTGTTGCGGGTGCTAAACTGCTGTGATACTGACCTCACAGGCTCCATTCCTGTGGCCTAATTTTGCCCTTACCTGCTGGCCACCTCCCTTTTCCTTCTGTCCTCACACAAGTAAACAATGATACACGGTGGGTGGAGATTTTAGTGAGAAAAATAATGTTGTAAACCCAGCATTGGCTTAGGGTTTAAGACAAAGGAATTAAGACATTTTTGAAACAGGGATGTGGCTCACTCTCCTGTAGGATTAAAATATTTTATGATTAAGGTTCTAAACTATTTTTACATTTATCCTTGATAACATAATCGAGCTGCTGATACTATTTTGTGTTTCAGACACCTTGGGATTGGTTTTGTTTTGTTACTTATGTAAAGATGGCTATAATATAACACCACTCATTTTACTTAGAATTTATTGTTCTCATAAATCCTCAAAAACATGTTTTGACTGATAACATTGATTCTAAGTACAAAAATTCTCTATGATAGGCCTACATATCACACACAACCTTGCCCCAATATTGGAGACCAGTTGAATTATTTTTCCCCATTTTATTGATATGTATAAGTGCAAAATTTAAGGTTTACAATGAAGTTGAGCATTTTGTGCACCTACATATCTTGTCAAGGTGACAAAGACTTTCCCATTCTCCTTTTGTCCCTCCCCGACCTCCCCCTCCTGCATTGATGCCGCAGTATTGTTGGTGGTGACTTGCCACTTAGTACCCATTCTTAACCCATTCTATGTTCCTACCCAGAGAAAGAAATTACAGAGTGCCCCAAAGTTTGTTAATTTTTCTATATAAGGTGATTTTGGCAACATACTGAACATTGAATTTAGTGCTTGCATAATATTTCTTGTAGCAGTGGCTTTACTTCAAATATTACGAGAAGTAAATTATGAACAAACTTTTATATTCTGTACCATATTTTAAATATTTTACATGTGTGGTGCACTTTCGGATACCCTGAACTTTCTCTTGCAACTAGGTCTCTGGATGAGATTTGACTTCTACCAGTGAGAAACCTATATGTATGAGATTTGGAAATTGAAAATAAATGAGGTTCTCCTGCTTCATAATAAACTGCCAGCTCACTAGTGTTTGCAGACAGACTCAGCATTCCAGTGACTAGTTATCAGCTTTGTCATAACCTATAAGCAGTTGCCCAGAGCGGAAGTTAGTGTCCAGTCACCAGCTTCAGGAGAACTAAGGCAGTCGTGGGGTACAAGCTGTGGAAACAGAAGCATTTTGCTCATCCCTAAGTCATAGCAGTGTGCCCTTGACCTGAAATCAATACCAGTATTGGACAACTATCTTCTGTTCTAGGAGCCCCATCCAACAATTTGTGAGTACCTAATGTCCTACTTCAAAATCCTTTCTATCTAAAACACCTGGAGTGGTTTCTGTTTCCTGCACTGAATCCTAACAGACACCAATGCCAGTTCGATATTAAGATGAATTAAGGTTTATGTGGACTATGGAACAATATTGAAGCCTATAGCATTAGAATGAAATTAAGAGAGGACAATATATAAAGTATATTTTCATTTTTGAAGAGTAAAGAATGTGTATTATACACATATGTGAATTATACACACATGCTTGTTTACACATAGAAAATTTTAAGAAGGTAATATAAAAAATGAAAGCAGTAATTGCTTCTGGAAAAAAGTTTAAGAAAGCAGAAAAAATACATTTCATGTATATATCTCCTAAACTGTTGATTTTTCCATTCTTATAAAATATATTTTTGATTAAAAATGTCCTGGTATTATAAGAAAATAAGTACTGGTAATGATTTTAACTGTAATAACATCTATAAAACAATCAACCTAACATAACATCATTTTCCTTTTACATATTTCCTCTAAATGTTTGTTTTTTTCCACAATAAGGTGGGTACACATACGACTTAATTAGCCTTTTTCCAAATTATATATAATTAAGATTTAGGAAGTATTTGTCGTGTGTCAGACATAGTGATTAGAAAGTTTCTTGAATCATATTTCACTGGAACTAGGATGTTATTGACTGTAAGATGTTCCAGTATCTTTTACATCATTAATAAATAACTTTTCAAAAACAAACTTCCCACTGCTTATGTATAACTCAAACATTGCATAATTTTTTTTCCTTATTTGAACCACATGTGTCTGAAAGTTACACAACAATCTAAAGTCGGCAGGAAATGTCTGGCTCATTGCTGCTTGACACCTACCTATTCAGGTGCAGAAACTCAAAGTAAGAATTGGTCATATTGGCCTCTCTCACTGTTGTGAAATTTCCTTCCCAATTCTAAGAAATGTCATAGTTTTTCTTGGTATTGGCCGAGTGTGATAAGCTCATCTATCAGTCACAGAGTGTAGCATTGCTTCCTCTTTGAGGTTCTCTGCATGAGTATGTGGAATATGTTCATTTGGGGACAAATAGTTTCTTCATCAAATATCCAATGTAAACCTTTGTGCTCTACTTCTAAACCTTTATCCATATACAAATTTTACTTATGTGTGAAGTCATAATGAAAAATTTCACATAATTTTAGATAAAAAATACTTTCAAGCTCTGTAGTACTACAGTGTACATATTCTATATGTGTGACAACCATGCAAACAATAATTGCCACAGCTATGCATCTTGGCAGCAGCACCTCTATAATGATATGACATCAATTTTAAGTTAACATCCCTATCCCAGGGATGTTAAAAGGTGAAAAAGTTCTTCTTAGACTATATAAAATAAAGTATTATTATTCACTTGACTCTGAATAACCTTTACACTGGTTTATTATTCTTCATAAATAGGGAGAAAACTGAGAAAGATATTCTCAAGATGCATAGTCATTAAGTAGCATGTCTTTTTAAGTGTGAGCAATCTGGTCTAACCACCTACAGCTGTAAGCACTGACCTGTCTTGTCCTTGTTGTTCTACCACGTACCTGTCGTCACTATGACAGCTTAATCCCATTGAAAGGCAGCAAGCAGTCAACATTCCACAGATGAACAAACGTTATACCTCTTCTGATAGTTTCTTTAAGTGTGAAGAAATTGCCAATTTTTAAGAACTACAGTTTTCCAAACTTTTTTTGCCAAGCTCTAACTCTGAATTCATTGCTGCTTTGGGCTATATATTGGACATAGTTTGGCTTACCAGTGATGGAGAAGTATTTTGATATCATTAACTTTTTCAAAAGACCCACCTGTTCTCTATGCCTTTGCCATGATCAGTATCTGTTCCAACAGCAGATGAGTGTCCGGTTGGTATGGTGACAGTCTTGTCACGCTGTTTATCTGCTGCAAACTTAAGAGCATTATGAGTCACAGTGAACAAGTGGTACCGCCTGTTTGGTGCCCCGTGATTTTAAGTCATTGTCACTTAGCTTTGTAGTATCCATTTGATATTCATTTTAAATTGTGGAGCTAGATGCATAAATTCACATTTCTGCCTTTCCCCTTCATCTCTCAGTATACTATTTTTTTCATAGAAAAATATTCAAGGCATTCTTTGACAGGTAGAAACTCATGTGGCTAATCCATGAGTTGCATCTTGACTCAGTGCAGTGGTATTTAATATATTATTTTGGTGTTCTCTCAGTGTCTTATATTAAGATTAATATATTAGTTGCTATTGATTAATCCCTCTTGTTGGTGTTTAAGAAATGAAATGACCTTGCCTTGTCAGGTACCTGTGTTACCTCTTTTTCTAATAATGAGCTTATTCATTGGAATTGTCAGTTGACAGTAAGTTTGTTAATGGAGATTTTTATACCGATGTAGCTTTAAAAGAGTTTATCTTATGTGTGTTTAGAGCTCTCTTTTTCTGGTGAACTATAGAGAATGAGGAGTAGAGCTGACACTTGCTAGTGATTCTTAGTTAGGCAAGGTACCCGGTGGTGACACCAACCAGACCACCCCTCTATGCATGATTCTGAGCATTAGGATGCCTGTTGTTTTACTGTATAGTTTATTTCTGAAGAGTAACTTTTTGTGATTTCATTGGAAGTCTGCTCAAAAGTAACACTGTCAAAAACACTAAAAGTGTAAAATATTGTGCTGTAGACTGAAATGCAGTTGTTACTTGGATTTGAAAAAAAAGAAAGGCAAGCCAGAATCTAACTGACCATTATGAAACATTCAGTGATTAAATTGTTTCTAACTTTTCCGTCGTACGTCATACAGCAGTTAACATATGGATAAATATGTCTTTTCAAAACCTGAAGGGACATATTTTTAACATTAAAACAAAACTCATTCTAGGAAACTTGGGAAATACTGAAATTGTGAGAAAGTAAATAAAGCAGCTATAATCTCATGGTCGATAGACAGTCGTTACCAACACGTTAGTGTATTGCCTTTAAAATTTTTCTGTACATCTTCTCACAATGAGACTATGATGGAAATACTTTTCTGTGTTCAACTCTATTTAATGTGTGGCATTAGTTTCCTGTGGCTATCATAGCAAATCACTAAAACTTTGTAGCATGAAACAACATAAATTTATTCTCTTAAAGGTCTCAAGTCTGAAATCAAGGTGTGGGGGCACTACTGTGTGCCTTCTGTAGGATAGATGAGGGAAGAATCTGTTTTTGCCTTTTCCAGTCAGCAATGGTTTGTTAAAGCCCTTGACTTGTAGCCATATCACTCCAACCTCTGCCTCCATCTTCATATTGGCTTCTTTATTCTGTATTCCCTTCTGTCTCTCTCTAAGAACACTTGGGCTTGGGCTTGGAGCCCACCCAGGGAATTCAAGTTGATCTTATCTCTTACCTTAAATACATCTGAAAAGATCCTTTGCCTAAGCAAGGTCACACAGGTTCTGCAAACTAGGACATATACACACTTCACAGTCAACCTGCTAAAAATACTATAAACGTTTTATCATATTATTAAAAGCTATTCACAGAAAAGTTTGATAGTTTCATAGTGTTCTGATATGTTTACCTCATATTCTAGCATGTTTACCTAATTATGAACTTTTTATTGCTTAAATTTTTCTGCTATTAACAACTCTCTAATTCACAATAGTTTCTTAGTAGGTCAGATTTCCATAATAGAAAATGTTGATTCAGAATAGTTAAGTGTGGAGATACATACCTTTAATCCCAGTGACTCAGGAGGCTGAGGCAGGAGGATTACAAGTTCAAGACAAGCTTAAGCAACTTAGCAAGACCTTGTCACACAGACACACAAAAAAGTCTGAGGATGTATGTAATTCAGTGGTAATACTGAAAAATGGGGAGCAGGGAGTGAAGAAGTTATGAATAATTTTTCAACTTTTGATAACTACTGCTACATTATTTAGCTTGCTTCTCTTCTTAATTTATTTTACCCAGAAAAATATTCCACATTTTTATTTAACAAGAAAACCAAAGTTAAAATGAAAGAGTAGAAGGAAAGATTGATTCAGAAATGAAAAAAGATAGGGGTATGAAACAAAAAATACTTTAGGAAGAAGGCCTATTAATCCCAAACTGTTTCAAATTGAAAATAAAAAATTTCACTAGTATTTGATCAGGAATATGCAAAGTAATTCACGAAAGAAACAGACAGTTCTGCCTATCTTTTGGGAAAATATGACTGTGAGTTCATAGATATTTTTTCATGTATAAATCAGGCCAGGAAGCCTCAAAATGGGATGGTTTGAGAAAGGGCAGAGGGTTTTCCTGGCTAACTACTACCTTAACCAAAAGGAATATTTGGAGTGTCAACTTGTCACTATGAGACTGGGGGAAGAAAGTAGATAGCCAACACATGTTACCTCATTAACAAATGATCAAACATGGTTGCTTTAATCAGTATCTGACACTGTGACCAAACTTGAGATGAACAACTTAAAGAAGGAAGGATGTATGTTGACTCATGATGTCAGAATGATCAGACCATGGTTGATCAGCTTCATTGCTTTTAGGCTGGTGTTGAGGCAGAGCCATTATCGTAGAAAGATGCGACAAAGGAAAGTAGCTCATCCATAGCAGTCAGGAAGGAGACAGGAAGAGAGCCAGAAAGGGAGGGATTGGGAGCCAGATATGGTCCCCAAAGTCAGGCCTCCTGATCGAATCCCTTCAGCTAGACTTCTTGTTTCTAACATCTCTTGCAATAAAATCAAATTATAATCCAATGTCATCAATGAATTAATCCAATGATTTAGTCACTTCCCTGGGCCCCACCTCTGAATCTCACTACACTGGATGTCAGAACCTTTGGGGAACACTTTATATTTAAACCGTAATGAGGGTGCTATTGTAATATTCCAAAATTACAAACACAAAGGAAGAGGGTAATAGTCCATTGTAAGTATGCTCGCTGCCTCCCATTGGCGCCTCAATATATTCTCTGCAAAAGCTAAACACACTACATACTAAGTCTTTATAGTAAGAAATCTACATGTTCTTGTTTCTTTCAAAATGGTGCAGTAAAACTGAGTGTAGTGGCTTGTGCCTGTGATCCCAGAAGTCTGGTAGACTGAGGCGAGAGGAGCACAACTTCAAGCCCATGTTGGGCAACTTACTGATTTAGTGAGTCTCTGTCTCAGAATAAAAACATGACGAAGGCAAAGGATGTAGCTCAGTGCAAAGACCCGGGATTCAATTCCCAGATTCAGAAAGCACAGGTACACGCACACATACACACACACACACACACACACACACATACACACACACACACACACACACACACACGCACGCACACACGCACAGAGTGCAGCAAGATGGCAAAAGAGAGTGTCATTTGTTGTCAAGATCCTGTGCGCTATGCATACCATTGTCCTAAATGAGATTACGAGTTGCTTTAGGTGAAGGTAGGACTAAGATATGTCCTGCATCATGGTATTAATTTCATTAATTTTGCCACTTTATGAAGACATTGATGATTCGACTGAGATTTTCTTGTTTATAAAGGGACTGCCATCTTCTAGATCCACATGGTTAATTTGAGAGTTACTGAAGCATCACTGCTACATGGGAAAAGAAATCCAGACTGATGTGAATTCACATCTTAGCTCTGGCTGCCTTAGTCTTTGTAGCACTGAGAAATTTAACCTACACTTGAAATGGAATGTCTTCTTCTATAAAAAGATTACAAATTCTATTTTAGAAAATTGTTAATGATAATTATGGACAGCATATGTAAAGAATAGATTACACACCCAACTTATTTTATATAAGAGGTTATCCGTAAGAGAAGTAGGCAATGAAGTGGCCAGCTCAGAGCCTCACTCATGTCTCTGTTGTTCAAAAGCTATTAGTGATGCCACACACTGCCTCAGTAGTAGCATTGTTTTGCATAAATAGTGCCAAATAGTTAACACTATAAAATTCCTTAAGTTGATGTATAGTCTCTTCTCCCAACAAAAAATTTCCTGGTAGGAGTCCTTATTGTGATAAATATATACAGATAGATATCAACATATACATATATTAATACACATATTTAATATATTTAATATGTTAATATATGTGTAGGTCTATACTTAGTGTACATAAAAAACAAAAATTTATTCATAGCACATTGGAGAATTATTGACATTAATGCTATTATCTTTTAAAGTAAATGACATAGAAATCGATGTTTCTAAGATAGTACAACATAATGAAATATAACATAATTAGCATGAT
Organism: Ctenodactylus gundi; assembly: GCA_004027205.1. Taxonomy (NCBI): domain Eukaryota; kingdom Metazoa; phylum Chordata; class Mammalia; order Rodentia; family Ctenodactylidae; genus Ctenodactylus; species Ctenodactylus gundi. The sequence goes on from PVKB01000158.1 coordinate 366,321, forward strand.
TAGTGACCAGCCCACAGTACTAATCATTTTGATTCCAGAATGATCTATTGAGTTAGAAAACATTGATGAAGATATTATTCCCTTTTAAATTATGAAAAGAAATTATAATCCTGCTGTATCCAAGGTTTCTTGATGTACTGAAGTTATATTTTTGCTTTACATTTACGAAAACCGACATATTTAGAAAACTCCAATAATCTTTTTTGGAAGTTAACCAAAAATCACATCAGTAAGAAAGGACTCTTAGGGTCTGCTGCCCACCCAATCATTCCAGAAAGGGACTGCTGTGACAGCCACTGAAAGGTCATGTACTCTGGTTTCTTAAGGAACCACTGACATAGGAAATGCAAATACAGTTCACTGTCCTAGCGTTGTGAGCTCCTTGAGAAAGGAAACATCGTGATTGACGTATTTATTCCTTGTACAACTCAGACCCTGACGATGTGTGCCTGGAACATAGTCAATACTCAATAATTGTCTGTTGAGTGAGTGGCCTCGCTAGGGAAGTAGTGTTTTCCAATGTAGGACAGGGCCGTTGTTTGCCAACTTTTTCACAATCAGAACCTAAAGGAGCTATTTTTAAATTTGCTTTTCTGCTGTAGTCCTCCAACATATTCTGAGTATGATATTGATTCATTAGATAGAAAAGGGAAGCATATTAAACTTACCATTAACCTTTTGTCTTGACATGTAATTAGCTAGGATTTATGAGATGCTAAAGGCTACAATGTCTGAACAAAGGAGCATAAACATATAAATAGGGGTATTTTTGTTTTATTGAGCTTAGAATAATATAGTCATTTGTTTTCACTGAGACATCATAGATCTAGTATATTTTTATTTGGAAGTAGCTAATGAGCTAAACAAATCACGTGTATTATTCTAGTTCAGTCCTGGACTAGAGATCTAATTTAACTCCTCTCCACTTAAATTGAGAACCAGATCATGCCAGATGGATGTAAAACATTACAAAGTACAAATTCACTTTTCATCTTCATTTTTTGCTATTTTTGTTGTGTTTTTATCATGCTACTGCCATAATTCAAAATTCTGACTTCAATTAAGTGACATTTTAGACGAAATAAATGAATACTAAAAGAAAAATATATTAAAATTGATCTTATGCCATACCTTGTAACTATTTATACTGTTTTACAATATTATTTTATTTTACAATATTTTGTAAGCAAATTTTTACCTTAATAGTTTTTTTTTTTATAAAATGGGATCTATGTTTAAGTTTTATTCTTCACATTTTGGATAGAGATCTCCGTTCTTTTAAATTTAATAGGGTACTTTCAAGAAAAAAAGTAGTAAGAAAGAAGATTACAAAATATCTAATTTTTCATTTATTTGGAAAAACTACCTAATTGACTTGCCAAATGAAATATGAGAGATTCTAAGTCTTGGAAAACTTTTCTCTAGACTTCAAAACAGTTCACATTCTCTGTGTTGCCAAGAATGTTAAACATCCAAGTTCACCTTGAATCGTCTTTTACTGTGTAGTTCTTAGACTTCTATGTCTTATTTAAAAGCCCTCTTGAACCTCAGTTGAATCAGATATTTTCTTTAAGAACGATTTTTAATCAGGTTGCCTGATCGTAGAGGCTGAAAGGAACAGACTGAACTGACCTTCAAAGCGTTCCTTTCTCTCAGCCATGCAATGGTAAATCGTTGTTTTAAAAGTTTTTCTAATTCAATTTCCGAAATTTAAAACAGAAATGAGAGATATCTCTTCTATAACTTTGCGGACTTCCATGGTTTCCTATTTACATCAATTCTCAAATGGTAACTGTAATTTGTAATGGTTGATATTATCATTATTATTAATTCATCGGGAGTATAATTCCCATTCTGCTCATCCCTGTTCTGCATTGCTACAGTAGTTAGATGCACTTGTTAGGTTGCTAACAGGCTTTCATTATAATCTTCTTAGCACTACTTTTCCGTGTTTACCTTTCTCAATTATTTGATAACTCCTACTTTGTTCCATTATTTAACATTAGTTATTGAACTGTTATTATTGTGACTTTATTAAAAAGATTTTTTGAGAAAGACTTTTTAAAGCATAAAATATGTGTGCTGAAGGAAGTAAAAAAATAGCATAATGCATGATACATGAAAAAGAAAGACCCAACAAGATTTACTTGGCTGACCTGTGTTTTCTTCTTTTTAGTAAGCTCTGTACCTTTCTTCTGAGACCTGCCATAAGTCAGAAATAGGGTGATTTAGGTTCTTTTAGGTCTTTGCTCACCTAAGGTGGGGAGCGAAATGGCTCCTAATTGCCTATTCTATTAGCTGCTCACTGCGAACCTGCGCATTAGTTTTCATGTTACATTTTGACTGCTGTCCGCAGAGACTTTCTCTGTTTCCTGTGATAGCAATGATTTCTGTGTTTTGAGAGTTTTGATCCAAGGTTAAAGCAGATTACTCTCTCAACCTCCTTATGAGTGTTTCGTTAAATGGCACCTGTCTGTGCTTAAATATTGGGTAGGAGAGCTATTAGGAAGGAAAGTCAGGAGAATGGCAGACATAAATATCTTTTTCTCCATTGCTGGGACAAGGTGACCTGGAAGACAGACACTGTATTAATGTTAATGAGAATAAACAAACCCTGCAGAAAGCCTGCGATAGTACAGCCCAAATCATTGTATCTAGTTTGCAGCAAACTAGAAGCTGTATCTAGCTTGTAGCAAACTGTTCTGGTCAGAACAGAGATGACAGAACTGCTGTGTGCTCAAGAAACTCACTGTGAAGCTTCTCTTTCCTTAGGAGGATAAGAACCCCTCCTATAATAATGGAGTAACTGAAGGGAGTTCCTCTGAGAGGGCCAGCCGAGCCTTCTCAGGATGAAAACAGATAGTGTGGCATGAAATTTGTGGGGAAATGGAACTTCTTTTTAGCCAATTAATACTACTAATCTTCCAACTATCACCGTTAGATTGATCAAATGACTGGTATGGCCCTATATAATCATGTCCTTGCTACTTTGTTCCTTAATTTCTTGAGGTCATCCATCCATATAATGCTTCTGACTCTACATCATGGTCACTTAACTGAAATTATGTTCTAAAAGGGCATATGTCCTTGTGTACTCATTTAGTGGTACAATGTACACAGAACAGCAAGGAAATTAATGGAATGATCTTTGGAATCAAACAGACCTGACTTAAAGTCTTGATTCTATCACTTGTTACCTAGCTCTACAATCTTCAGAAAGCATATTTAAAACTTCATGGGAGGGGGGTGCATTATAGAAGGTGGCAGAGCTGAGCAGTTAAAGTTCCTGCTTAGCAAGTGAGAGGCCATGTGTTTGATTTCCCAGCCCTCAGGAGGATGGCTCTGAGTTTGAGCCTAGCTTGGGCTTCATAGTGAAACCAGTTTGGATTACAGAGCCAATTCTGCCTCCAAACAGAACACAACAAAACCATCTGTGAGATAGAAATAATAAAATTTTGGATTAAGAGAGGTAAACTGTAAAGAACTAGTACAGAGCAAAGTGCATAGTTTATGCTCCAAATTCTCATGATTATAATTTTCAAAAAAGCCTTTTTGAGTGTTTATTTGTCCTGAAATTTCTGTATTGTGAAAAATATCATCGTCTTATGCTTAAGAAAAAAAATACTTTTTTCTTGTTTCCAAGACAAACCCTTAAATAACCCCTAATGTCCAGTCTATAGGCTTCCATTGTTTATTAATACCATGAGAAGCTGTTATCCCTATTTGCCCAGAAGGATGAAAAGAAGGACCCAGAAGGAAACTGAGTTGTACTCTAAGAGAAGCAGTCACCTTCAGGGTAGGGATACACTGTTGTGGAAAAAATATCTCCCAACAGAAGAAACAACAAGGTGATCTCTACTGTGAGAAAGCGATAGTTTATTTGCCTACTGCTCAGAGGAAAAGTTCCCAAATTCTGAGCATTGGCCTTACAGTGTACAACCCTTGTATATAGTTTCAGTTTCTTTGTTTCGCATTTGTGGTTGCACATCCTAGCTTTTGGTCAGTTTACATTTTTATTGTGGGTGAGATTTAACTAAATCTAAATTTTACGACAAAAGGGGGCTCTGACTATATCTTTCAGCCTGTCCAGTGGCATCAGGGTTCTTTCATTCCTGTAACAGAGTCACGTCTTGGGAGTGACAGAAAGGGAGTGTAAGATTTGAGGAGAGAGGTTAGAGTGGTCAGGGTGAAAACTAGCTCAAGCAGGGTTCTTTCTCTTTGCGATTTTCACTTCCCTCTGCCCTCTGGAATTTCTTTGCCCTCCAGGTGAAAGGGAGGGAGGAGTGAAGGTTGCCCGTGGCAAGGCAGGCTGTGGAGGATATCAGGCTTAGGAGCCCTTTCGCTTAATTTGTATCGTCAGCTTCTTTCCCCAACAATACAACAACCCGAGGTGCTCACTCACGGGAGCGGGAGACTCCACCTCCTGCCCTCTGATCCAGTGCTGGGGCCAGCTGTTACTGATATCATCTAGGCAACTGGAGCCATGAGTGTAACCAGCCAGCCTCCTGGAGTGGAGATACAGCTGGGAAGAGTAGAATGTAAAGAAAACTGGGAGGTGTCTGACACAGACACACAAAAATGAATCTAAACACTAGGTGTGTCGTAAGTCAGGTTCTGTTCTGGCTTGAACCGAGAATGCCCCTAAAGCTTAGGTGCAGAAGCTTTGTTTGCCAACTGATGTGCTTTGGGGATGTGACCAGATTATGAAGGATCCAACCTCATCAGTGGATCAGTCCATGAATGGGTTCATAAATTATTAGTATCTTGAGAGATGGCAGAAACCTTAAGATGTGGAAATTAACTGAAGTGGGCCCTTGGGGGCTTTGCTCCCCTCAACCCCAACCCCCAGGCTTTCCTCCAGGTGTCCCCCACCTCCATCCTAGCTACCTGAGGTGAACTAGTCCTTCCACTAAGTCCCAGTATCATGATGTAATAATGGAGCCACCGGACAGCAGAGTGAAACCTCTGAAAGCAGGAACGGAAAGAAACCTTTCCTTCTTGTTTTTCCCAGCTCTTTTGTCATGGTGCCTGAGTAACACGGGCTGACAACAAGATACCACACCTTAGAAAGCATAAACAGACTTTTATTTCACACAGTTCTGGAAGCCGAAGTCCCAGATCATGGTGCTGGCACGTTATGGCAAAGCAGATGGCCACTTTTTTATATCTTTGTACACCCCAGAGAGAGAGATTCACCTGTTCGAGGAGCACTCATCCTGCTCCTGAGGGCTCCACCATGTGATCTAATCACCCCCAAAGGCCTGCCTCTAATATGTATCACATTTGAGGTAGCTTTAACATACATTTTGGAGGTGCGGGAGAACCAATATTTAGTCCATAAGAATGTGGAACACTTTTATTAAAATAATTAAAATTTTCTATGCTTTGTTTATTGATAAGTAGACTGATTCTCATAATGCCAAATTTTCACAAGTTAATCTCTAAGTTCAGCATGATTTTTTAAAATACCAAGAGTATTCTGTGGAACTTTTATAAGCTGATTCTAAAACATATAAAGAAAATTTTTTTAAAAAAAATTGCCAATGTAAGACAATTTTGAAAAACAAAGAATGGGATACTTAGTGTGGTAGTCTCAAGGTATACTGTAAACCTTTAGTATTTATATTGCCATAGGATCAGAACAGAAGGCCCCAAATAAACCCACATATATCTAGAAATTTAATAATGTGTAAAAGATGAAATTTAATAAATGTTACAGAGAAAACAGGTTATCCAGATGGAGAAAAAATGACTTCCTACCTTGTAGGGTACACAGAAATCAATTTCAAGTAAATTAAAGACCTAAATGTGAGGAAAAAATTTGTAAATATTTTGAAGTAAATATAAGAGAGGTCTGTGGTTTAGATAAGGGTCCCCCCCCCCCCCCCGCCAGATGCCCATGTGTTGAAGGCTGATCGCCTTTCTGTAGCAGTATTGGGAGGTAATACAACCTTCAAGAGTAGGACCCAGTGAAGGAAAGTTAGGTTTGGGGCAGGCATGTCGTTAAAGAGGATATTGAGAGCCTGGCCCCTTGTTCTTTCTCTGTCTTTGCTTCTTGTACACTATAGGGAGAACAGTTCTATTCTACCATGAAATCTTACCATCATGTGTTTGGCCACCACAGTCCCAAAATAAAGGGGTCAAGCAGCTATAGACTGAAATCTCTGAAATCATGAACCATTTTCTTATTTATGAGCAAAAGTAAAATTTTCCTCCTTTTAATTTCATTGCCTTAGGTACTTTGTCACAGTAACAGAAATCTGAATAACCCAGAAAATATCATCTTGGCATAAGAAAAATAATTTTAGCAATAGGGATGTACAAAAAGTATTGTAACTACTATAGTTTGAATGTTGAATGCCTTCAAAGGCTCATATGTTAAAATCTTGGCACCCCAGTGGGGGAATTATTGGGAGGTAGTAGATATGAGAGTCCCAGATCACAACTCCTATGGAACTTAAAACGAAAAACAAAGTGAAACAGGGGGGTAGGGTAGGAGAGGAGGGAGGGAGGGGAGGGCAGGGGGAGGGACTGAAAGAGCGGGAAAGCCCTTGTCACCTTGACAAGATATGTATGTGCACAGAATGCTCAACTTCATTGTAAACCTTAAATTTTGCACATATACATATCAATAAAATGGGGGGAAAAAGATATGACCCAAATAGTAGATATCCAATGTTCATGTTAATCCCCTTAAATTGTATACATATACATTTCATACATTCTTATATATATATTTTACAATTTAAAACAAGAAGGAAAATCTTACTTGCTTGCATCAAAATAGGCTTACATATGATATATTATCTACCTTTAAACTTATTTCTCAAATTAAAAAAAAATTATGTTTAACATATGTGTATATTATCTATATAATACATATTGATAAACTTAATTATATTAAAATTAAGAAAGGGGGAACCCACTTTGAACTTCCTTTCAGATAATAGAAGCTTGTATTCCTCTATCCTTTTTTTCTAAAAAATGACCTGTTGTTCTCATAAAAAATTAAGATGCACTACAAAAAATATACTCTGTCTCAAAATGTTAATAAATTTAGGCCTTCATCTGCATTGTATATTATTTTTATATTTAAGAAAAATATTTATTATTAGAATTATTAATAGTATATCAATAATATTTATTATTATCATTATTATTCAGCTCATCTGTTATTAGTATTCGTATATATAGCATGCATTATCTGCATATTTAATTCTCTAACAGTCTAAAAGTTAAGCATCACTATCTTCATTTTTTCTCCCTTATTTTTTCCATTTTTTCCCATTCCTGATTATGTATAGATGCAATACATAATGGTTACATTGAGCTTGAATGTTTTGTGCAAATGTATGTCGTGTCAACACTACAATCCCTTCCCTTCCCCACATCCTCCCTAACTCCCACCATCACACTCATTTGGTTCTATGGAATGCCTGTATTCTGGGTTTCTCATATTAGAGAAACTATGTGATATTTAACCTGCATTTGACTCATTTCACTGAGCATGATGGTCCCATGTTGCATCCATTTACCTATAAAAGCCTCAAATCTATCTTTCTTTATAGGAGAGTAGTACTCCATTGTCTGCATATAATTTTTGTATCCAATTTGGTTGATGGGTATTTCAGTGTCGTTCACATTTTGGCTTTTGTTAGTTGTGCTGCAGTAAAGATGCACCTCTATTATATATTTCTTTAAACTCTTTCGGAAAGATGCCTAGAAGGGGTATTGATGAATCAAACAGATTTAGTCTCGTCCTTTTGAGGAATCTCCATACCGCCCTCCAGAGAGGCCGTACCAGTTTACAGTCCCACCAGAGATGGAAAATGGCTCCCCTTTCCCTACAACCTCATCAGCATTGATTGCTGTTTGAGTTCTTGATATATGTCACTGTCACTGGGGTCAGGTAATATCTTAGTGATGTTGTGATTTACTTTTCTCTAAAGACTAAGAATGTTGGACATCTTCACAGAACTTGAAAACACATAAATTCATACAGCATGAAAAAGACCTAGAACAGTCAAAGCAATCCTGAGTAACAAGACAAAAGCAGGTGGCATTATGATTACAGACATCAAGTGATATCACAAAGCAACAGTTATAAAACCATATGGTACTGGCACAAAAACAGAAAAGATGACCAATGGTTCTACAGAACTAAGGATGCAGATATAACATCAAGTATCCTCAGCTACCTTATCTTTGATAAAAGGGACAAAAACATACTCTGGAAAAAAAGTATAGCTTCTTCAGTAAAAACTGTTGGAAGAATTGGTTATCCACGTGCAGAAGAATAAATCAAGACACCCATCTATCACCATGTACCAAAATCAAGTCAAAGTGGGTCAAAGACCTACCTATTAAAATGGAAACACATAACCTTCTGGAGGACAAAATAGGCAAAAATATAGAGGAAACAGGCATGGGCAAGGATGTTTTTAATAGGATACCCAGTGCAAAAGAAAGTAGCCCCCAGAATTATCAAGTAGGATTACATCAAATTAAAAATTTTCTGCACAATGATACCAAAGCTGTGGACACTGAAAGTAATTTCACAGTTCATTTTCTCAATGCTTAAAATGATGGGTTTAATAATAATTCCTTTGAGTACTAACTGTTATTTATCATGAAAATATAAGTATGAATATACCTTCAGATCAGTGATGTTCCTTTTCTGGAGAGGAGTAGAAAAATAGAAATTTGACTAAATTAGAAAAAAAGAAAAATCACAAATATAAACCAGATTCTCACAACAGAGGTCCATTTATTTATATGATAAATCAAAGTAGTTAAAAGAAATTCAAGACAAACTTACAAAAACTCTAAATTACACATCTGACAAAATGTCTTACTTTCAAACTCAATTCAGAATTATTTAATCAAGTTAAAAGTGCTGTATCTAAGGACCTGTTTTGAGATCTTGCTATGATGAATGATAAGGAATGATTTCTGCTTAATGTATTATTCACTACTCCCAAATAGTAATTCAAAAGCATATAAAGATGCTTTTAAAATTACCTTCTTACAAATTAGAAAAGAGACTCTAGGTTGTGGTCCAGAGGTAGAGTGCTTGCTCAGCATGTGCAAAGTGTCGGGTTAAATTCCTAGCACAGAAAAAAAAAAAAAAATTACTAAGCATGCAATGGCATACTTCATCTTAGGTTGTATCTGAAAATTGTTAAATTTCCAAACTAGTTTACTGCAAAGTAATTATTCTGATACTATTATATCTTTGAAATGCTCCATAAGAAACAGCTCTCATCTTATGAGTGCCTGAGCATTGTATATAAAAGATGCAATTAGAAACAACTACAAAAATGAATTGATGCTCCCATTAAAGAAAACATTATTTTAAAGTTCTATTTTGCACTAAATTTAACAAGTAGCTAAGATCCTGTAGTGGTTCCCCAGTAGAGCTGATGTTGCCTTCCAGGGGATATTTGGCAACATCTGGAGACATCTTAATTTGTTTCACTGGAGAAATGAAGTGAAGGTGGCTAGCAACACTTAGAGATACCTGGGGTGCTTCTAAATGGTTACAAGGCACAAAATTGTCTCCCACAGCAAAGATGATCTGCCCTCAAACCAAAGTATCAATAATGCCAAGTGTTTCCTCTTCTCCGGAGAAACCCTCCTCTAACAGGAATTAAATTTTTTTTACTAAGATTCTTAATGGTAAAGGCTCTTGTCTCTAAAAGTTTAGGAACAAAAAAATAATGTGGAAAATAGATACATTCATATATATATATATATATATGTATATATATACATAACATAATATATATATATATATATACATAGAATATAAACACAAGTATGAGATGTGCTTATGAAATAAAAAGACTACATTACCTTATGAAATTGTTAACATCTAGATAACGGTTTACTCTTTATAAAGTACTTGCTTAACACTCTGTCCATGATAACATTATCTATATTCATAACTTCAACTTCCATCCCAATGACTATTACTTTAAAATATGCATTTGTAGTTCAGGCTTTAATATGCCATCACCCCTGATGTCTCTGTCCTCAATATTTCCTCCACCATTGCCTCTGCATTAGTTTGCCTCTTATCTTCGTTTTCATGGATTATCTTATGAATCCACTGGTATAAAATAAGGAAAGAGATTTTTGTGTACAAATGGCAATAGTTCCAGTCCTGATTGATTCCTAAAGGCAATCTTCATCAACTTCTGAGAGTTTTGTGGCTCTGCCCATGTGGTGTTTTGCACAGGTCCTCAAGATTCTTCTGAAATTCAAAGGCTGCCATGTCTTCCTGGGAGATCACACTCACTGGACAGGCTGTTTGCAGATGACTAGGTGACTACAGTGAGCTAGCACCACAGGCTCAAGGAGGATGTATACTGCCATTTCTTTTGCTTCTCTTTCAGAATCCTGGGGTCAAACAATTTCTGATTCCCCACAGCATAACTGAATTCAGACTGTAACTTCGGCAAAAACTTCACAGCACCTTTAGGAGTTAAAGGAAGCAGAACAAAGTAGTTACTTGCAACCTGTCCAGACATATCCAGGCAAAGATCCTACGTAAGGATCTCATCCCCAGCCAATATCTGCCTGGTTAAGGTGGCTTCTCTGGATAGTCTCCAGGCATTTCATACATTGGAAGCCAAGCTGACTGCCACTAGTAACAGCCACAAGTTTTTATCTCATCTAATCTGAGACTTTCCAGGTTTCATTTTCAGTATGATTAACAGAAATGATTAAAGTTCGTTGCCAACAAAAATTTCAAGTCACCCCAAATAGGCTTCATGAGCCCTCTTACTATTTCTCCAGCTCTATCACTTTTAGCTTTCCTCACTCACACTCTGTGCTTAAGTCCAGACATTTGAGATTTCTACAAACCTCTAAGTGTAGATTTTCTCATGACACAGTATTTGCTGTTATCAAGACCTGAGGTTCCTTTTGCTCCTTCACCACAGACTACATCCTATTCATTCTCAAGACACAAATCTGCTGCCACTTCCTGCAGGAACCTGACCTTTGCCATAGTCCTCGCTGGGGCTAGGAATACTTTCTCTCTGTCATGGAGCCCACTGTACTTATTTCTGTGAGATTATCTGCCTCTTCCATGAGATTTAGGGTAGCTTCCTATTGGTAGAGAAAATGTTGGTGATCTCTGGATTCCCAGGTCCTGGGCACAAGAATTGCAGCATATTAAAACCTCAATAAAATTTAAGGAATATTGATTCAGCTTTTCATTAGATCTACTTCACAATCCTAGACATCCTGTATTACTTCCAATGGTACTGACAGAAATCAGTAACTCCAGTTAAGACCAAGGTTAAAACAACCATGGAAATTATGTTGTTATATAATAGAATGTAGTTGATAAATCATAACAACCTAGATATAATATTACAAAGGAGAAATAAAAAAGAGGATAAAAAAGTGGGAGGTATATAAGATGTTTATTTTCTGTTTTATATATAAAGTTAGGTTATAATGTTGCTGAAGTAAGTAATGAAGGTACACCCACATTCTAAGATAAAGAAGTAAACAAGAGGACATGGAAAAAAGAAAGAATGTACTTACTTAAACTCAAACTTTAAAGGGTAGGACATGAAAAAAATGGAAACAGGAATATGTAGTTTAATGTTTCCCACAAATTTCATGTGATGGAGACTGTAATCCTCAATACCACAGGGTTGTAACAACTATGTTAAATACAATCAGAGGCATATTATAGGAACAAAACCAGTTGTTAACCAACTGGGGTACATTGCTAATTTTCTATAGTACTTTGCTTCTCATAATTAAATCTTCTTTTCAGTTCACAAAATAGATTGATGAAGCAGTTTTCTAATCATAAACAGAAAAGAATGGATACGAATGCCTAAAGCAGACTGAGACAACTGTTAAGAAAATTAAGTAATAAGGTATGTACAAAATCTCCCTGAGGCAGAAAGGTGAAGTTGAGTCAACCTCCAACCTATTACCATCAGATGGTTCTCAAATGCCTGGCTGACATCTGGGGAAGAGGAATAGGAGACTAATGGATCCTCAGTGGAGGAAGGAATAAATAACACCTTATAGGTTTGACTGGGATATGTTCTTATAACTCACAAGCATTGTTCTACTTAATAATTGAAATTATTTGGAATATGACTGCATTGTGCTTGCAGTAAGTGGTTAAACATGTCATAGGGGTAGGAAGATACCTAGGATACTAGGTATCAGTGCATGAAGAACACAATTGCTTCATAATGTACAGTGCTTTGAACTATTCAGATGACTTCACAAAAGAAGTGAACTTCAGGGTTAGGGGACATGCTCAGTGGTTAGAGCACTTGCCTAGCAAGTGAGAAGACCTGGTTTCAATTTCCCAGCACCACATAAGCAGAGTGTGATGGTGCATGCATGTAATCCCAGCATTCAGGAGGCTAAGACAGGAGAACTGACCATGAGTCTGTGACCAGACTGGGCAACATAGTGAGTTTAGGACCAGCTGGACTACACAGAAAAATCCTGTCTTGGAAAAAAAAAAAAGAAGAAAAGAAAGAAAGAAAACCTAAGTCATCAACTGGAGAATCTAGTCAAGTCTACAGCAGAGTGGAAATTGGAATTTAATATGGATCTTTGGTTTTACATGAACATTTCAGTATATTAGCTGTTAATATTTTAGAAAGCATGAGAGATTGGCAGATGATTCTGCTTTCTTCAGATTTTCAAAACATGTATTTACTTGGATTATAAGGAGTTCCAGCCTACTTGGTGCTTAAAAAGGAGGACACTATTGGGACCAAAATTCACTACCAGTTTCATTGCCCCACTATAGGGAAGTGAGAGATAAGAGAAGGGGAAGTCAGTAATATTATGTAGAGTTCCACTATTGGTTTTTGGTAAATACACCTTGCAGCTTGAGTCCTCATACATGCTAGTCCACAGGCCAGGAACTCTAGTCCAGTCTGTACAGCTGGTATTTCAGTTATCAACTAAAATATTCTTAGGAAAACCTCTGCTTTCTTCTTCACTCCCTTCTCTCTTCAACTAGGAGTCCTCCTGCTATACTATCAGCCCTCAAAGTTTTAATTAAGCCACGTGTTCTGTAGTTAGTCTATTTCTGCTTCCCAAGCTTCAACCTTTCTAATTAAAATTAAGTCTTGCCGTCGTTGACCTGGAAACCTGTTGATCAACTTTCATCTCTAGATGGAACCTTCGGTATTGGTGAGACGGTATGCGTCGGTACTGATGGGAAATAATAATGTTCTTGTGTTAATGAGTTGCAAGACGTTCCCATAAGAAGCACCCAGCATTATAAGTATCCCCATTCATAATGGCTTTTATTTTGACAAAACTACGGCCCTGTTGTCTAGAAAACCGGCAAATAAGCCACCTGCCCGAAGGCTGGCGACAGCACAGAGACAGCGCCGGGCCTGGGAACCAATTCCCTGCTCGCTTCTCGGTTGCACGGAGCGGCCGTCCACAGGCCCGCCCTCGGGGTCGTCTTCGGTTGCCGACCGGCCCAGGTGAATTGGCTGGAAGTCTACAGGCGGGAGGCGACGCCGACGGCCAGCCCTGCGGGTCAGCACCCGCCCTCGCCTGCGCAACAGCTCTGCCCGCGGGTCAAGCCAGCCGGAGCGGATGGCGCTCTGCGGGAATGGGAGGCGGCTTCGGAGGCAGGAGCAGTGAGTCGGCTCCCAGGACCCTAGCCCGTCGCCGTTTCCCACCGCCGCTCTAGGACGCCGGAGGGCCCTCCTCTCCATGGTTGGGCGGGTCCACCGCCGCCTTCGCCTTCCACCTCGGGCGAGGCCTGGCCTGGGTCTGGGCGCGGCACAGGCACCGCCTCAGCCGCGGAGCAGCCTGCTTGTCCCTGGCCTCTGTGAGGCAGCGTGTTACCCTTGCATGCATCGGATGCCCAGGAAAAAGCTTTGATTTCTAAAACGCTCATAAAACATCTCGGTCGGTTTTTGACAAAAATTCGACCCTTTTGGGCTGCGTGACAAAAAAATAATAATACAAGACCACTTCTTAGGCTTTTTTGAACTTTTTTATCGTGTGTTTTCTTGGTTTTCATTCTGATTCTTGCACTAGACCCGTCATGTGGTGGGAGCCCATGAAAGCCCATACTGCAGGGTCTTACCCTTTGGGCAGAGTGTGACACGGGGACTTCCTTTCTGGTTCCATGTGGACCTAATAGGCCTCCAAAGGAAACCTTAGCGCCATCACCTGCTAGCCAAGTCATCTGATTAATTCAGAAAGGCACAATCACATAGTGACCAAGAAGAAGGGGGAAAGTTAACACCGTTTGGGCTAAAAACTTCAGAGATGAGGCTTAGGGCTGAAAATATGGAACGTGAGTGCGACAGATCCCATTAGGAACTCGAGTTACTTTGTATGAGGTAAATGGAAATAGCAAGAGGAAATGACTGGTGTGTAAATTTCTAAATGTACTACCATCAACTAAAAAAGAAACTTTAATGACTAGGTTTATTGAGGTGACATGCAATAATTCTTAAATGTTCTGCAATTAGAAGTTTCTGCATTATAAAGGCAATTTAGAAAGATTATAGCAAGATGGCAAAGCATGTCTCCTTCTTATGCTCATTCTTCACTTATAAGCCTTTTGTCAGTTCCCCAGATCTTCAAAAAGAACCCTAATTACACTTATTTTAAAAATGAGTATTCTTATAAATACCATTACCAAAATCAAATGTCTCCTTATATTTCGATATATGTAGACACATCCTTATTCAGTTCAACAAAGATATATGGATAATATAACCAATAAATAAATAAACAACGCGAAGACAGTTGATGCTTCTAAGAACCCCAAGGAATTCAGTTTCAGTTGGAAAATCCTAGAGCTATCTCAGAATACTTATTAACGAGCTTATTATACTATCCGTTTTAGGAATCTGCCTTGGCAATCTTTATTCTTAGTGGCTCCCTCTCATAACTTCCTCTTTTTATTGCTGTGTGCATAATGATGAGCTTTAGTATATCCAAGAGAGTTTTTGATGTTGGAATAGGCAATGACTCAAGTTTCACTCTGGCAGCTTGAAAGAGTGATAATGAGGTGCTCTCCTTTTTCACATTCATGCTCCCCTTCCAGGCGAATAATTTCATTTAAAAGTTGATATGGCTGTTTTACATTTTCTCTTCAATAATGAAATGCAAAGCAGTGAGTGTTCCCCTAAGAACAACTTTTAAGTTTTCTGAGAACTGTGAGGACTTTGCAGCAATCTCAAAGTATCTTTTGGGAATTTTAACACAATATGCTTGAAAACCAGATGAAAGGGAAAGTTCTAAATTAAATATGTAGATAAAAGTCTATAATTTGCCACTAAATCAGTTTAGTGGGCGGCAAATAGTTTCAGGAAAAATGTGAAGATCTAGTTGCCTGAAATTTGTATCAGTGGCCGCAATCCCAGCTCAATATTGTAGAAAGAATTACTGAGACAACAAAGAGAAGGAAAAATGTGTTTGAGTTATCTGCCAGGTACCCTGATAAATCTTTTACATGAGTTTTGCTACTTAATCCTCACTGAAAACCTACGAACCTGGTGCTGTTATTGCCCTTATTTTACAAAAGAGAAAATTAAGACTAGAGTAATTTCCCCAAGATTATATAAGTGGGAAGTTGTGAAACAAATTTCCAAAGTTAGAGTTTTCTTCTGTTTAGAGCTATAAAGAGTTGATTTTTATATTAACTATGTTATTCTTTACCTTAAAACACCTGGTCTGCCCTATCATTTACCATCTCACGTGGATTTTGGTCATCCTTCCTTCAAAAATCCCTCTTGTATCTCTAATCAATAGGCCTAACTGGTAAGTCGTAGATAATGCTTCAGTGATGTGACCCTTGTGTTAGATCACTTGGAATCACATCACAGTGCCAACACTAAGAAGCAGTGAGACGATAAATCACATAATTAAACTTCTTTGCCTCCTCTCTTGCATCAATAAATAAGGATATTATTAATGCTCACACCACAGGGGTTTTATAAGACGTAAATGAAACAGTTTGTGTAAAAAGTGCTTGGGGAATAGATAAGCAGAAAAGTGCTTTTGTATATAGATTATTTTTATTAGGACCCAGAAGTTCATGTCTATAATAATGTTCTATAGCAAGAGTGCATGAAGAAGCAGAGCCTCAGATGTTAGTGCTGTAGGAAAAGAAAGCAAAACATTGATACAACTCTCGTTTGGACTTTGTGAACACTTGTCTCAGATTGGAAAGAGAAGCTGAATTAAAAGTATACTGGTGACTAAAATGTAAACCATAACTTGTACAAGAAAGAAAAATAATTTCTATATATTTTGTACCACTGGTGATGGATTAAGCATTAACTGTTCTTTCTGATTTTGGATGTTGACTACTGTTGTGCTTTGGATCGGGAATGTCTCCCAAATCTCATTTATTTGGATGATCTTTGGAACCATGTACTGTTAGGAGACTGGGTTCTAGTCTGGAGGGATGGATTATGGGCATGTGGTGGATTATAGATGTGTGGTGGAAGGCAGGAAGGTGGAAGATTATATTGTAGTCATGTAGATTAGATTACAAGTGTGTGGTGGAATATAGATTACAAGCATGTGGTAGATTAGAGGCTTAAACCTCTAAGAGGCAAACACTGAGGCTGGACCCAAAATGGGCAGGTCACTGAGACAGGACCTGGAAGGATAAATGCAACTTCCTCTCTTCCTCTCGGACTTGGCTTCCTGTTTGGAACGCTGTGAGGAGCTGCCTCTGTCTCTGTCGTGTGCTTCCACCATTCCTGGATGCCCATGAATGGACTGTGACCTTCTGAAACTGTGAGCTAAAATATTTCTTTCCCTAATTTGTATATGTCAGATATTCTATCACAGCACACAAAAAAGTAACTGAAACAATTACTATCCCTATGAAAGCTTTGGCTCACTCTGAAAGAAAAGTATTTATAAAGAAGGCCCTGACTATTTCATGTCAATCAAATCTTGCTAGTTAGTTTCTGGTAGATATTTCTTACACAGGTAATATTAACAGTCATTATTGTGACTTGAAACTTACTAGATAAACTTCTGGAGTTAGAAAACAGATGCATGTGGATGGGATTAGTCACTTGATTTTTTTAAAAAAGCATTCATAAAAGGATTTCCTAACTTCATTACCTGTGATCTGTTCTTTGGCATCTTAACTCTGTTGCAGTAGCTAAGATTTACTGAATGCTTACCATTCTAAGTATCGGTCTCCTCATTTTGTAGATAAGGCAACTTAAGTACACAGGTTATGTAATCTGAAATCATCCACCTATACAATGACTAAGCTACAATTTAACCCAAGCTGCCTGCAGAGCCAGGACTGACTCTTAACCAATTTCCCCAGAAAGCTCTACATATATCTATATCATGTAATTCTCTAATCTATAGTTTTGCATTACATAGACTTCCTGAAGTCCAGCTATTAAAGCCATGACAGACTCCTACAAATAGCACCTTTAGTTTTGTTAATGCATAGCAATTGAAAAAATATTACATATAAACCAACTTGTGTTGTAGAGGTGTTTTATTTTTGAAATAGGACATGCCATACCAAATCCTCACACTATCTGTAACCATCTAGTAAACCATAAAAAGTCCTGAAACTGCTTCTAGTAGATATTTATGCTAGAGATAAGTATCCAACGCTTTTTTGAGAAGTGCTTTTGTGTCTCTTCAGCTATGTGACTCCAGCAAAAGCGGCCATGTTCTTGAAGGATTCTGATGCCCTTTTGAGATTCTATGGCCTTGGTATTTGATAGAGGAGTCTATCAGAGTTCTTCTCCTGAATTTTTTCAATATCATAAGGTTGACTTTCTTTTCCCTTGGAGTAAGTGTAGATTGCAAAACTCTAGTACATCTGTGCCATGTAGAAGAACCTTGCCCACTATGGACAGAATTTGTTTATTGGTATATGTGGCAAAACACAGGTAAAAGGGAAAAAAGCAAGAAATGAGAGCAAAAAATAATGGGAGAATGGAGAATGGGAGTCATGGCTATTGTCAGACCCTAGCAGGATTGTTTCTGCACCCTTAGGTTTCCCCTTCCAGCACTGTGGTTGATGCTTCTTTCAACTATCTGACATCTTTCAATACTTCGTCCTGCTTGCCTAAGGGTGTTTGAGTTGGGTTTCTGACACTTGAAACCAGGTAGTTCCTAACACACTTCTAAATTCATCATAATGAAATTGCTTGTGTTGTGTTATACTGTAATTAAAATTAGTGTTTTATTATTGTATTGTGATGGACACAATTCCAAGATGGCTTGCAAAATTCCTTCCCATTTGTCTTTGTGTGGGTAGAACTTAGGACTAAGATTGGATCTCATTGTCATGATTATACTACTTTGTATGGCAAAGATGTAATTAAGATCCCAAATCAGTTGATTTGAGTTAATCAAAAGGAAGAGTATACTGGATATTCTAATCTAATTTATATATATATATATATATATATATATATATATGTATATATATGTGTGTGTGTATATATATGTATATGTATATATATATATATATGTGTGTGTGTGTGTGTGTGTGTGTGTGTGTGTGTGTGTGTATATATATATATATATATATATATATATATATATATATATATACTAGGTCTCTAAGTCAGAGGCCAGAAAATTTTGGGATTTGAAGCAAGAGAAATCCTTTCCTGCTTGCTTTGGGGAAGATGAAGACTATCAGGCTTTCTATAGTTGCAAGGTACTGAGTTTTACCAACAGCCTGAATAAATGAGGAAGAAATACCAGAGCCTAAGAGTAAATCAGAGTCCCAGGAGACCCCTTTCCAAAGGACCCAGTGATGTCTTGTCTAAACTTTTGGACTATAGAAACTATGAGACAATAAAGAGGTGTGGTTTTAAGTCATTAAGTTTGTGGTAATGTGTTATACAGTAATAAAAAGTACATTCAAGGAAGTTTAGACAAGATTTGTTAAAGAAAACTAATATTACCTGAGCCTAGTGGTATAGGCCTATAATCACAGTACTCTTGGCAGACTGAGTCAAGAAGATTGCATGGTCAAGGCTAGCTTAGGCAACTCAACAATTTGGGGAGAACTTTAAGAAGAAGAAGAAAAGAGAAGAAAGAGAAGAGAAGAGAAGGAGAAGGAGAAGGAGAAGGAGAAAGAGAAGAAGAAGAAGAAGAAGAAGAAGAAGAAGAAGAAGAAGAAGAAGAAGAAGAAGAAGAAGAAATAACAACAGAAGCAAAAGCAGAAATAAAAACTAAGGCTTTCTCTTGATCAATGAAAATCAACAGAAAAAAAAAAAAAAAAAAAGGTACTTTAACTCCCAGAATAACATTATGGGATGAATTGTGCTCTCGAAAATTCACTTGTCGAAGCCCGTGTTACTCAGAGTGTTACTAAGTTGGAGATAGGGTCTTCAATGAGATGCCTGAGCTAAAATGAGACTGAATGAGCACTAATCCAGTCTGACTTGTGTCCTCAGAAATGAAGAAATTTAGACACAAAGAGATACCAAAATAGCTCATACAAGGCAGAAAAATTGCGTGACAACTGAAACAGCAGGTGGCCAGCTGGGAGCCAAGCAAACAGGCCTCAGGAGGAACCTACCAACACCTGCCTTTGGACTTCTTGCCTCCGGAACTGAGAAAATAAGATCTTGTTGATTAAATCACCTGATTTTCAGTGCTGTGCTATGTCAGCCCTAGCAAACTAGTACATGTGCCAAAGCACTAATTCATATTCATAACATGTACAACATCAGCCTGATTTTCTTGTTTGCTTGAATTTTTTTTTTTTTTTTTTTTTTTTTTTTTTTTTTTTGTAATAGGAACTAAACCTAGGTCTTCTCACTGAGCTATATCCCTTGCCCCTTTTGAAAAACTTTTATTTTGGGGGAGCATCTTGCTAAGTTGTTAAGTTGCCAAAGTTGGCCTCATCTTGCCACCCTCCTGCCTCTGTCTCATGAAATACTAGGATTTTGAGCATGCACCACCACACTGGCTGGTTCAATAATATTTTTAATATAACAAACACAGTTTTATAGATTGGAAACAAAGGCAAGCAAAGTTAAACTATTTTTTAAAATGAAGAAATGAGAAGCTGGGCATTCTGGTACATATCTGCAATCCCAGCACTCTTGGAGGCAGAGGATCACCAATTCTAGCCCAACCTTGGCAAATTGGACTTAGTAAGACCCTGTCTCAAAAACCAACCAACCAAACACAAAACTACCTACATCAGTCCAAAGGCTCTATGTTCAGTCCCTAGTACCATATAAACACACACACACACACACACACACACACACACACACACACACACACGAGAGAGAGAGAGAGAGAGAGAGAGAGAGAGAGAGAGAGCAACAGAATATATGTTTAAAAGTATACCAAATATCAGAGCTACATCAGAATGATGCTCACAAGAGGCAATGCCGAAGAAAAATAAAAGGAAAATAAAATGTCATTAAAGGAAGCATGAGCTCTTCAAAGCTCCTCTGCCTTATCTTCGATGCAGTCACATAGACTTTTACTTACTTTTTTTTTAATCCTGGAGACCAAGCCCAGAGTCTTCACACTGAGCTACATCCCCAGAACATTTTAGTATTTTTGACTTTTTTTTTTTGAGACAGAATCTCATTTGCCGCTAAGTTGCTGGGTCTGTGCTTGAACTTGTGATCCTCCTGCCTCAGCACAGTACTAGGACCCTAGGCTTATGCCACCTGATCCGGCTTGCTCTTTTGCATCAAATTTCTTTCTTCATGGCAGAGTGGTACTCCACTGTATAAATATATCACATCTTATTTATCCTTTCATCTCTTGATGGACATATCAGCTGCTTTGAAGATTTACTTATTACAACTTGTGCTGCTAAAAACATGAGTATGCACAGATCACTCTTGTATGATGATTTTAACTCTTTTGGAAAGATCCACAGAAGAGGTATAGCTGGCTCAAACAAGATATGTATTCTCATTTTTTGAGGAATTTCCAACTGCTTTCCATTTGTTCCAGTTTATAATCCCACCAACAGGTAGAAGGGTCCTTTTTCCCCCTTGGCCGCATTTGTTATTTTTGAGTTCCTGGGGTTTGTTTTGGTTGCATGTTCCTGATGGCTACATCTCTGAGTTATCCAGCAGTCCTTGTACCTTACTCACTTCTTGTTCTGAAGTTGTGCCTGATTGCTGTATTTAATTTTCCAATCTTGTTTTCACCATCTGAAATTTTTCCTTGCAGTGTTTAAGCCTGCTTTCCCTGCTATGAAATGAATTCTTTGTATTCTGAAATATGGCTGTATTTCCTTTAAGGTCTTCCACTTCTCTTCAAAAATGTTCCCTTATATCTTGCATTGCCTTTTTAACTCACCTAGCTTTATATATGTGTCTTCTATAAATTCAGTAAACTTTTTAATCCATAAAAACCATTATAACTCTTCTTCTATTTGAAGATCACAGGATTTTCTCCTGTGTATATTCTGAGAGTTTTCTTTTATATGGTAAGAAGAATGGGTCATTGATCCATGTTGATTTTCAATTTTAACAATACTATTTGTTGAAAATCCTATCAGTTTCCCATTGAATCATTGTTGGACTTTGCTAGTTATCAATTGATCATATTTGAATAGGTATATTTCTGGGCTCTTTATTCTATTCTATAGGTCTTTTTCCAATACCCCAATCTCTTGATTACTGTAGTTTTATAATTAGTTTTGAAACCAGATCATCTGAGTTCTTCAACTTGGTTCTTTTTCAAAATAAAAATCCAGTTTAAAAAATGGGCAAAAGCTTTGCACAGATACTTTACTAAAGAAGATAAATGAATGTCAAATAAATACATAAAATGATGCTCAACATTACTAGTCATTAGGGAAATGTAAATTAAAACCGTAAGAAGAAACTAGTATACAATTATCAGAGTGGTGAAAAAAAACCTCTTAACCCTTCACTAAGTATTGGAGGACAATAAAGGGCAACTGGAAGTGTACATTGCTGGTTTAATGTATAATGATGAGGTCATTTCAGAAAGCTTGGCAGTTCCTCTTAAAGTTAAATGTCACTTACAAAAGGGTCTTCATAGTTCACTCCTATGTATTTGCCCAAGTAAAGTACAAATTTATATCAATGCAACAAAATATTTGGAATGCAATTTTATTCATATTTGCCAAAACTGAAAAAATACCAAATATTCCTCAACTGGGAAATGTAGACAGTAAAATATCATAAGGCTTATGGTTTGGGTCTGGAGTGCTCCCCAAAGGCATAGATACTGTGTAATGTTGGAAAGTGGAGCTTAGCTGAGAGGCAGATGCTTGGGGCTTGACCTGGAGGGGTGTGTGCTAGCTCCGCCCTTCCTCCTGTACTTGGCTTTATTCTGCCAAGAGAAGCTTTTTCTCCAGCTCCAGCCTGCCATGTGATTCCATCATTTCCAGCTCCCCACTCATAAATGGGCCGTGACCTTCTGAGACTGTGAGCTAATATAAATCTTTCCACCCCTAAAATTGTGGAACTGTGTATTCTGTCCCAACAATGAAAAAGTGAGACAGTCAAAAATGGTAGAAATCTACTAACACAAGCAATTACATATCTCAAATGCATTATGCTGAATAAAAGAAGTCAAACTCAAAAGACCACTTATCATATAATTTCATTTAATGATATTTGGCAGAGATAACACTAGTCAGGAAGAAGAGATTGTTACCATGGAATATGTGGGGATTGAGATTGTTACAAAGGGGTAGCATGAGGAAAATTTGGAACTGTTCTTCATCTGGATATTGGTGATAATTGCATGCCTATATGTTAGTAAATGCCCATAAAACTCTACACCAAAAGAGGAAAGTTTACTCTATGTAAGTGAAAAATAAATTACAATAAATTTGGAGGCCTAAATATTTTGTTGCTAAAGGAAGGCAAGGAAAAATCAGCTGTGCACTGGAATATAAGGCCGGGTAGTTAAATTGCTTGTCAATTTGTAACAATCCCTAAAGTGAAGGTTAAGAAACTGGGCATACATTTAAGCCAAAGCATTTGAGTGAAAATGATGGTTAGGTGGCTCTTGCACCATAGAACCCTAGAGAAGTGGGCACAAAAGCCAATTCAGAGATTATAAGGGTTCCCCCAGGGGAGAAAACCTTATGTCTGTAGAGAATTCATAAACTGAAAATTCTTTCATTTACTTTGTCTTAATTAATCCTTGTAAGAACCAGTGAGGTTCAAATTATTATCTGCAGTGAACAGATGCAAAAATGGAGACTCCGAAAGGTTAAGAGATTTGCTTAAATTCATACTAATAGTGAAGCCAAGACCAAAAGCTCAGTCATTTGCTTCTTTCTTGTCCTTTTTATTCTCTCTCTCCATTAGGTTCATTTTCTTCACAGCACTGAGCGTAACCTTTGGATTTCCTTCTGATTTGTTCTCTTGCTTCTTGTCTGTATCTTCCCGTGACGTCGGGGAAGGACCGCTCTCTCTGTAGTTTTCCTTGTGGCCTCAGAGATCATCAGAGCTGAACTCTTTCCCTCCTGGTATGTACCCTTTTTGCAGTGAAGCACATCGTCAACATCCTTACTTGTATTTCCAACATTAGTTAGTATCTGCTGGCTTCTTGCTACGCAGAAAGACTTAGTTTTCTCATGTTCTCATATTCCAGTTTTCTTCATCCTATTGCAATTTAGGAATCGCAAAATTGTAATTTTAAGTTGAATACTTAGTACTTAGGTTAGGATGATTATGTGATAATTTTCTTAAGGCAAAGTTACATGATATATTTGTAAAATGCCAAGTTTCTCTTTTAAAACAAAATTTCTTCCTGTGGTTTATAATTGCTTTCATTTTCCACTTACCTTATCTCTTCTATGTTTGTTTTTAAGTTACTTTCAAATTCTGACAAAACCCTAATACATTTCTCTCTGTGGTGAAAAACATCAAGAAATTTGTTGACCCTACTATTCTATTTCTCAGAAATGTCAGCTCTGGAGACTTCTGCCCTACTTCAATCTGTGCTGACTGCTTTTTAGGCCTATTGAACAATTATCTTGGAAATTTCCCTTACCATCATCCTGGGTATTTCCCCTTTCCTTTCTCCAGTGCTGATTCCTTTCTTCATGTCTCTTATTTTATTTCTTTTTTTAAGTGTAAAATATTTTTAAGTAACTTCCTGAGAAACTTGTTCATCGGAAGGAAACTCTTTGAGATATTGCTTGATAATATTTTTTTCCTGCTCTTAGACTTGATGGGCTGCTTTTAAAAATTCTACTGATAAATAATGTTCTGGTGGAATTTAGAGACAGTGCCTCATTTCTTCTATCTCCACGTTCACTGTTAAAAAGTCTAATGCCATTTTCTATTCTCAAAGCCTGATCTTCTGTCTGCAGTCTGTTATTTTATCTGAAGCACTTAGGAAAATTTCTTTATCTCAACTATTCAAGTATTTCAGGATTAAATGCTTGAGTCCCTTTCATTTATTTTGCATGGCATTATTAGGTCTCTTTCAGTGTGGAACTCAAGGTCTTTTAGTACTGTGAAAATGTCTTTGTTTGATAATTCTGCCTTTTCCCACCCACATCCTTTTCTCTTCTTTAGGAGAGTTATTTGATCTCCTGAATTGAGATCCCAAGTTTTCTTTTCTCTTATATTTTTCATGATTTGTCTTTTTTCTTCTTTTGAAACTTCTCAAGTTCATTTTATCATCTTCTATTGCATTTAAAATTTTACTTTTTAATTTATAAAACTACATTATTGTTTTCATCCATTTAATATCTTCTTTCCCTCAGACTATCACTAATGTTTCTCCTGAAATTTTCTTCTTTTTCTTTTCTCTTTGATTTTGGTTCCCATATTAGCCAACTTTACTGTTGCTGAGATAAACTACCCAACACCTGCAGCTTGAAGGAGGAGGGGCTTATGGAGCTCACAATGTCAGAGGATTCAGTCTCTGATTGGCTATCTCCCCTTGGTGAAAGAGCAATGCAGAGCAAAGCTGCTCATTTGGTGGTGGCCAGGAAGTAGAGCAAGAGAACCATGCCAGAGAGGAAATGGCAAGGGACCGGATGAACTACCCAAGGTCATGCCTCCCTGACAGACCCAGACACAGAGTGTGTTTTACTGTCTTGTATGTGGGTTCCAACCTAGTTAGGTTGAAAATTCAGTTTAGCTATCGCAGTCCTCCCCTCAGTCTTATTACCCTGTTGATGTCTGGTGACTACAGGTTTATTCAAGTGAAACAATCTCTGGATATCTTTTTATATTTAACAAGGGTAAAAGCATTTTTAATGGCTAATTTGTAGCTTAGTGCCAAGACCTTGAGTTCAGTGTTGAGTACTAACAGGAAAAAATGAAAGAAGTTACCTCCATGACTCATTTTGAATGATCTTCCTAATATCTCTAAGAACGTTTTCTTGGGCAAATCAATTTCCCTAGAAATAAATCTTCCAACGAACTCCCTATAGAATCTGAGTGGGCAAAGTCTTATAGTTAAGTATCTAGACTTTGACTTATTCTCTTTACCTCAATAGGTAGGAGAGCATATCATTCTAATATATAGTTCTGTTGATGTCTTGGAGACCATATATTCCCTAGTGCAACCTCACCAGGGAGTAAATATTATTGTCTCTGAATTGGAGTAGGGTAAGGTGTTACACACTTATTTTGTGAAAGAAGTGATCTATGAATCTGATTTACTTACCTTCTCCTACAAACTTTCAACTAATTCTATTGTTTTCAGCTTCTCTCTCATACCCTTAGTAATTTATAGGCCTTAGATTTAATGGGATTCGAATTTATGTTTCTGAAATGCTAAGAAATTCAGGGAAGGAACACAGGTAAGTATCTGAGTTCAACATTCTGTGACTAAATTCACTGGTTTCATTCCAAACATACAGACTTTCTGAATTCTTCCAAGACCTTCTAAGAATCTTTACGGATGAATTGGGGAATCCGAATTTTTGAAAAGGTCTTCAGGTGATCCTGAAGTTACCTCCTATAAAATCATTACTCTCTGGCACACTTTTGACCACAGTATTTGTGTGCATAATGGACCAAGAATACAGAAATAAGGAAAAAAATAGGTAAATTCTAAGAAAAGTATGGCTTCAAAAGGTATAGGCTGCAACTGAATGAGAGGACTTTTGAGAGAACATGTCTTGGTGAGGAATGTCGGTGGTGGTATTTTTCAATGCAGAGTAGAAAGCCAGGGAAGCAAGGAAACCCTTATTAGAGTGTTAAGACAGCTAGCTTCTGCCCAGAAGAATGGGTGTCAGATGTTGTTAAAGGATTTGACATGTACCTTAAGGTTAAATAGAAGTTTTCTCATTTCAATTCTACCTCTGTTCCCTCAACTCCCCTAATTTCCCAAATACATATTTTTTAAGAAAGTCTTAGAGCTCTTTTAAAGTTTTGAGAAAAACTCATAAAGGTAACTTCACACAAACATGACCTTTAGTAATAGTATGCATTCAAAAATGACAGGCTTCAAAAATCAAATAAATTCATATCTGCTGCAAACAGACACAGTAGAACATACAGCATAAAGACAGATATGCTTTTCATGCTGCATACCTCATCACTATATTTTAAGAATGATATGTACAAGTAGTTAGCTATGAATTGTGCATTACAGAGAAGAGGGTTACAAATCAAAGAACTTGTCAGAGTGGAGTAAAATTGAAGAGGCACAGATTAAGGAAGAGGGAGACAAAAATAGGGGCTACTGAACTAAGATGGCACACACCCAAGTTTCCTCTTGAGGACCATGAGAAACTTTTAAGTAAGAAAATAAGGGAGGGTGAGAGATGTAATGAGGGAGGAGTAGTGTTAGTCAACATCCCAGCATTCTGCAAGGCTGCAGGGAGGCTGAAGGAATAGGATTGCTTGTTTCATCCTGTATTAGTCTGGGTTCTTACAAAGGCAAAATTGACAGAAGTTATAATGAAAAGGATCTATTTGGAAGGCTTACAAGTCTGAGGGCAGAGATAGTCCAAGATGGCGGCCTGCATGTGCAAGAGCAGGAGGGTCCAATGGCTGCTCATCCATGAGGTAGAATACTCTTCTGGTACTGCAGGACAGCTGGTGAGAGTCTGCTGCGGATCTCATTTGTTCAAAGAACAATGGCCAAGACCAGACACTGAATATCATCAACTGAATATTCACGATGGCGAGAGAGGCACAGGTGAAACTGGAGTGAATCTGTGATGAAGATTTGTGGCGTGTAGCAATCCTATGTCTGTACAAAATAGTGAAGGTGAGAGCTATCCCAGAAGAAGAAGAAGCTGTAATAATCTTCCTTCTTCCTTTCTTTTACACATTTCGAGTTCTTAGTTGGGCCTCCCAAATCGAGGTAGGTGTTTCCCCCTCATTTTCTGGCCCAAAAATCACTCACACTCTAATTCAGTGTGTTTTCTAATTGTCTGATCCAGTCTGGTTCCTAATTGCCTAATCTAGGCATGGTTCCTAAACCCTAATCCAGGTATAGTTCCCGATTGCTTCAAGTTAACACAATCTCTCCAACAGTCACAGTCCACCCCTTGTGAAATTGACAACCAGACATATCTCCTTGAAGCATGCTTAATTCCCAAATACGGTAGCCAAGTTACCAATTACACCAAACATAGCACAATTGCACTGCATACAAACAGAATATCTATTCTCCTGACAGTCAATTGTTTAGAGTGTAACTTAACAAACTCCAATACTAAGACAATTAATTATATATACATATATGTATATATACATATATATGTATTATAAATATATATGTACAAGCATAATGAGAGAAATTATAATTACAGTCCTCGTTTCAGTAACTGGCCATGTGGTTGTAGCTGGTATTTATAACTACCTTCTTCTACCCATTTTGTATTCTGTACTTCCTTGGCCCTCAGCAAGAACATCAGCAGGTCTTGGTTCTTTCCCTGGCAAGGTGACCCTTACCTTTATTCCTGAAGGTTCTGGTCCATTTGTCATCTTGTCTAGATTGAGTTGTTTCAGTTTCCTACTGACTTTAATAACAGGACATGGCAAGACTAGAAGGTGCCCTAAAGGATCTCTTGCAGTCTAAATATAGTCCTCCTTGCCTCCATTATGGAGTGTTAGTCCAACTTCCCCTTGGTAGTCTGGATCAATCAACCCTGATAATACTGTAAGCCCTTTCTTTTCTTGCTGGTTCTGTGGTATGAGGAGGCCAACATGACCAGGGGGAAGTCTCAACTTTAATGAAAGTTTAATGAAATTATTGCTGTGCTTCCTGGTACAAGCCTTCCCCCTTCTGGACCTAAGACTTCTAGACCAGCAGAGCATAAGATTGCGGTGACGGGAAGCAGAAATTTTGTTAATGGTTTACTGAGGGTGATGGTAAGTGGTACCACCCCTGTCTCCACCCTTTGATTCCTGGAATACCATATATTGGTCACTGATTCAGAGCATACACAACCTTCTGAAGAACCTTGTCCCAGCCCTGCAAGTTACAGAGCCCAATCTGGGCAACTTAATGGTGTAGCAAGACCCTTTCTCAAAAGGTAGGGGGAGGGGCCTGGGGATGTAGCTCAGAGCAAAGGCCCTGAGTTCAATTCCAGTACCAGGTTCTTTTCACTAATCACTTAGCTTTTATATCCACATTATCTTTTTTTTTTTCATGTAGCTGGGTAAGTAATGTTATTAAAGCAGAATAAAATTTAGTATTTGAGAAAATGAAATACATATTACAAATTTATTTTCCTACTGCCAGGGTATTACTGGTTACTGTGGCATTTTGAAAGTCATGGTGCTACCTGATATAGATATAAGTTTCAATAAAAAAATGAATCTATTAAAATGTATGTTAACTTTAACTGAGAAACATATTTCACATGGCTCTGTAGTGATGGTTAGTATTTTAAAAAGCTCATAGATCATCTCGACATGAAATTATTTTCTTTCATTCTTCCATAGTCTCTCTTCATTTTGAAGATGTAAGGAGTTGTATTTTTAGAAGCAGATGAAAAAAGTATTTGTTATATATGCTGCAATGCAAAGCGATAAGAGGAGTAATTTCAAATGAGGTGTTATGGTTTGATCAGGACTGTACCCCAGAAGCCTCATGTATTGGGATGTAGTGGGATAACTGTGGAGCATTTGTTTCTGTGGAGGCATTTGTTTCTGTGGATAACTGTGGAGGCAGGAAGGGTGGATGATTGGGGTTTGAATGGAGGGATTGTGTCAATTTGTTGAGACTGGGGGTTGCCCATGCTAAAGCTGTCAGGTGTGTGTTGTTGATTTGTGGGCCAGGAAATGAGGGAAGGGGCACCTATCCTGCGTGTGGTGGGCCCAACTGGCAGGTTAAACTAAAGGAATGAAGGAAAACATTGTTACAGCTTCTTCCTGGGATGGCTCTTGCCTTGCCTGAGTCTCCTGACTCCACTTGCTCTGACTCCCTACACTTTGCTTCTAGTTCCCTTGGCTTTTTGTCTATGAAGGGGGTGAGCAGCTCTCCAGCCTCTGCTGTGTACTTCCACTATTGTAGGCTGCCCATGAATGGATTGTGTGAGATCTTCTGCAACTGTGAGCTAATTAAATCTTTCTTTTTATGGATGTCAGGTATTCTGTTACAGCAACAAGAAAGTAATTAAGACAAAAGGAGTGCTGTATTTTTTTGTTGTTGTTGTTTAAAAAATGAAGCATAGATTTTTGCCCCATGTATTTATTCCGAGTACATTCATTAGAATTTGTATTTCTTGGAAGAAATGCCTAAAATGTGGTAGGCAGTTTTTTCCTTGAGATGAGAAATGAGTGGATAATTGTAGAACTGGAAAGATTTTTACTTTTTTCAGATAGTTGGTTTCCTTAAGGGGATATACACACACACATGCACACACTGTATATCAGAGAGTTCTATTTCACTATAACTTTACTTAAAAGCACTTTCTGTAAATACATAATAACTAATAAATCAACCTCATCTTTCTAGATTTAGATTCTACTTGTAAAAAAGTAGGAAAATCCCAAAGTTCCTAGGAAAAATATGCCAGGGTGAAGCAATCTCCAAAAGCTATGTTTGGCATCCCCAAACCAGATAATGAAAAAATTTTCATTGATTTTATTCTCAGTGATATAGCTTATATCACATTTAATGTTCACAGAAAATTAACATATTTTAAGAAGTATAGTCACAGAAGCTAGGTTTGTACATTTTATACTAAATACCAATCTTTATGATATCTAATTTTATTAAACTTTATTTGTACTTCACGAGTAAGATATTGTGTAGTGTGAGACCATTTTAGGGAACAACTGAAAGCTAAAAAATAAAATCACTTTCCTACCTTCATTGTCCAATATTCTGTGCATAGGTATGACCTAGGAAATATAATTCATAACAAAAAATTTTCCAACCCAGAAAGCAATAGGCAAAGCAGTAGGGAAATAAATCACTTTTATTGTCAAATTAGTATTAAATGGGAATGATGCACATCATAGGCAATTTCCCAAGAGATTGCAAAGAGGATATCTCGCAGTTTTGTTTAGCTACACAGATACAGCTCATCTTGTACATGTTTTCAAGGTAAATAGTTCTCAAGTAGGAGAACTTGACACATTACTACGTAACTCAGATTATCCTGGGGGCGGGCGGGGGGGGGGGGAGAAGCCAAACACCTTTCTCTCTCTCTCCCTCTCTCTCTCTCTCTCTCTTTTTCTTCCTCGGTATAACAGTGGGTAGTTTGGCAACTTGGAGCAAAGTCTGGCAGAACTTGGCGGAGGGGGGGGTCTCCCTTGATATATGTGGTTATTTAAAAACAACAGCAAAACATTCTTGAAAGAGACATTCCTGAGTCATAAATCTGATAAAAGACCCGTTTCATTTTCGAAAGGATTGTATACATTTCAGAGATGAAAAAGTATTACATAATTACTTGCTCTCTCAGGCAAATGTTCTGAGAAAAAAGGAAGGAAAAATATCTCACTTTTCACTTTCAATAGACAGTTAAGTTTATTTTCAGTATTTGTCTGTATAGCATGCTTTGTTTTCCTGGGATGTGCGAAAGAAGTCTAGCTTAAGTTTTGTTTTTCTAGATGTAAGGATATCCTCAATGGTCAAATAAACACATTTGAAAGAAAAAAAAATCACGACGTGTTTTGACTTCCACAAAGCTCAAACATTTTGAGGGGGAGGGTGGGTAGGAAATTGACCTTAGATTTGCTCCAGAGGGGGGTAAAAAAAAAAAAAAACGTGGTTCAACCTTTGTGTAAGATACAAAGCTTTGAAAAGCACTCTGCAGGAACACAGGGTCACGCCTTCAGTGACGAGTAACACCTATCACAGCTTACCTGTCACCTAGTAATTCTGGCATACCCTATTTCCCACCACATTCTTCTCGTTAAGGACGCTTCAGAAACAGCTTTCACTGGAAGAATAAATCAGTGTGGATTCTTTGCCTAGTCTACTCTCCGAGGGGTAAGGACGTGTGAGTGTGTATGTACGTGTGTGTTGGGAAGCACTGGGACTTGAACCAGGGAGATACATTTTCTCTTCCTGTATTTTTACTTATTTTTTTGAGAGTTTCGCTAAATGGCCCGGGCGGGGCTCGAACTCTGAACTCCACTTCACCCTTCCCAAATGCTGGATTTACAGGAGAGCATTACCACACAGGCAAGTGAGGACTTCTCCCAGGGAGCCACTCCCAGGACCTGCTTGCTGTGCACTCACAACATCCTGTACAATCCCAGAACTGAATGTCTTATTTTTATTTTTGTAAAGACAGCAGGCAGAAGAAAGACAGGAAAAAGAGTTCCTGCCAATGAGAGACTCAGAGAAGACTGGAGAAGCTACTGCCCGTTGTTAAGGCATCAGTGTAACAACGGGGGAAGCAGAGAGTGGGGCCCTGCAAGCCAAGGGCAGCTGAGGGCGCAGCGTCTCTTTCAAGGCGCCGGGGTCCCCGTGCAGCTTTGCTCCGGGGTCGCCAGCGCCCTGCGGGCGCACTCAGCATTTTAATCACGGCTCCACCCGCACCGTCCAGTTCCTTTCCGGCGGGCCACCAGCGTGGTGGTCCATACCCCAGGCCGCTGTAGCTTCTCCCCGGCCCGGGAAAGGGGTCGCGGCCGGGCGAGTCTCCCAGACTTTGCTGCGATGCCTCCGGCATCCCATGACGGCAGCTCCGGATTCTGACAAGGGAGGTTATGCGGCAGGCGGGAGCGTCCGGCGGCCTCGGACCCCGCCCGGGGAGGAGGAGGGGCTCGGAGGCCCGCGGCCACAGCGCCAGGCCTCCCCACACCGCGCCCGCACGCCGGGTCCGCTCGCGCCCACCGGGCCTCGAGCCCGAGCCCCGCCCCCTCCAGGCCCGGGCCAATAGCCGCGCCCCACCTCCTGGGAGGTGGGAGAGGAGGGGGTTGGGGGTCTGGCGACAGCGCCCGCCTCCCGCTCTTGTCCATTGGCTGAGGCCTCTAGGGTGCCCGAGGACCGGAGTGCAGTGGGATTGGGCACAGAGGTTCGTGACAGCGGCGCCTATTGGCTGTGGTAGCTCCCGTGACGCGGGGTGGCGACAGGCTCCAGTGTCTGAGGGGCTCCTGCTTGTCAGGTCCTAGGTAGGTACGTTTCGTGCCGCCGGCGGTAGGCGCTGTTGCCCGGGGCAACGTCAGGGGAGGTGGGGAGCAGACGGGAAGGCAAAGCTTAATGCGGGGGGCAACAATCCCTGCCCACAGGGGGCGCCTGGGATTCGGCGCTGGAGGTGGGGGCTCCGCCGACGGCTCTTCCCTGCTCTCGGCCAACCCGGTCCCCGCCCCAGGCTGTGGGATCACTCGCCCGTTCTTCAGCCTGGGCCGAACATTCCTGCTTGGGGCTTGGGCCGGGCCGCCCACCCGGCCCCGCGGGCCCGCCCCTCCCACCGACCCGGGACCGGAGGCTGAGGGGGCGGGTGCCGGCGCGAGCGGGCTGTGGAGGGCGCGTGGCCCCGCCCCGCCGTGGGGTCTGGGGGCTGCGGGGTGTCGGGCCGTGTCGGGGGGACTTTGGCCACCACCCATCATACTCTCAGCCTGTGTCTGTGCGCTCCCCGTTGCCTCCTGCCAACTGGGATACCCAAACCTCGAGAGTTTTACCTCAGTCATTGACCACTTCTGGGGCCCTGCAGGCGCCCCAGACCACTAGATTCTCCGTCAACTCTTTCAGCTTCTCCCTTCCCGCTTTCACCTATCCCGTACTTTTCCCCGTGTGGTTTCGGTGTGTTCTCCAGGAGTCTAATCAGGAGACAGGCTCAAATGTGTGAAGTTTCTGCTCTGTAAGTCGTTTAGCGATGAAGAGATATTTAGGGTCACCTATTTGTCAACTTTCCACCTTAGAGTTTCTTTTAGGAACAGCTTTTCTGAAACACACTCATCAGATTGGTCTTGGTAGGGCCAGAGCCCTTCAGGCACAAATTAAGGAGTTTAAGGTGTTTTCTTTGTACTTTGTACGTTTATAAGTTTGCTATCCACTATATTGCAATCCAGAATTTTTGTTAAAGTTGGGGTAAACTTTCATTTTTATTCACTTTATAGTTTTTTAAAGAAATGAAACATTAAATCTTTTAAATTCAGAAGCAACTGCATATATATGCGTGCTGGTCTCACTATCCCTTTGACATAAATTACAAGATGTGATAAGTACTGTTTTGCTTTTCTCCAGATATTTTAAACTAAAGAAATTTCTGAAACGAAGTCACAGCATGTAAAAGTTACAGAAAAACCACTGAGGATAAATCAAAATAATTTTAGTAATTTAGAGACTAGAAAAATACTTGTAAGCCCAATGAAGAATGAGAACAGGATTAAAGATTGACAAAATACAACTATTGTGCAGTGATGTAGTTCTGATAGACCTATGTGGTTTCCGAAGACATTTTTAAGAATATCTTGTTCACCAGCCAAGGTGAAGGCTGAGCGCGTCATTTATAATCCAGAAAAGTTTTCTGCTAGTGCTCTTGAGCCAAGGAAGCTGTGGTCCCAGAGATACTGGGGATGTATTAATTCCCAGGCATACTTAGAAACCTATCTTCTGTTTTATTCTGTAAGAGATGTTTGATGAAAATCTGCTTCTCTTTTGCACTAATGGTTGACAAATATACACCATCTAGAATTATTTAGTGTCCAATAATGCAGTTTCTACACTACTTCAAAGGTAGATGTCATTAGTCTAGAAGCAGTAATTTGAAGCTTTGGTACACATATCACTTATATTTCATCTCTTATATAGATATAGCTGTGATCTGTGAGCATTTCTGGTCAGTGAATATCTCATTTGTTAGTTTTTCTTCAACAATTTAAGAGAATTTTCTAACTATGCAGAGAAATTGAGTTCCACCTAGCATTTACACAGGAAAAATTGTTTTTATACAGCTGTTACATAATATTAAGTAACAGGGGAAACTCAAATGATAAGCTTGAAAAATCAGCATAAATATGATACAAAAGTATTTGAAAGGATTCACTTTTTTGTAAATGGGAATAGTGCCTATAAAAATGTGGCAATTTAATTATATGACACTATTTAATGTGAACTCAGGAGTGCTCAGGAAATTATTATCTTTGTAACCAAGGCAGAGATAAGTAATTGCATTTTGGCAATCAGAAGAAAGGAAATCGAATGAACTTATTATACAAATAAAACTTTTGCTTTAGAATTGGACTCCTGGGTTAGTAGATTAGTTTTATACAGGCTTTATAAATGAGCATCTATTGGAGATAGGGCCAAGGTACTATCAGTTACTAGTGTTTTGATAACATACAGTAAATTGGTTCAGTCTTGCCCATTTGTTTTGAAATAAGGGTGCATTTTTGTAATAAAAAAGAAAACTTAGCAATGTGAAATATTTTTGTTCTTAAATATGAACTTTTGTGCTAGAAATTCTTCATGAAGACTGAAGTGACTAGAGAGATATATATCAGTATTTTGATAAGACTAAAAGCTGTCTTGGATGTTGCCTTCTGGTGTTGCGAGGAGAATGCTTTAATATGAAACTTGAGTTTATAACGAATGAAAGTGGAATCCTCTATAAATTCATATATGTGTGTATCCTATTTCATTTTCCCATACTTAGGAAATCCCTTTGCTTATAAATTAAAGTATGTTTAGATCCTCCTTTTCAGCTTCAGTGAATAGACTTTTATGCCCACCTCATTTGTCTAATTTTTGAGGTACTAAAATTAAGAGGTATGTCCCAGGACTCATAGATCTCTGGATTGCCTGTTTGTTTTCCCACTTTTCGTCATTGGCATGTTTATTTAGGTTAACCTATTATACCATTGAGAAGATAAATCGAACAAAAAAGACATAATTTTGGAACTTTAGTGATGAATTTAATTGACTTGGGAACAATGAGATGTTTAAAATTTAAAACTTCAATGCTGAAGTTTTTTCTCTTCTCCCTTCCCTCTTAATCTTTTTCTTTCCTATTTTAGTTTGATTAAATACTCTAATGTTAATTCAGAAAACTATGGAGATATCACGTGTAGTTCTGCCATAGTTAATGTTGTGGAAAATAACTGAAACTTTCATTTCTTCCATAGTCACAGCAGCCTTACTGACTTTGTTTCAGTGTATGTGCGTTGGTATTTGCATTTGTAGAAGTTCCTCAAGTTTGAGATTCAGTTGCCTTTTTTTTTTAGAAGCAGTCTCCCAGTTCTGGAGAAAAATGAAAAAATGGAGGACAGATTAGAGCCAGAACAAAGGCATGAGACTCAAGCAGCTATTTTTCTTGTTCCATTAAGTATACATGTAATCCTAGTTTACCATATCAAACTATCATATGGCTGGCAAAACAGAAGGTCTCCCACAGTTTTTCTTTGAAATTCAAAATATCTAGGTAAGATGAAGTTTGCTTAGTACCTTTCTACCAAAAAATTAAGATTTCTCCTTTTTGGGATGTTATATATTGAATTTTTTGAAAAATTGCTGTCATGCATGCATGACTTAGAATTATACTTTGAATGTTTATACATAATTACCGAACTATGACTAATTTTCAGTCTATATCATTTACATTTGTTATGAGCCTGATAATGTCTCTTTCTTTAGTAAGTATTAATTGAAAAACTGGAAATTTTAACGTAAGTGTTTCTTGCCTGGTTGGAAAGTATAGTGAAAAGAAGAGCCACTTATTTTGGACTCTTATGACCTGAGGTTCACTCCCAGTTTCTCTTCTGTGTGTTCTTGGGCAAATTACATGTTCTCTTTAAATCATAGTTTCTTCGTCTATCAAGGGAAGATGATAGATATACCTCAGAGGGTATTTGTGAGGAAGAAATGAAACAATATAGGTAAAATGCCTGGATTGAGGAAGTGCTTGACCTTAGCATTCCAGTCTTTTCTGATGTTAGTAGTATTCTATTGACCAGAACTTTCTTCAGTTTTAAATATAGGAAATTAAAATAATATATAGTAAATTTACTTAAATGGAATGACATTTATAATTATACAAATTATTTATAAATATCTCTTTATCTGTTCCCTTATGGTTCTGAAACTATCCTATCTCAGTAGGGATTATTAGGAATTTACTTTT
Source organism: Ctenodactylus gundi (assembly GCA_004027205.1). NCBI lineage: Eukaryota > Metazoa > Chordata > Mammalia > Rodentia > Ctenodactylidae > Ctenodactylus > Ctenodactylus gundi. The sequence goes on from PVKB01000158.1 coordinate 402,772, forward strand.
AATATGTTTTAGCCCCCAAGACATGTATGGTTTGTTTGGATTCATGATTTATTTTCTTTTACCTTAGTCTTTCTGTCCTTGGCTGCATGCCCTAAATTTCTTTGATTTTTACCACAAGTATTTGCTTAAAAGTGGTGTGGAAAAGCTAAATGTTTTAAAATTTCAAACTAGTGTCCCTCTCCATTAAGCCATTGTCTTTTAAGACAAAATTTGTTTCCAGATTTGATAATGCCCTCACTTGTATATTATTTTATATATATTTCTATCTCCTAATATATGTGATTTTTTTCAGGGAGCAGTATTTTTACAGATATGCCTATTTCAGAATGCCTGATCTATAACTATAGGGTTCTAATTATTAACACACAGTCTGTAACTGTTGGGTATACTGAGCTAAGAGCTAGCCATTGAACTACATAGTCCTATTGTCTCATCCAGAAATAAACAAAAATTTTTCCATCCAAGAACAAATATTTACATGTGTGACATATTCCAATGTAGAGTTTTCTGTCCTGCCCTCTGTAAGTGTCTTTCTTCCTTTCCCACAAGGAAATACCAGAGTACAAATGTTAACAGTAACATATGTGCATATCTGTAGATATAAACTTGAATCTGTTCTGCTTTATTGAAAAAAGTCTTCGTTAAAAATATGTATATATAACTGTTTCAATAACAAACATTTTAGACATACCTTACAGTTCTGTGTTAGAGACCCGAAGTATGCATTTTTAAAAAATGTTGTCTCTTTTTTCTTATTGTTCTTGTAATGCTATAGGAGAAAAGATTAATACACAAAATATGTAATTGATAATAAAGAATCCTATGCTTGAAATAACTGTTGATGAATGCTTAAAAGTATTTAATTGTAGAATCAGCTTGCATTGTAAATAAAATAACAATTGTAGACACATCGAGTATATTTTGCTTGCAAAAAGAATATGGGGACTAACAGTTTTAGAAAAGAACAGATTTAAGAGAGGGAAAACTTGTTTTTTAAGCTTGGGTTTTACTATATAGCCTTTGCTGACTTTGAACTCAGGATCTTCTTGCCTCAGCCTCCTTAGCCTCCCCAGTTCTGCAGTTACAGGCCTGGGCCACCAAGCCCAGCCAGGGGAAGCTCTTCATACTAGAATTTTTATAGTCTAGTCACTTAGTATGTAAAAATGATCTTTATGTTGGTTTGGTCAGAAAATTATCTTTAGTTTACATTGCGTATAAATGGGGCTGCTTTTAAGTGGTCTTTCTTTGTAGAAGTTCAAAGTGAAAACTTACAGCAACAATGTTGAGTAGATTCTTGACGCTTGTGAATGTTGTTTTCTGAAACTGTCAGTCTAAGATATAACTATTTCCATAAAATCAATCAAATTTAATTTAAAATATTAAGTGATTCTTTCAGACTCTTAACAGTTTTATAAACAGTTCTAGAGTCATTAAAGTTGTTAAACACTTTTGTTTTCAAAATGAAAGCTAGAGAACTTTATATTATATCATTAATGTATAGGTAAATGTCCTATTATTGAGCTTTGTGCCCTGTTATTGGCAAAATAAACCAGTATTTCTGGCATATTTACAAAACTACCTGGATTGTCATAAATTTGAGGATTAGTCCTTGGTCACTGTGATGCACAGGACTTACTGCTCTGTCTTGAATATGTTTTCTCTTTGCAGTTGAACCCTTTGGTAATCTGTGTCCTTTCTTTTGTACAGATGTCATCATCTGGGAGGATTTTCTAAGCTTCTATCAATTGATGGAGCACTCTTGCTAATTTTACATTAAATACAAAGAAAAGTGCTCTGTATCTTTTGACAATATTCAGTTCTGTTAACAAATGGGTTAGTACCTACTCTAGCAGTTATACTACCTCTTGGCTTATGAAAATATTTATATAATGTTCTGACTTTCTCATGAATTATTTTTTTCACTCACTTTTTTGTATATAGTTTTATGCATGTTAAGCATATTTTAAGTTTCACCAAGGTTTTGCAAATGTTGCTTTTCTAGAAGTAAAAGAAAAGGAAATACTTTCAAGCATCACTTTTTTGTTTGCTTGTTGGTTTTAGTGTAGAATCTGAAGTAAGGTGGACTTTCTAATGTAACACGTCCCGTCATCTTCACATTTTGCATCCTTTTGAACTGACTCTAAAGTTAGGTTTTGTTGAGTAGATTGACAATAGGATGATTAAGGGGATCTAAACAATGTAATTGTTCAAGGCAATAATAATAACAGATAACTTGATACATCACTGTTTAAATTGTTCATAAGCAGCTATGTTGAATGAGGCATAAGAATCTTTAGATTTATGTACAAAAACAACTTTTTATTAAAAATGACTGATTTAGATTTCTTCTTTCATACACACATCGGTCCACACTAATAATGTATATTTTGTTTGGTGTATGCATAGTTCTTTTTTCTCCCTTCCTCTACATTTTAATCTCCAAAGTATAGTTTGCATCTGCAGAAGTGTTAAGTAAATTATATAGACTCAGGTAACGGGGATCACTACCATTTCTTGTGATCTTTACAACTATGAATTACATGGTTTAAATTTTCTTTTAGTGATCTGAAGTAGTCTTAGGTCACATCATTTATAAAGTGATACCAGGACTTGAATTTAGATATTTTATGTGATAACTTGTAATAATATAAATGTTAAAAGCCTTTAGTGATCCCTTAGCAGTCTAGTTTTAACTGCTTGTGAATAATTCTAAAGGTTCACATTGAAACATTTGCAGTTTCCTAAGATAACTATATATTTTATTAGAAGTGAGACTCTAAGACCCTCATTAACTACAGTACAGGACCCTAGCTAACTGTTCAGGGACTTCATTTCACTTGACTTTGTTCTGTTTGAGATTGTCCTGTGCTATTATTACTTTTGTGAAGTGATGAAATGCTGTTTCTTTGTAAAATTTTTATCTTGATAAAGGAAACCAGCTGCTAGAAAGGAAGAGAAAGTAGAGAAGAATGATATGTCTTAACTAAAAAAAAAAAAAGAAGAGTGATAGATCTTAGCCAGAAAATAGAAGTTTTTGAATAAATTTCAAAATGGAATTTTGAATTTAATATCTTTGGTTTGGATGTTACTCTGTTGACCACACCTTCTGTGGATACAAAAGTTAATTTGTGAAGCATTTTTACTGAGTGTTCCAGCCCCTCAGATATTTTTATGGTCTTGATCTAGATATTCGTGAAAATGTCACACATCTTATTTTCATAAAACCTGTCCTTTTTCCCTTCTCTTGCACCCTCAACAATAATATTTCAAAGGGACTTCCAGAATTTAGTGTAGTTCTTTCAAATATATTTAAGTGTTGACATAAACAGAATATCTTAATTTCTGAGATAACGTGTATATTCTTTTCAGTTTTTTTACAGTTAATTAAAAGAGAATAATAATAAGACTTGGTAATAGCCTTTTCTAAGGTCGGACTTCTTATCTGTATTTTGGTGCATTTTACATTGTACCTACAGCAGACATTCTAAGATCTAAGTGATTGAGCTGAGAGGCATTTGCTAATATATGTTGCCATACCATGATTTTTTGAAGTGGTTGGTATCTCAGAAGTAAAGAAATTGATATTATCTTTAAGGTATCTTACATAATAAAAAATGAAGAAATGATGTAAGTCAGAAAAGAAGCTGAGCTACTGTAAAAATGAGATGGAAAGTAAGAAGGCAAATAGTGCTTCCGTTTTCGGTCATTCTACGAAAGTGACTAGAATGTTCACTCTGTGTAGGAGCCTGACGTGTAACTGATGGTATTATAAAACATAAGAGCGTTGCAGACTTTTTCCTGAGAGGAAGTGTGGCATAGTAAAAAGAGCAAGGGTGTTATACCCAAGCTTGTCTAGGATTACATCTACCCACCTGACAATTAGTTGTTTGAATTTAGACCTGTGTGCAAACTGGGGGTAGTACTAGATTTTTCAATATACTTTAGTTGTATGAGTCCAAAACTTTCATGCTTAGGACAATAAGTTACTCATGGCCTTCTCTTGCTTTAGGGCTGCCCTCATGTACATTTACTCCATGTGGATCTTTGTAGTGGCTCTGGCTTAGATATTTTCAGTTAAGAAAGCCCTACATAAAAACAATTTATCTTACTCTTAGTCCTGGGATTTACTGTGTCTCATTGAAGGAATTCCATGGTTTCTCCATCTTTGATCTTGTAATTGGAAAAACAGCATGTGATGACAGGCCTGATCTAGATCAGATGCTTACTTTTGAAAGTGGGAATAGGAAGTGTGCTCAACCATGTCTGTTTGTACTACTTAGATTTAATGGCAACCTGGAAATGGGTCACTGAAGACAAAAAAGTGACCATGGGATGGGGAAGCAGGTAGTAGGCAAGTGTACCCAAAGATATTCACTATAATCCTTCCAGTGTTCAACTTTGTGTGTGTACCCTTAACATATATACTCTTGAAAAATTGCCCTCGCCTGACAATGCAAATCTTTCACATACTACTTTCAATGCATTTACCGCTTACCTTCTGTAAAGGCAGACAGCTCAAAGAATTGTCTCATTACATCTAGATTGTAGTTTAGGATCTGTGCTCAATTTCAGCTGTTTAAGTAGACTGCCTCATGTCTAATTTATGTTTAAATGATAAATGTGTTTAATTATAATATGGTCAGTGTTCAATAATAGAAGGAGAAGAATGTAGAGACCACAGAGACTCTCAGTTGGGGAAAAAAGGGAAGGGGAAACCCACAGAGATTTGTAGCTCATGATAATCTATATACTTCTTTGGATAGGAATGATGAGGATTGCCCTGGCAGTGAAGTAATATTTTTGGTTTGCTGTTATGACTGTCTTTGGTTCTATCCACTGTGAGAGTCATTGTCATTTGTTGTTTTTTGGTAACAGTTAAGGTGGATATTGAGAGGCATTTTCTTATCAACTGGTATCCTATTGGAGAACAATGACTGGGGACCAGGATATTATATTAGAGGTTAAATAGTAACAAGCCTTCGTTTGATAGAAATTTGTTATGTAATTCAACTCTTTTGTAAACTTAATAAATTTTTCATTTATTTGCATTTGACCGACTTTTCAAGTGTCAAGGCTCAAATTTTAGACCTTGAATCAAACAACTGCTTGGTTTATTTCTGAGTAACTTAACTCTTGATTACCCAACAAGGAACACTTTTTGTCTCAAGTGACACTTGACAATATCTGAAGGAAATTTCATTGTCACAGAGGAGAGGGGGGAGGAAGCTGGTTACTGATAATCCATTGGTAGAGGCCACATATACTGTTAAATATTCTATAGTGCACAATACAACCTTCCACAACAAAAAATTTGCTTTAAAAATGTCAATATTTAACAACATTGAGAAGCTGCAAATTCTGGGCTTATCAGTCTTTATCTTGGCTTCTCTCTGTAGGCCTGCTAGAGTAAGTGAGGTGAGGAAGCACATATTCTGCTCCCACCCTCTGGGTATTGAACCCAGGACCTTGAACAGCTAGGCAAGCATTGTACCATTGAGCAGTGCTGCTAAAGTCTCCCACCCCATTTAAAAATTTTTTATTTTGAGATAGGGTGTTTTTAACAAGGCTGACCTCAACCTTGCAATCCTCCTGTACAGGTGTGTGCCACCATACCTAGTATGTCCTTAATCTTGAAGTCACTATTCTTTTTCTTTCACTTCTCACATCTTTCAGCATATTCTGTCCATCACCTTCTTTCTTTTGTTCTGTATCTCCTAAGACTTTCTGCTAGTGTTTTTGTTCTCAAAAAGTAGCCTTTTGGGCTGGATATGTATCATGGTGGTAAGAGAACTTTGCCTAATATACACTGGGCCCTGGCTTTATCCCCAGCACTGAAAAAAGAAAGTAGCTTATTGTCCTTTGGAAAATAGGAGATCATGATCCTTCCTTGCTCAGAATCTTCCAGTAGCTTCCCATGTAACTGACAGTAAAATCTCGAGTCCTGAAAATGAGCTCTGTGGTGTCCTTTCTGTAGGATCTTTACTCAGGTTTTACGATTCTCCCCATCGCTCACTGCAAAACAGTCCTTGATCTTTCTCGAGTAGCTACTTTATTTTTACTGTTCCTTGGGCCTGATATGGGCTTTTTCCAAGTAGCCTTTTGCAAGTATGTGTTCTCATATCATCTTTTCTCTAAGATCTTTAATCATCCAACATAGATTTGAACTCTCTTCTTTCTCCCTGCTTTTTATTTTTTTCCTGCATTTTCTTCATAATGCTTACACTATTCAACACTCTATGTTGTATGTATTTATTTTGTATTTTGTTTACTCTTTCTAGAATATAATCTCCGTGTTGGCAGGAATTTTTGTTGTTTTTTTTTTTTTTTTGGTGAGTAGGAAACTGTATGTTGTATAGGTATTTCTTGAATGAAAAAATAATGTGTTACTTCACATACTGTTTAGTCTATGATGCTGAAGGGACTAAGCATGCGTGCTTGCAAGCTAACAGGTGAGCCTACCGATGTTTTATATCCATTTGTAACAGAAGATCCCTGAGGCAAAGAGTTGGGGTTTAAATAGCAAAAACTGGACAGAGAAATACCTTAGCTGGCTCCTCATGCTCCTTTCTTGAGATAGGTCAATGTGATGAAGGTCAGATATTTATCTATACTTGTAGCAGATTTTTATCACAGGACAGGGGCCTTGAAATGGGGAGTCTTCAGTGTATAGGCTGCTGGCACATCTGCCATTCTCTCTGTGAAAGGAGAAACATTACCCATTCAGCAGCAGTTGTCCTTTATGGAAAAGAAGGAAGGTTTCTTTGGGCTTATTATCCTAGAACTTTAAATGAATACCTCCAGGGAGGAAAGAGAGAGGGTGTTATCTTTCCAAAGCTCTTTGTAGGTCTGTATCTTTAGGGAGATACTGTCTTTAGCTTCCAAGTTTGTCAATTACCAATTATCCTTGTAATTTTGCTCTAGAGTCCTTGACTGTAAAAAAAATCCAGAGAAAATTGTTTCTTAGTAATCATTCTAAACTTCAGCAGCAACATGTACTCACAGTTTAACCCAGATTTGAAGCAAAATGTTTTCAGAATTTTATCCATTTCTCTTTCCATCTCTTGGCTCTTTTTCAGGGTTGGCTCATTGTCAAGTAGGTACTTAAGTTCTTTCAGTTTAACAACTTTATCTGAAAAAGAACTTTCCTTCCTGATTAGTTCCTGTAAAAATGTTGAAATGTAGTTCAGTGGTAGAGCAAATGCTTAGCATGTGAGAAGTCCTGAGCTTGATCCCCAACATTGAAAGAAAGGAAGGAAGGAAAGAAGGAAGGTAGAAAGAAAGATGTTGAGTATCATTCAGTGTTTATGTCTACATTGGGTCATGGTCACATAATTATTCCTGAACTACTTACTGCTTGGGGAGAGAAACATGCTGATTTTCCAGAATGAACCATGAGTCTACTGCAGATATTTTAGAGTCTGAGTGTTTATTGCAATCTAGCCTACAAGAATTGAGAATAAAAGAAGGGCAATGTAACAAAAGAAAGTTGATATGCTGCTACCAGAAAAGGGGAGATACATGCTTCAGGGTATTTTTTTTTTTTTTACAAATTGTCTATAATTTACATGCATGTACAATGTTTCCTTTTTAAGAAGTTAGGATATCATATAGGTATTCCTATTTTATTTTCCATTTTTAAGCAGATTACCTCTGTGTGAGAAATTTTCTTTGATAATGTTTTTAAATAGATATAAAATTATATTTGAATCTGTTACTTATTTTTGGATAGTTGGCCTATTGGAACTGGATTTTGAAGAAGTTGAGGGATACTTATTGCATAGTAGGGGAAGTAGATGTAGAAAAGAGAAATAGGGCTAGTAGGATAATACTCAACTCAAGGTCACATGTCGGTAGAGTAGTGTTTGCATGATCCTAAAAAGGTCTCCTTAAAATTTTTTTTATCTCCTTAAATTTTGCATCCTAGGTACTGCTTTTACCACACCCTCAATCTATTTAGAAAGAGAAACATATTCAGGAAACAGGGATTTTATTTTGCTATGATGTGTGCCTGGGATGAGAGCCTGTCACAGAGGGGTGGGATTAAAGTACACTAGAAAGTGATCATTATACATTTTCAACTTTTGTGTATGAAATTTTTCCTGAGTTCTGATAGGGAATTTTGAAGTAACACAGGAATATATATTTTTTATTTGTAAATTTGTAGTAATTGGAAGAAAGAAGTGTGGCATTTAGAGTTTTTTCACCAATGAAATTGTTATTTTTTTTTAACCAAACTGTTTTCAAATTCTTTTTAAATTAACATAGTTGGAGATTGTGACATACTGCATGGCTGCTTCAGCTAACAACTGTCTTGAGCAAAACGTTTAGCAATGCTTGGTATTGAACATGAGATCCCAGTTGATTTTTTTTTTTTTTCTTTGAGGCAGGGTTGTTCTCACCCTATAGTCCAGGCTGGTCCAGAATTCACTATGTAGAACAGGTTGGCCTTGGACTCCTGACAATTCTTCTGCTTCAGATTCTTGAGTACTGGGATTACAGGTGTGTGACACCATGCCCACCTAGCTTTATGTAGTGCTGAGGATTGAACTCAGGGCCTTGGGCCTCGCTCGCTAGGCAGCAAGGCAGCACTTGCTAGACAAGTGCTTTAACTGCTGATCCATTCCTCCAGCCTGGAATTTTAGTTGAATAGTTCCCTTCGAACTTAGGTCTCAGATACTTAGATCTTTGAAGACAACCATTGATGATATCAAAATGAGAAGTTCAAATATGGAATTTTAAATTTGTCTATCCTTATTAATAAGAGAGCCTGAATAATTTAAAATTAAATGGGTCTGGAATTGGTGGTATATGCCTATAATCCTGTCACTCTGGGATGCTAAGGCAGGAGAATTACAAGCTTGAACCAGCTGTTTCAAAATTTTAAAAAAATGAAAAAAGAACTGGGAATATTGCTCATTGCAAAAACCATGGGTTTCCAGTCCTGATAAAAATATTAAATGAATAACCAAGAAAATTTGTGTCAGCCTTTGGAATGAAATTAGATATTATATAAGATACACAGATGCATACTCACTGCATGTTGTCCCTAGAAATCTTATGAGTAGAAAATGTTTACTGTATTATGCACATGGCTTTAATTGAAGGTACTGTATTAGAACAGTGTGAAAGTTCATGCTTCATGTTTTTATAGTGAGACATTATTTTAAATTATAAATTTTATCATATAACAAATCTTGCAAAAATTTACATTATACCAGTGCATGCAAACTAGAGAAAGCCGTAATGCACATTGTAATTTCATCATTCAGGACACTTGGTTGGTGAGCATGCATTCCAAGTAGGTGGAGAATGCTGACTATATAATAAGACAAACATTCTTGTCATCTGTTGCCTCACAGATTAGTGTAGTAGTAACATTTTAAATTATGCATATTAAACTTCCAACCAGTTCTAGCTCTGAGAACCTTGCCAAATCTAGAAGAAAATAAAATTCTTGCTTTGAGGCTAAGAAGGAGCCCTTTGGAAATGGACAAATATTAGAAGAGTGAAAAACTTGGAGAGCATGATTAATCAGTGTTTGATCAGTTCCTGACTAGAAGGAAAAGAGTGACCTTTCTAGTGTAATTTATTAAATGTCATCTGTTTTGTGGTACAGTCAAGGAAGTGATAGGAAACAGTGTAGGCGACCAAAAACAGTTTGGAAGATGAGAAGAACTGATTATAAACCAGGAAGTCATAGAAATAGGAGAGCACCAGACGAAAGGTTAAAAACTAACAGGTTTATAAACGATATGATGTTGGTCTTTTGCATTCATGTATTCTGCATCTATGAATTCAACCAATCATGAATCAGTAGTTTTTGAAAAATCACACTTGTACTGAACATGCAGAGACTTGTTTTCTTGAAAGTGGAGCAGTGATTACATAGCATTTGTGTTTTATTAGCTAGTTACATTATCAAGAAATGATCTAAAGTAAATGGTATGACATACATATATTGTATGCAAATACTTTGTCATTTTATATAAAGGACGTAAGTATCCCAGGAGTTCATAGAATCGGTGTCTCTTGGATTCTGAGGATTGCCATGTGACAGCAGTGATAAAGAAGAGAATCAATAGCCAAGAATCTCTTAGAAAAATCTTTAAGTATTCAGGGGAAAAAGTCGGTTCAAGGATCATAACTTGTATACTAAAGCATATGAAACAGAGAAAGGGTACATTTGCTGGGAGAATTCCTCTAAACCTTCTTTAGCTTTTGAATATTTTTTTACAAGCTTAATTGCTTCTTTAGACTGTAACTGTATTTTTTTAAATGTAGTTTTTGTTGTTTTTATATGCTTCAACCTGGAAGTTAGTTTTATGCTGTGCACATGGAGAAGAACAAGAATTATCTCTTCAAAACTGGTTAAATAGGAGAGAAGGTCAAATATATTGCATATAGTATATTATGCTTTCCATAGTTATGAAATAGGAGAGAGAAAGCAGTGGGTATACAGGTAAGTGCAGTGTTCTCATTTTAAATATGATGAATCTAATAAATTTGATAAACCGGCAGTTAATTTCTAGTAGTAGTCTAGTATACTTCATGTATACATTTTTATCTTTGTCTCTCAGTAATCAGTTCTGACTCCTTGAATATTCTTCTTGCAGCTCATGTCTTTTGGCTAGACCTGTGATCATTCCTGTGAGACTTCACTGCACATTTCCCAAGTGTCTTCCTCATCTCTAATGTGTAATACCTCAACATGGACCTGCTACTTTAGCTAAATCATGATCAGCAATGACTAGTAGTAAGGTAGGATTATTTTACTGTTATTAGTTGATGGAAACTTTTTTCTTTGTAACAGTTTTGACTTTTTAAGTTTTTGTTTGTTTATTTTGAGAGAAAGTTTTGCTGTGTAGTATATAGGCTGGTGTTGGAGTCAAGATCATTCTACCTCAGTGTCCTGAGTGCTGGGATTTCAGGCATGTGTCACTGTACCTGGCTTATAGCATTCCTTATGTTAGATTACTCTCCCAGTTTGGCGGGCTACTTACATTTTATATTTGTGTTTATATTTTACTGTCATTATCCTAATGAATTTATTTGTGAAGTAATTATTGTTTTTCAGCTAATAAATATGATTAGCAAAATCTCAATTTGTACTGCTTCTTCCACCCGTATGCCCACTGGTCCTTCATTTTCATCTGCCTGATACCAAATTCAGTATTTATCCTTGAGCACTTGTACTTCCTTTTAGTTTTTTTAATTCCAGAGAGACTCTGAAGAAATGGCAGTTTGAACTCATACTTAATTAAACATTATATAAAATTTAATTTCAAGGAAAAAGTATTACCTAGTGTACTAGTATTGCCGCTTTTTCAGATTCTTTATTTCCACTGATGTTATTATTTCTATCATTATAATTAAATCTTTTTGGGTAAAATAACAAGCCCTGTGGAAATGAGTTCTCTAAAAGTTCTTTGTACATGCTATCAGCAGCAACAGTTGCTCAAAAGCCAAAAATCTTGAACTCATCCTTAACTCTGTTCTTTCTCTTCTTCCTCACCAAAACAATTTGTCAGCGTGCTTTGAGAATTCTGAGTCAGAAGAAATGCATCTGAAATCCATTCATCTCTCTTGTTGCTAGCACCTTGTTTAGTCACAGTTACCCTACTTCGCCTCCAAAAAGGAGCTTTCACTTTTACATAGAGTGTGTTCCTCACATTGCAGCTACAATGATACTATTTAGAATAAAGTATAAACTTTTTGTTATAGCCTTCAAAGCCCTGTGTTTCTTGTAATTAATTAAGACATTAATTTCATATCACTTCAAAGTCTTGTTGGAAGTGACAGCGACTGGTCTGTATTTTTAAACTGAGTGTGAAGACTCCTCTTTCTTGTAACTCTTAACCCTATTGTAATTTTTGCAGACCTAAAGTTCTGGTAGGTAGCTTTATTGCTGTCTTACTTTAGAAAATTTCTGGCATCTTGTTGTTACATGTATATCATATTTAACTCATTTGAAAGAATCTAGCTTATCTAAACTGCTGTTTAATTTATTGGCTTTTGGGTTTGTGAATTTATAATACTTATAATTTACCTATTAGGATTCATATTTTAGGTATGAACTGAAATTGATTAGGTAATGAAATCAATCTTACTAACTCTGTATTCCTTTTGTCTTCTAAATTAATTAGTTTTTGTCTTTTGTTTCTCTGAAGAATTTTTAAGATTTTTTTCTAAGGAGAGGTGTTAATATCTATTTGTGTTTTAGGTGAGATGCGTTGGGCAATTTTAAATATTTTAATTTAATTTTCACTCCTGTAAGATTGTCCACTTTACATTTGATTATCATTTGTGTTTTATATAAGAGAGCTGGTAGGAAGATTAATGATGCGTAATAGCTGGACCTTGGATTTTGTCCACTTCCTTAGGTGTGCGTTAGATGACACAGTTGATTCTCATGGTTTTGAAGACCATTGCTGCTTTTGTCATCATGGTCCGGCCAAGCTCACTTCCTTTCCTACTTCTTTCTTCCCATTCCTTCAACATTTCATTCTGAAATGTTCAATATTACAGAAAAAGTGAAAAGAGAGTACAGTGAGCATCCACATTGTGTTTTATGTGGATTTACTCTGTTAACATTTTTCTACATTTTTTCTCTATTTTTATATTTCTGTGATGATAATTAAACATTGTTAGCAAGTATATCCAGAGAATATGGGTAATTTTTGCATAATAATACTGATATTATATATATACATATATGAAAATTGACATTTAAGAATTTTTATCTTAGTTCATTTCTGCTGCTATTGCCAAATATACCTCAGACTAGGAAATTTCTAAGCAACAGAAATTTATTTTTTGTGGTTCTGGAGGCAAAAAGTACTAGATCAAGGTGCCGGCAGTTTGGAGGCCTAATGAAGACCTCTTCTCATAGATGGCCTGTCCAGGTGTCTTTGTATAGCTGAAGGAATGGCAGGGAAGGGGCCACGTTTCTGTAGCTTTTGTAAGAGCATTGGTCTCTTCCATTAGGGTAGAGCTTTCATGCCTACTCATTTCCCAAGGGCCATTCCTCCTTCCACATTGCCTTGTGGGTTCAATGTGAGCACATGAATTTGAAATGGACATATGTGTACAAAACAATTTGATGTTTAATGGTTGGTGTTCAAATCTGTCCAGTTGTCCCTAATATTTTTTTTTTTCATTTTTTGATCCAGGACTCAGTCAGATTTCATATATAATGCATTGTATTTGATTCTTAAGGCTTTTTATTCTTTTCTATTCAAATAGTCTCCTGCTTTTATGTTTGTTTTTGATTGTTCAGTTTCTGTATTTTCTTTTAAGAGATACAATTTATGTATACTTAATGTCTGTTTTGGGAATTGCCCTGATTTTTAGGACATTATTCATCCAGAGCTTATTTGCAATTTGCTTTTCTGTTCTAATTCTCTGAGGTTGCTAGAGATAAAATTGTCATTTCCAAGGTTTTATTTATTTATTTCTCTTAGAAATATCATTCCTACTTTAAATATACATTTCCTGAGGGGTTTTTATTTGGTTGAATTAAGTTAAAGATAAGATAAGCAGAAGATTTGTATTCGATTCACTGGCACAGTCAGCATTGAAATTTAAATTAAAAAGACATCTGCGGAAGTTTTGCCTTCATTGCCCATAACAACTTTCTACCCAGTTGACTATATTTAGGAATGTAGATCTAGGCACTGTGAATATTATAAAATAATAATAGTCTAATATTTTTTCTTTGAAAATGCATAATTTCAGGTGAGAAATTTATTAAAATACAAATGATGCAAAGAAAGCCAATAGATAAAACCAGAGCTTGACCAGACAGACAAGATTTAATACTTTCTGTTTCTTCTGCTTGTGTTAGGTACATTCAGTGAGTGTTGTCTTCCTTCCTTATTTACTTTTGAGTTTCAAAGATGTCATTTTCTACAGTAATAAAAAGATACTTAGAAACAAGTTTGCTTTTTTGAGGGAAGAGGTTGGGAAGTAACATTTTTCACTAAGGGGAGAGTCCTGTTTTGGTTGAGAGGAAAGAGAACATTTCACTAGAAAGTGGACTACTTTAGGTACATAGTGAGGTTTCTGAAGTCTTTCCTCCTTTGTTCCAATTGGTCTTAGTTTATACTTTTCATGTCTTTTGTTGTGTATTAGATAGAATTGCTTCTTCTGGAACTGGAGGAATAAGCACAGTGGTTAGAGCAGTTGCTTAGCAACTGGGTGTGGTGGTGCATGGTGGTAATCCTTGCATTCTGGTGGCCGAGTCAAGAGAATTACCATGAGTTTGACACAAGCCTGGGCTCCATAATGAGTTCAGGACCAGCCTGGACTACTGATATTGCTTCTTTTCTACAGAGCTCTCTGAGATTAGGACCAGTAGTTCCCTGAGTGCTGCAGGATATCTGAGGCCTTGTGCATACCAGGCAATGTATTACCACTGAGCTAATCTTCAGCCTCATGAACAGTCCTTTTTAACCTTTTATCCATTTGTATTTAGGACCTTAATCAGTGTCTGGCATATTGTACACATTTAATAAGTACTCATCTTTGTGTGTGTGTGTGTGTGTGTGTGTGTGTGTGTGTATTGGATTGAACTCAGGGTCTTGAGACTGAGCTATATCCCCTGTCTATTTTTTTAATATTTATTTATTTGCTTGTTTGTTTATTTATTTATTTTAATTTTGAGACAGAGTCTTGCTAAGTGCTCAGTTGCCCAGGCTGAGCTTGAATTTGTGAATTTGTGCTGGGATTATAGGCCTGTGCCACCTTGTCTGGCTAGTACTTTATTTTATTAATAAATGAACAGAAGTTTTTTATTCCTAAGAATCAGAGCAAGAAGACAAAAAGGATTTTCTGGGTAACTACTGCACTGATTGGTCTGTGGTTAGATTGATTTATTGCCAAGGTGTTCAATTAGAGTTAATACTATCTGAGCCTGGAATAAGGAGAGGGATGAAATTGTTGCAGTTAAAACCAGAAGCATTCTGTGAAAGAGATAATGATATCTGTTGTGTCATACAACTGGGATATTTTTCAGAGAATTAGCTATCATACAATAAATATTTTTTTAATTTTCTGAATTAAAATGGATATATTCAAGAAAAGTAATTTTTAATGTTAATCACTTGATAATTACAGAATATGTGATTTAAGAGTCTTGATAATGTCAGTGTTGTCTAGAGTTTCTTATTAACATTCTTTAGAAGAATTATCAAATCTCTAGAAAAATCTGAGAGAATAATACAATGAATCCTTAAGTACCCTTTACCCACCAAACTTCAGTGATTTTGTTAGTTTTATTTTGTCTATAAAATTGGCATACTTTTTTGGAGTCTTTTAATGCATCCTGTCCTAACTAATTATCCTGCAAAATATTCACATTTCCCAGTAGCTTTTTAAAAATTGAGGTAAAATCTATATAATGTCAGATGAACCACTGAAAATGTATAATTCTGTTACATTTAATACATTCACAGTGATGTGCAACTGCCATCTCTGTCTATTTCAGGCACATTTTCATCACTCTGAAAGGAAACCCTGTATACTTGAAACACTCAATGTCCGTTCCCTTTTTCCTGGCCCCTGGAAAACACCAATCTGATTTTTATCTCTATGCTTATTCTGGATGTTTTCTATAAGTGGAATAATAAAATATGTGACCTTTTGATGGCCCCTCTCACTCAGCATGTTTTCACTGGTTACATGTTGTGGAGTGCATCAGATCATCATCATCATCATCATCATCATCATCATCATCATCATTATTATTATTATATTTTACAGCCAAACAATAATCTGTTGTATGAATATCCCATATTGTCTTTATCCATTCATCTCATTGATGTCCATTTAGGTTCTTTCTCCCTTTTGGATTTCCCAGATGCAAGCTTTTGTTGAAATAATTATTTTTAATTCTTTTATATAATTCAGTAGTGGAATTACTGGGTCTTGTGGTAACACGTTTAAGTATTTGAGAAACTCTTAAACTGCTTTCTACTGGAGCCGAATCAATTTACACTCCCACTAAAAACGTACAAGGATTCTAGTTTCTCCACATCATCACCAATACATGTAATTTTCTTGTTTTTGGTTATAGCCATCCTAGTGCCATGTGGCCATGGGTTTGTTGTGTATGGTTTTTAGCAGTTTGAGGTAAGATCCCTCACTGTCTATATTCATCAGGGTTTGATCATGAAGGGATGTGGAAATTTGTTAAAGATCTTCTCTGCATGTATTGAGATAATCTTATTGTAGAACATTCCTCAGTATTCTCAATGAGTTTACAACTAGCCTTTATGGGGATGCTCTTGAGTTATATGTTATTCATCTATTTGTTTCCTTGTTTGTCCTCAAAAGTAGGTTGTACACCCCAAAACTAGGGATTGAGATCTTACTCATTTTGGTGTTCCTGGCACTAAGAAGTACACGTGCCAAATAGGTACTCAGTATGTATTTGCTGAGTAAAGTTTGAATAAATTAATTGTATTATCATACATGTAAACTTGGCTTTCTATATGTCTTAGTTATGTTTTCATTGCTGGGACAGAATACCTGACATCCATAACTCAAAGGAGGAAAGATTTATTTTTAGCTCATGGTTTCTAAAGGTCTCACAGTGTTTATTCGTAGACATCAGGCAATGGTGTAAAAACATGGCAGAGGCTGGAGAGCTGAGCTGCTGACTAGCTGCTTAGGGCCTTTCACCCCCTCGCCCACCTGGCCCCCAACACACAGGCAGGGTGGGTGTCCCTCCCTTACTTCCTGGCTTGCACACACCTGAAATATCTGTCCTGGGCAACCTGCAGTCTCTACAAATTGACATAATCCCTCTGGTTCCAGCCAGGGTCTAGTCCCCATAACACATAGTTTTACAGTTATCCTAGGCTTTTGGGGGATATTCTAGAGCCAAATTTTAGCAATGCACTACAAATTATTTGGAGGCTGTAATCCAGATTTTATTTTAATTAATTGACTTTTTCTTGGTTTTATGGGGGATCTAATCCAGGGCCTTGTATATGCAAGGAAAGCATTCTAGCATTGAGCTACAAGTAGCTACAGCTTAAATAATTTTCATACCGATACTTCAGATATATTTTTAAAATAAAAAAATTAAATTAAAAATTTTGTTTTCATGCTTTCTCTGTGGAAGATTGTCAGTCATTGAGGATCCAAAAGGCTGCCCAGTGCACTGCTGTTTCACTTGCTTTTGACTTTCATTTTAAGTTGATCTGGGACCAACGCTTTCAAATAAGGAAAGCATAGGAGGAATTTTAAACCTTAGGAGTTTACTAAGTTCATAAGGAGACCAAGGTTAGCGTATGTTAATTGGTAATGAATGAGGCTGCCCTCATAGTTAAATTTTGGTGACTATTCCTTCCTGCCTATTTATGTACTTCTAAAATAAAGACCTCACTTTGTATTCACATGAAGTTGGGTTTGGGTTTGTAACTGTGGTTATTGCTTGCTCGGTGGCTTTTGTGACTGTTTCTGGCTTGCTATTGATATCTTAATTTTTGTTTAGACAAAGTCATTCTGTTCCTAATGTCTGTCAGTTTTGAAGCAATAAATGGTAAGAAATATCTTCATATAATTTGTTTCGCATTTTGATTAATAATTTACTGTCTTCATTGCTACATATTCTAACAATGTAACTTGAACCATAAAGTGGTTTTTATAGGTTTTATTAGCCAAAGATTATAAACTCCAATGCTGATGAATTTTCTTCTAGTTTGTGAGAATATTTGTAAGGGAAGAATGATTTTCTATTTTTATTACACAGTTTTAATTTAATGATTTTTAAAAATTATCATGCCTTTAGTGGTATACTTAAATCTCCATATTTGTGTTAAGTAAAGGAAGCAAATATTTATAGCCTTAAAATATCTGTGTTATGCTGCTCTATTTAAAAGAGAATATTCAACACTGCTATAAAAATTATTATTTCTATCTTGGTACTTAGAAAATAACAGAGTTGATAGTTATAGAACTAAAAGTTGAAAAACAAAAGACATGTAAAAACAGGTGCCTGTATAGATTTTTATAATTACAGGATATAAGAATTCTACAGTCCTGCCAGGGAAGCTAATTATCTGTTATCTGTTATACATTTTTATATTTAATAACTTATATTTATGTTTTCAAAGTATGCATTGATTTATTTAATGCACATTACAGTTCTAATTTTAGAAAGCATAACAATTTTAATGGTTAAGAGTTCTAATCATTTGTTGAGAAAACTCAACAAATAAGTACTTGCTTGATTATAAACACCAAATTGAACACTATTGCATAAGATAGTTTGAAAAAATCTATGGAAGATTTTTATTAGTTTCACTTTTAAAAAGATGCTTTTAAAGATAGATGTCTTTCATAATAATGTAAATATCCAGATTCTGTTTGATTTCATTTTTTTCTCTTTTTTTCACCATTTATAACTGGGCATAGGGGAGCATGCCTGTAATACCAGCATTCTGGTAGACTGTGGCAGGAAGATTGTCATGTATCGAGTCCATTCTAGGCTACACAGTGTAATCAGGACCAGCCTGGACTACAGAGTGAGATCCTGTCTCAAAATAAAACCAAAAACAATAAAATTTACAAGTTTTTTTTTTTTTTTTTTTTTACTTTTAGGTAATTTTTATAAGGTCTTAGGTCAAAATTCTCTTTTTAAAAATTTGGCAGTTGATACCGAGTTGTTCTGGTGCCGTTTGTTGGAATGCTTTTCTTCTTTTGCATTACTCTTAGACCATTATAAAAAATGCATTGAACATGTTTCTGTGCATCTACTTTTGGATTTTCTTTTCTGTTCTGTTAATCTATTATTGTTGGTTCTCTACCAATGCACAGTGTGCTGATTTCTGTAGCTCTATAGGTGACCGTGTTTGAATGCTCTTTTATCCTCTTTTTTCTCTTCTCCTTGGATTCTGATCATAGGAAAGCTGAATTTTTTGTTAGTGTCCCGTAGGTCTCTAAGGCTTTGCTCCTTTTTTTTTCTGTTTTCTCTGTACATTTGAGTGAATTATGTTGATTATATTGTTTTGTTCTTGGCAACCAGGAGTGGTAGCACATGCCTCTAATCCCAGAAATCTATTTGGAATTGAATTGTCTCTTTTGTTCAGCAGTCTAGAAGGTAGAGGCAGAAATATTGCAAGTTTGAGCCCAACGTGGACAAGTTAGTGATTTAGTGAGACCTTATCTCAGAGGACAACAAATACTGTTCTGTTTCATATATATATATATTTAGTGATAGGGTCTCAATCTGTACTCTAGGTTGGTCCTGAACTCACTATGTAGCCCAAGCTGGCGTTGAGCACATAGCAATCCTGTCTCACCCTCCTGAGATTCTTAAGTGTGTTCTAGCACACCTGGCTTGTGTGGTGCTGGGGACATACCTCGACCACCGCTGTGCCCTTGCGATTCCATGGAGCTGAACACACGAAGGGCTGTCTCTCTTTAAATACTTTCATGTCTCCTCACGTTGGCTAACTCACTGTTAGCAGGCTTTATTTCAGGTTATGGTATTAATTGTGGACTTTCAGGATTTTGGTAACTTCTTCCTCAGTGTGTCTTCTAGACTTGTCAGAGTAGCTTGATTTTATGATTTTTTTTCTCTTCAATCTTTGAAATGATACTGGGGATTGAGCCTGGGACCTTTACACTGAGGTACTTAACCAGCCAATCTTTCAGTTTTAATTTTGGGGCAAGGGCTAACTCAGTCACTAAGTTGACTGGGATCAAAATTGTGATCTTCCTGTGTCTGCCTCCCAGAATTATAGGCTTGTACCATGGGGCCTAACTGCTTTTTCTTAATAAAATATGTTTAAAGTTTTTTTTTGTTCTCCTATTGATGGCAGGAGATTCTTTTAAACAAATGTCTGTTGTTTATTTATCCTGGTTGAACTCAAGGCCTTATGTGTGCTAGGCAAGAACACTACCACTGAGCCACACCCCACCACTGTGGTAGGGGTATTGAAGGGCTGCTCTACAATACTGACTTTACTCAAAATTCTAACACAGACATTTTATCTATTGCTTATATACAACTGAATATCAAATTTGGGTTTTTAGCATTAATATTTAACCTAAAAGTTTATTTCCAGCTGAAATTAATGTATTTCCTTTAGTGTATGTAGCTCCCTATTCTTACTCTCTCATTTCTGTTCATATTGTTGGTGATGATTTTTGCTGTGGATTGAACCCAGGGTCTTTACACTGAGTTACATCTCCAGATCATTTTTTATTTTTTTCTATATTCTGTATTATGATACGGAATCTCACTAAGTCTCTAAGTTGCCCAGGCAAGGCTTCAATTTAGGATCCTCTTGCCACAGTCTCCCCGAAGTGCAATTGTAGGCTCATGCCAAACATCTGGCCTTTGAGTTGTGTCTTTTGTTCCCTGCTTCATATGTCAGATCAAGGTTCTTCGATCTTAATTTACACTGGCATTATCAATTCCAGAGCCTCATGTCTCACGTTGTATTGGTATAAGTTTCTTAATTTGCTTTGCTGTGTTTTATCTTGTCTTCTACCTCTTCAAGTTGTGTAATAGCTGCCAGATCAAAATCTGTTTGTGTTTTTCCTTCTTTATTTAACTGTAACATATCTGCAGAAAAGTATATGTATCATATTTGATCAATTTGATACATTTTCACAAAAAGCATTATTGTATATCCACAACTGGCAAATTAATCTTTTTAAACCATTTTCATAACTTTGGTTTTTTTTGCTTTAAAGGTCAATTACTTGTAGGATTTTGAGCCTGTTGGTTTCCTGAACAGAAGAAATAGCAAAAGATAAATGGACACGCTGCTTCCTACTGCTTGTCACAAACAGCTTGATTTTAGCGACATTTCTTTTTTGTATTAAACTTTACATACATTTTTGTCTCCCTGCAGTGATTGTACTTCCTGTAATATATTTCTTTTTGATTTTGTTATAATCTAAATCACAGTCATTTTTCCAGTCCAACTCAGACCTAGCTATCTCTAAGAAATTTCTTGATTATTTCCAGCTTATATTAATATTTTGTTTTCAAATTTTTTTTTGACTAGGTAGTATTAATACATTTACTTAGAATGAAATTCAGATGTACAGGGATATATATGATAATAAGCATCCCTCCATTCTCTGTGCTAAAAATATTTTTTGTGCTTACTTGCAAAATGAATATTCCTCTTTCTGTTTTATACAAGTTAGCATAGTAGGTTCTGAACGTTTCTTTTTTAAATCAATAGTTCTTAATTAGAGTTTCATATTGATACTTAATTTCCTCAATTTTATTAAGATTTAATAATATTCCATGGACTGAGTAATATTTCATGGAATGAAACAAATCAGAGTTCATGTTGTGCATTGAACAAATTCGTACAGATAAGGATTTCAGTGACTGTTTATTCAGCTCCAATCAAATTTAGCAGCCTTAATTATAATTTAATAAATTCCTATTGGTGGATATTTTAGGTATTTCTGGTTATTTTTTGATCTGTCATTGTAAACACTGTTGCAGTGAATAGTCTCATGTCACTAAGCGTCTATAGGATAATTATCTGTAGCATAACATTTTGTTGTTTCCTAAAGAGCTTATAATATTTTTAATATTTAATGCAGTAATAATTGTAATTTATTATAGAATTGTTATACAAATTTAGTTATTTTCTTAAAGGTACCATATGTTATTTGTGTATATCCTCGCCTGGAATATTAGAGTACATAAAGTGTATTGCATACAAAAGGAGAACACCATAATTGTCCCTGTGATAAAGTGAATAAATTACCTTATATACACTTGTATATTTTTGTTGCTGCTTTAGAAACTTAAGTGAAATTTTCACAACTTTTTACTTTTTCCACATTATTTCTTATTTATAAAATTGGACAGATTTTATTTAGAGAAATTTAAATTTGTTTTCTGTTTAGAAGCCCTTCATTTTTACCCTGCCTTTTGATGAGGTCACAGAGGCTAAGCAAAGCTTGTCTTGCTTTTCTTTTTAGCTCAAGGATGTCAAGAAATTGACTTCTGATGTGAATGATCTAGAATTAGAAATAGAGACATGTTTATGCAGTTTTTCTAACCAGTTCTGAAAGACAGACTGCCTGAAATTCTAAGAAAGTAGAGAGTAAAGTGAATTCAACTTTAGTTTTCAGGATTTATAGTAGAAAAGGAGTGTATTTTGGGGAAGTTTATAATGTGACATATAGATGACCATAAGTTATGTAGTGGTGATTTTTAAGCAATTTTTGAGTTACAGTTATTAATCTGTTTTATTTTGTCAATAACATTTCATAAACTTAATGAGTTTATGAAGAAAAGAGGTCTATTTTGGTTCAAGGTCAAAGGGTAGTTATCTGGTGACAGCCTTCTTGTTGGCAGAGACATCACTTCTTATTTTCCCCAAATTCATCAGTTCTAGGGTGCCACTAATTTATCTGTACCTCCAGATTTGCCTATTTTGAACATTTCGTACCAACCTAAATGGACTATATTTGACTTTTGTGTCTGGATTCTTTTGCTAGGCAAATATTTTCACAGTTCATTAGTGTTGTGGCCTGTATCAATACTTCATTCTTTCATACTGCCAGATAAAATTTTATTGTATATGTATTATCATGTTTCATTCACTCATTCATTTATTCATTAATGAATGTTTTGGTTTTACTGTTTCAATTAATGTTGCTTTAGACATTCATTTACAAGTTTTTGTTCAGTCATTTTCTTTTTTTAATGTGGTGCTGGGGATCTAATCTAGGACCTTACACCTACATACTTTACTACTGAGCTCCACGCAAAGCTCTGGGAGATGTATGCTCTTTTTTCACCTGGCTGTTTATTCAGAAGTGGCATATCAGAGTTACCTGGTAGCATTGTGTGTATCTTTTGAAGAACTGCCCACTTGTCTCAATTTATACTGTTTTAGGTTTCTACCAACTAGCAGGATATGAGTTATAATCTCTGCGCAGTCTCTGCAACATTTATTATTACATCTTTCTTATGAACGTTCTAGTGGTGTGAATTACGACCTCGCCATAGTTTGGATTTGCATTTTTCTAATGGCTAACAGTGTAGGATATACTGTGCTGATTGGACACTGGTATTTATTTGGAGACTGTCTGCTCAGTCCTTTGCTCATTTCAGTTAGTTTATCTATTACATTATTAATGTCTAAGAATTCATAGGCAATGTGGCACATGCTTGTAATCCCAGCATCCTGGGAGGTTGAGGCAAAAGGATTGTAACTTTGAGCTAAGCCTGGGCAACTTACTGACCTAATGAGACTCTTACCTGGAAAAAAAAAAGAAAAAAAGAAGAATGCTTTGTATGTTTGAAATAATAGTCCCACATCAAATATATGATTGTAAATATTTCCTCCCATTTTATAGATTAACTTTTCACTTTTTTTTTTTTTTAACTGGAGATTCAAACCAGGACTTCCTCACTATGCTGCATGCCCAGGCCATATTTTAGTTTTGGTTTTGAGGCAGGATCTCACTGAGTCACTGACTTGCTCGTGGAGGGCTTCACTGTGGTGCTCCTTCCTCAGCCAACTGCAGTGCTGAGAATGGAGATCTGTGCCACTGAGCCCCGCTCAGCTTTCACTTTTTGATGGTGTTCTTTGAAGCACAAAGTTTTTAATTTTGATAAATCCAATTTATGTATATTTGTTTGTTGCTTATGCTTTTTCAGTCTAAGAAACCATTGTCTAAGCCACAGTTGTGACAATTTCCTCATCTGTTTTCTTCTGAGGGTTTCATAGTTTTTAAATTTAGATTTAAATCTGTCATCCACCATTTATAGCTAATTTCTGTATATGATATAAGAAAGGTATTCTGCTTTATCTCTTTTGTGTGGGGAAATTCAGGACCATTTGCTGAGAAAACTTTCCCATTGAGTAGAAAATTACTTTACTATAAATGCAAAAACTTACTGGTACCCTCTGTTCTACTTTGTTGATCCCCATGTTTGTATGGCAATATCAGACTGTCTTAATGAGTATAACTTTTTAGTGAGTTTTGAAATTAGGAAATCTGAATCTTTCAAGTTTGTTTCTTTCCCCAAGGTTTTCTATGGTTGTTTTCGCTCCTTTGCCATATCATACTTATTTTAGTGTTAACTTGCTAATTTCTACAAAAAAGCTAAGATTGTTATATGGATTACATTAAATGTGTAGGTCAAATTAGAGAGTCTTGCTTTATTAACAACATTAAATCTATGTTTTAACATGAGTCACTTTATTTACACTTAATTTTTTCAACAATGTTTTGTAGATTTAAGAGTACACATTTTGCATTTTTCTTAAGTTCAGTCCTGGGTGATTTGTTCTTTTTAATGCTATTGTAAGTAAAACTGTTTTTTTTTAAAATTTCATTTTATATTGATGCTGATATATGCCCATATAATTAATATTTGTACATTATATTATAGTGATACTAACCTCCCTTTTCTAATAATTTTTATTGCATTTCTTAAGATTTTGTTCTGTATACATATGATGTCATGGGCAAACTAAAAAGTTTTGCTTCTTTTTAAATCATTATCTTGTTTTAAACATACATGTCAGTGTCATATTTAGCCTCCAGCATAACTTTGAATAGAAGTCAGCAAAAAAGTGGATATCTTTGTCTTATTCCTGATTTGGGGGAAAGTTACTAACTATAGTGATTTTTTTATTTGACCTTGAAATGAATGAGGCACAACTTTGCTTTGAAGACTGATTCTTTTTTGATGGAAGGCTTTTTCCTTGTGTTTATGTACACAGATATGTGCTGACTAGACAGCTCACTTGTGTAGTGTGGAGGATTAGCAGTGCCTTACAACAATGGGGTTTGGGAGTGATCTGAAGAATTCACATGAAGCTGTGTTAAAGTTGCAAGACGGGGAATTACGGTTACTGGAAACAGTGAAGAAATTTATGGCTCTGAGAATAAGAAGTGATAAAGAATATGCATCGACTTTACAGAACCTTTGTAATCAAGTTGATAAGGAAACTACTATCCAAATGAATTATGTCAGCAATGTGTCCAAGGTAAGAATAATAATTTCATAGCTATAGCACTATAAGTTTTCTAAAAGAAATCCTACTTTTCAAGGAGCATCCCAAAGGAAGCTTATGGTGTTCTAAATATTCTTTGAGTACACTTTTTTAGCTGCCTCCCAGAAACTTTTCATGCTTATTTTTTCTTACAGTTCAGAATACATTTGAGTGTCCCTTTTGACTTACTTTTGACTCATGTATTCTTTCATAGTCTTTCATTTAATTTATTAAGTTTTGTTTTTTTCCAGAAACTTCTGTTACTGATTTTGAATATAGTTCCACTTTCACAAGAGCTTTTTAAATATATCTTGAATGCTTTAACATTTATGAGTACTTGTTATAGAGCCCAGAATATGATTTATCTTGGTAAATGTTTCATGTGTACTTGATAAGTATTTGTAATTTTTGTTGTCAGTTGGAGTATCCCGTAGATACTCAAATAGCTGGTTGGTAGTAATGTTTTTGTCTTTTATTTCTGTGTTATTCAAAATTTTCCAAAGAAATAGGACCAGTAGAATGAAGATATATATATATCCAAATACTTATTATATATTTATAAATAGTTTATATCTGTGTATAATATTTCTTTATAGATGTGCAATGGTAGTTACTAGATTAAGAAGTCTAGCAAGCTAGAACACCAAGAAGGTTGGTGATATGATTCTGTTTGTGTTGGAAGGTCTGCAAACCAAGGGAGCTGCCATTGTAATTTAGGCAGGAGTCCTGAGTAGCTGAAAAGGCACTGGTTTAAGCCCCTGAGTACAAAGGCACAAAAACCTGAAGTTCTGATGTTGAGAGCAGAAGGAAATATTTGGAAATGGAAACCTCTGTAGTTATCTGTCTTCTTAACTATTTGGACCCTGCTTCTCCATCTTTCTTTGAGTACTTCTTTACTTCTAGGCGTAATAAGTATTCCAGGCTCATCTTGAATGTTTCTTGTACTGTGCTGGAGTAGGTGTCCTGCTTTGGGAGTCCTAGTTTTTCTTTAGTGAAGAATATTTTGGATATTCAACCAGCTTAACATGTATAGAATTTTAGGTTCGCAGTATTTTGTAAATACAAATAATGCTGTGATAAGTGCTATTATGTATATATAGATACATTTTTGATCATTAGGGACATCTTCAGGGTAAATTCCTAGAAATGGGATTTTCAGGCCAACATGTAAATGTGAATGTCATTTTTTTTATATATTATCAAAAAATTTAAATTACCCTATAGGTTTTGTACCATTTGCATATCCATTAGAACTGTAAGAGAGTAACAGTTTCCACTTAAGCTAGACCATGTAGTATGTTACTAGAATTTTGAGTTTTTGTTTGTCTAATAGATGATAAATGGTATCTACCATGATTTTGTTATATATTTCTCTAAAAGTGAGTACAGTTAAGTACCTTTTTACATGTTTCATAGTCATTCTGTTTTGAAGACTTTTTATGGTAAGACAATTTTACTTATGTGTGTGTGTGGTGCTGAAGATTGATCTCAGAGTTTTATATATGCCAGGTAATCATTGTACCGTGAACTATATCCTCACACATTTTCTATTTTTCTTTTAAGACAAAAAAAAAAAGTCTTGCTAAGTTTGCTAAGTTGCTCAGGCTGGCCTTGAACTTGTGTTTTTTCTACTTCAACTTCAGAGTAACTGAGATGTAGGTGTGTGCTTCCCTTCCTGGCTACATTGTGTTTTTTATTCATCAAAAATTTACTCTATCAAAATGCAGTTAATTTTTTTTGAAATAGTGTGATGATACAGCTAATTCTCAAATAACACAACTTGCTGAAATGGAGATATTCACTAAAATTTAAATATAGTGTGAGTTGCAATATTAGCAATAGTCCATATACTATGGGAGAATAAAAAGCAATTAAAATGATTTTTGGTGACCCATATTTATTCTTATTTGCATAATATACTTTTCTGGATATTTATATCCCATAAGGATTTTGAGATTCTATCATTATTCTTACATAGTAGGCAAACTCAAAATAAAAACTGACTTCAGAAAACCGTGTATTGTGAATTATTGTGTAGTGCAGAAACTATACATTCTTCATGGAATTTTAATACTGTATTAAAAATTTAGACATGAATAAAGTATTTGTATGATATACCCTGTAGCAAAAACCTATTTATGTACAACTATTATTTCGGTATTTTTCAAGCATGAGTAATCTTGTTGATTGTTCTCAACACTTTACTACAATTATAGCTCCAGTATAGCTATAACTTGTTCTCTTATTCAGTGTCCCAGAATAAATACTTTTTGGGTGATGAATCCAGAACACATAAATTACCACTTGCTTATGGAATTCTGTTTTACATCACTATATATTTGTGAATTCAAAAATGAATAGCAAGAAAAGACCTGATGTTCTTCCCTGAAAGATAAATATTTCTTCCGTGTGTAGTTTTGCCTTAAAAAATAAACACAGAGTTCACTTTGTGTTTTGTACTTATTCTAGTATACCTGGCACTACTGGCCCAAACATGAAATAGGAATTTTAAGATTTATATTAATTATTTTTTAAAAACTTCAATTCTATTTTAGTGTAATAATGTCATCTCTCCTATGAAAATAAAGTTTTTCTAAATTGAATAATTCTTTGGGCCAGGTCCGTAGCTCAGTAGTCAAAGTCTTGGTGCCTAGCAAGTGCAAGGTCTTGGTTTCGATTTCCCAGAACCATTAAATGGTATGTGGTGCACATCTGTAATTCTAGTACTTGGGAGGTTGAGGCAGGAGCACTGCTCTGAGTTCTAGGCCTTCTTGGGCCATACAGTGAGTTCAGAACCAGCCTAAACTACAGAGGAAAACCCTGTTTCAAAAATATAATTTTTTTATTGTCAAAAAGTATAACATTTGTTTCTAGAAAATATTTTAACCACAAGACAAGAGCAACAAAAATTAAAGACCTTAAAATTGTTTGATAGCATACATTTACATGAAAGCAACATTTTAATATATTAATGTTATCAATATATAGTTATGTATCAATATAACGGTTATCAATTTACAATTCAGAATTCTGAAAATTATTATTATTTGTTTTTCTTAGGCAGAATTAGGATAATGTATGATCTCTGGGTCACTTTCTTAAAGTGGGCCCATTTCTAATTCTTAGTGTATTATAGAGCTTGGTTAGACAGGATGAAATATTTCTCAATTGTGCCACTTAGGATGACTCAAGGAGTGAACTGTTCTTTAGGTAGGAGCCAGTTATGGTAAGAGCCCTTTTTCATTTCATGTCTGTAGCTCCCAGTGGAGCATGGCATATCACATCATGTCACGAATGATGCCCTAGTCATGGCCTAGGACTTCTTTTCTGATATACTCGTGATATAACCTAAGTGCAGATAATGTTTCTCTTTAACATTTAGCCTCTAATTTAATGATCAAATGCTGCTTAGAGATTACTGTGTGGTCTTTAGATGTGTCTTCCCCTTCATCTATATCCTCCAAGCATTAAGTTGTATCAAATCTAGCACATTAAGAGATAAATTTGTGTTTGCATCTGAGCTCTTCCATTTGTTGGCTATAAGGCCTTGAAGCAATTATTTAATCTCTCTCACGTCCAGTTTCCACATTTATAAGCTGAAGGTATTTCCTCATTATAGTGACAAGAGCAGATAAGAGGGAGCCTGTGAGTTGACAGAAGGTAGATAATATTAGAGAAGTGGAGCAGAGGGTCATTTAGACGAGTGAGGAGAGCTTCAAAGAGGCAAGGTTAGAAAGAAGTTCTAGCAGTCCACTTCATCATCCTATGTAACATAGAAGGTGAGGGAAGAAAAACAGTATTTATTTGATAGAGCTTCAGGGAAATAGGGTGTCCAAGTATATAGCCTGGTTCCCCTTTCCTGGGCGCAAACGCAGAGTTTTAATTTTTATTGCCCCAGAAGTTGTTTTAGAGGCTTAAAAACAAATTAGGAAGGACAGTATATAGGAGGGTTAGTTGGATCATAGGAGGGGACAGGGGGCTTTGTTTTACAAAGACATGTTGAAGCCAGGAATGGTGGTACTCACCTATAATCGTAGCTTCTAGTTAGACTGAGGCAGAAAGATCACATGTTCATGCAAGCTTGGGGGAATTTAGTGAAATCTTGTCTCAAAAATAAAATTGTCTAGGGATGTAGCTCAGTAGTGGAATGCTTGTAGTATGTTAAAGGTTTTAGGTAGAAAAACAAATTGAGCTAAAGGATCCAGTCAAGGAGAATTTGGAGATACAGAAAGAGAAGTGTGAGAGAACAACCCTCTAAGACATGGGAAGGGGTATAATAAGAGAGACAGCAAGAATATCACATATTCTGAGAAAGAGATAAATATCGTTCAGGATACTAACTGAAATTCATTATTTTATTTAGCATCTTCAAATAGGCCAACCCGATATTAAAAAAGATCCTGCAGAGCTGGATGAACAAAGAATTTCTTACTGATCATGAGTTATAGAACTCAAAGAGAGTATGTGGATGACACTAGAGAAAGAAGTAGCGAAATACAGAAAGACGACAGGATGCAGTAACTGAAAGGGACTGAGAAGATCTTAAATTCAACATCAGCAGAGATTAAGTGACTTTCTCATGGACAAAGTTTATTTTGGTCAGTTTTCTTTATGGTTATTGTTCTTCCTCAGAAGAACAAGAAAGGTAGCTTTCAAGAAGAGCAGAGTAGTGGGGAGCATAGAGTCTGGGAAGTTGGAAGAAAAATTGTTGGGAAATAGAGGTAATGTGTTTTTTTCCTCTGGCATGATGTACTTTTAGATATTTACACTTACTTTTTAAATAGCATTAGAACTATCCTGATGGCTTTCTTACTTCTGAGATTGGGCAGTGACTGAGCAAATGTAAGTCAGTGTGTTTATCAGTCTTTATAAATTGAGTGTTGGAATTTGCTTGTTTTTATTTTATTTAAAATTAGTTAAGTTTTTTTGTACATGGTATATTTGTTCAGATTTATTTTGGTTACTAGTGTCTCAAAAATTGAGTATTTGCAGGGGCTTGAAGGTTTTAATCTTTCATTTTAAAGTCTTCCACCAAATAGACAAAGTGAAGTTCTCTATACACTGAAGGACTTAGTTAATTCATATGGTCCATCTCCTACTCACTGACCATCTTAGTCCTTTTCTCATTGCTCGGACACTATATCCAACACCCGTAACACAAGGGAAGAAAGCTTATTTTAGTGTATTGTCAGTAGGTTTCAAGTCTTTTCATGCATGATTGGCAGCAGCGTTAGAAAGGCTTGGTGGAAAGTCCTGGCAGAGGACCACTGTTTATCCCATCGTGGCTGGAAGGTGAGAGAGGTCAGGAAGGATCTGGGAACAGGAATTTGTCTCTTCAGGCCACACCCTCAGTGATCTGCCTTTCCAACTTGGTCCCACCTTTAAACAGTGCTTGAAATCCTCTGGATCCAGTTAACCCCCAGAATCCAATGCCTTTACAAATACATGAGGATTTTGGGGGACATTCCAGATACAAGCCATAACAGCCTGTCTCTGGCCTCCCAAAAGACTCATGTTCAATTCATACAAAATGTATTTAGTTAATATCTAAGAGATGCCAAAGTCTTAACAATTACGTTGTTTCTAAAAAGTTTAAGTCTGTTTGATGCTGAGGTCCAGCAACTGCCCTGACTGATGCTGAAGCAAATTCTGATCTGTGAGCCCCCATGAAAATCAAAGAAAATTAAGCACTTCTAACATACACTGGCACAGGGTGAATGTTCCCATTCTGAAAAGAAGAAATAGGAGAATAGAAAGTAAGCTAAACCAACGCCCACGGCACAGAGGGCACATGGCTCCTGTAGTGCTGTAAGTTCTGTAGCTCACTGTCTAGCACTTAGGGCAAGCTGTGGCGAGATGTTAGCTCCAATGGCCGCGGTGGCTGTGCTGCCACAGCATTGCCTGTCTACACGTGGGCGCCTGCTGTGGCTCACCCCGCTCCCAGCCTGCACCCTCTCTGCAGGGACCTTGGCTCCTGGAGCTCTGCTCACTGCGCTTCTGGCTTCACTCTTGCAGCTTCATGCGCTGCCCTCGCCGGGGCTTGTCAATGCAGTTATTTATATAAAAGTAAATGTTTAAAGTTTCTAACACTTAAATCAGAACCTCTCACACAAATGCTAATGGTCTTTCTTTCTCCTTTATTTTTATTTATTTTATTTTTAAGTCTTGGCTACTTATGATACAGCAGACGGAACAACTTAGTAGGATAATGAAGACACACGCAGAGGACCTAAACTCTGGGCCCTTACATGGGCTCACCATGTTGATCAGGGACAAGCAGCAGGTGAAGAGAAGTTACATGGGTTTTCACCAGCAGATAGAGGCAGAGATGATCAAGGTTCGTAACTACGTATTGACGTCTTTAATTTGTTTCGGTTTGCTTGAGTATTTTATCCTGTGTGATTTTAAAAAATGTTTATTCATCATTTACTGAGAAGAAATAGGTTTGGTGTCTCTAATAAGTGATGTTTTTCTTTTCTTTGTTTTCTTTTTGATTGGAATTTTTCCCACTATTTTTATTAATATACATATGTAATACACAGTGTTTACAATGAATTTGGTATTTCGTGCACATATGTATCATATCAAATTTACAATCCCTTTCCATTTTTGACCCTCCCACCTTCTCCCTATCTCTTCCCCCAACTCCGGCTATCACTTCATATGGAGTGCTTTCATACTGAGCTACATTTCTGGGTTTTTAATTTTTTTTTTTTTTGAGATAGGGTCTTGTTAAGTTGCCCATGTTGGGCTTAAACATCTAATCCTCCTGCCTCAGCTTCTCAGAGTACTGAATTACAACCATATTATATTTTATTATGTATGAAATATTATTGTTATATATGTTGTTACTTTTTATACTTAAAAAAGAAAAAATATTACCAGTTAAACTATGATGTAATGCTTTTTAAATGCATATGGAATGTTTAACTTTTATTGACTGGAGTCACTTTTATGCTAATAGAGGAGGATCGCAGTTTGAGCCCAGTCTGAGCGATTTAGCTATCAAAAGTAAAGTTAGGCTGTGGATGTAGTGTAGTATCATGGCTCTCAACTCAATACCTGGTCCCACCAAAAAAAGCATATGTGTGTCTATACACAACACAACACACACACACACACACACACACACACTATGTAACACTGCCTGAATCACAGAGAATATAACACAAGAACTTAGTTAAGATCTTTCTAAGTGTTCTTACATTTATAGTCTGTTTATTCTGAATAATTTTTAAAAGCTGTTATCATTATAGAAATTTGTACATGTTCAAAAGAGAGAATAGCAATGTGAATGTTTATCTACTTATCACTCACAAAGTCACTTTATTATTTCCTATAGACATGCCCGCTTTTTCTTTTACATTAGATCAATTGATGGAAAAATTCCAGTTATTGTTTTATCCATAAATGTTTTAGTATGTTTTGATAAAACAAGGATTCTCCTTGAAATCATAGAAACATTATCAATATTCTACTCAAAAATTATAGTAACTCTTCAATGTTGTTTCTATTAACTACATGTTTTTTAAATTATTGATTTCTTTGAATCAGACCACATTTTATTTGTTGCATTTGAATGATAATTCACTTTTTAATTTGTAGAGTTTTCTTGCCACTTTTAAAAAGATGCAGTTGGTTTTGTTATCTTGTGATATGATATCTCATGTAGATTATACTTCATTTTCCCTCTAAACTAGAAATTAGATGTATGGGCTTGATGAGATTCTGGTTGTTTTTTGGTGGGGCAAGACTGTATCATAGGTGATAGTATTGACCCTCTCTTGTTTCAAGTCAGGAGGTACTTAGCTTCCATTTTATTTTATTGTGATCTAAATGTTACTAACAGATAGGTCTGAGTATTGTCTCCCAGATCGGTTTCCCACCAATCCCTTTGATGCGAATTGAACCAAAGCTTTCTTCATGATGAGTTACATCTGCAACCCTTTTTATTTTCTATTTTTTAAATTTTGAGATGGTGTCTCACCAAGTTGCTAAAATAAATAGGCTGGGCTCCAACTTGTGACACAAGAAGTTTCTAATCAGTCTTTTGTGCATTATTTTTGGAAGCTGTTGATTGGTGTGGATTGCATAGGTGTGTTATTTCATTGAGGTTTGTGTAATTGCAGTATTTTACTTCTGTCATTTCCTAGTGCAAGTTAACTTTCTGTAAAGAATACATGTATTAACCCTTCAGTTACCCTAAAATATACTTCATTTACAAAAAGACAGATAAAATGCTTGTCTTTTCTAATTGATTTGAGATTTTTCAGAATAATTAAATGGCTTTTCAGCAACTTTATAATTAAATAGTGAATTTTTCTTTGAAAGGAGATTTATTGAGCTTACTTATATTTCTCCTACAGCTATTGGTTTTTATGTTGTTTGTAACACAGTGCCCCCTCGCTCTCTCCCCCCCCCCCCAATTGGCCACCCAAAACTTTAGTGGTACATTTTTTTTTGTTCGTTTGTTTTTTGTTTTTGTACTAGTAATTGAACCCAGTTCCTTGACACTGAGCTACATTCTCTGCTGTTTATTTTGATTTTTGAGACATAGTCTCACTAATTTGCTAATTGCCTAGGCTGCATTTGAACTTGAATCCTCATTCCTTGGCCTCCCAGAATGCTAGGTTTACAGGCCTGTGCCATGCATGAGGCCCCACTCAGAAATTTTAAAAGTATGCTCTGAGATTTCTTTCTAACTTGTGGGACATTGTTTACAAGTTTTTGATGCTGCTTTTTTAGTCTTGGAAGGTGTACTAAAAGATTCGCAGACTTCTGGGACTCATTTTTTCCTTAAAGTTTATTAAAATGGCTTTGTAAGTACAGAGCCAAGTAGTTCCATTTGTTTAATTATTCCGTATGAACAGTAGCCGAATTCATGCATGCTAATTATGTGACCCCATTATGATTGTTGCCTGCCTGACACTGATCATCTCAGGGAATGCATCCTCTTTACAGAGATGTTAAAATGTTGGAAGCAGATATATAGTAGAAACTGAAATAGGATAAGCTAGTTACTTGGTGTAATTAAAATTACTATTTTAATTTCAGAAAATATATCTGTACACAGCAGGTTAATTTGTTGGCCTTTAAATATTAAATGATGATGGTGTTACTTTTTATTTGCTTTTCCTTTAAAGGAGTTCATCTTTACAGGGTATATATATATATATATATATATATATATTAATATATATTTCTTATTGAAGAAATATATTTTTTAATTAGAATAATTTTAACTATAGAAAATATTTCTGTACATTACAAATGATTTCTTGTTAAATTTTAGATGTTCATAGTGGTTTTATTCATTTGCAGTTTTAAGAAGTTTATCTGTTTTCTCATGCTATGGAGTTTATAACTAGCTTTCAGTTAATTTTTAGTTTATTGTTTATAATTGTATAGTAAAAAACAACTCGACCTAGACATAATAAACTAAAATACACATTAGTTAGTGCTATGAATTTAGATCTTGATCAATTTAAATTTAAACATTTAAAGTTTTTTCTGTATTTTGTTTTATTGACAGGTTACAAAGACAGAATTGGAAAAATTAAAATCTAGCTATAGGCAATTAATAAAAGAAACAAATTCTGCCAAAGAGAAATATAAAGAAGCTTTATCTAAAGGTATGCTACAATTACGAAAAATTGTTACCTTAATAATTTCTATTATGTTTGAAAGATATCTTTATAAACAGTGGAATGATCCAACTTAGTACAGTTTACATATGTGAAACATCAAAATGAACTAGAGTAATCATCAGTCTTACTAATATTCTCTATTTTAAAAGATGCAAAGTGGTTTCAGATAATTCATACTAAATGAAATTATGTAACATTTGTAATAGAATGCAAAAAAATGTATTAAAATTATCCCTGATATTGAATATTTTAAATTACAAAGTACTAAATAAGAAAATAGTATTTTGTTTATTTGGAAGTCTTTATCTGTGCTATTTAAAATACATTTTATAGCATTATGTTGTTTTTAAAGCTTATTTTTTTGTCTGTCTTTTCCTAAATTTCATAAGAAGTCTCCGGAGTAAGTGGAAAGAGAAATATGTTACGTATGTTTTAAACAAATTTAAGGGTATAGTTTCTTATGTAATTATGTAGTTTTATGTCTAAACTTTTCAAGATGTTAGATTTTGATAGAAATTAATCGTAGAATTGAACAGAAGCTTTGTTGTTGCTGTCATTGAGCAATATTTTCCTTCTGTTTAAATGTGACGAATCAACCTTAATATTTAGATTATTAAAAATCATAAAGGGATATTTTGTTTTTGTTTTTAAAAATTTCTTCCTAGTTAAAAGCTTTATTAGAAATTCTGTTTTTATTTGGTTCTTAATTTTCCTCTCTATTACTAATATATTTATTATTTGACTTTTGTTATATATTTTCTTTTTTAATTGGTTGGAGTAAATAAACAGTTCTTCGATTTGGCTGTATCTTGCATGACAAAAATAATTTTGTTACTCCTAGTGGAATGGAAGTGATACTGATTTAGTGGTAATTCTCCCTTTCTTCCTCCTTTTCCCTTCCTCCAGGCTTCTTTTCTTCCTTTTTTCTGTATTTCTCCTTCTTTCCCTTTTCCTACTCTCTAGTATCCCAACCCTTTGGGTTTCTACTTCCTCTGGAGTTTCTGTTGCTTGTTTTAGAAAAAGTGTATATGGTTACAGTTTTACTTAAATTATTTTTACTTATTTTTTGTGTATGTTAACTAATATTTTAGATGACAGTGATCTTCAGGAAGCTTTATTTATTTTTGGTGTTACTAATTGGATCCAGGGCCTTGTGCATTGTAAGGAAGTGTGCTATCATTGAGCTATGCCCCAGCTCTCATTTTTAAATTTGCTTTTGTAAATTAAATTATCTAAGATATTTTAATGAAGAAAAGGAAAAAAAACATTATGGAAAGGTCATAGACTTCAGAGTTAGGTTACACGTAAGATCTAACATTTATGACTATTTCATTGATCTTTCTAACTTCATGCATCTCATTATTATTCCGTTGTTATTTTAAAGAATGCTTTAGAATCAACAAACATGTACTGAATACTTGTAATATTTCAGTTATTGAGATTGAAGTTATTTTCTAGTCATTCAAAGAGCTTGCTGTCTACTTCATAATCTAATGTTAGAACTCCCAATCTTAATCTGTTTTACAATTTTGCTTTTTTAATGTAAGCGATTCTTTCCTAAAGCAGGAAGTAGAGCTTAGAAACCATTTCAGCATGAATTATTTGTCAAAATTTTTGTAAAGCTCATTATTTCGTAACTAGCATTTTCAAATTGGTTAAATTACGTAGGGAACATTTATATATAACTTCACCCACAGCAAGTGATGACATAATCAAATTATATTGTAGTTCATCTATGCTATATATTTCACACTACTTTGAAATTTGTTGGCTGATGACTGGTAAGAAAAATAATTGCTCATAAATGTGGTACTTGTTTTTAATAATACAATTTTTTTAAAAAAATATACTTTGTAAAGTATAACCTAATTATGATGTGATGATAAAATTAGTAGTTTCTGGGGCTGGGGAAATGACACAGCAGCTAAAGTGCTTGCCTTGCAAGTTCAAGGCCTGGAATTCAATTCCCCAGTGCTACATAAAGCTGGACATGGTGGCATGTGCCTTTATTCCCATCACTTGGAGACTGACACAGGCGGATTGTCCAGAATCTAAGGCCAGCCTGGGCTATACCGGTGAGTTTAGGATCAGCCTGGGCTATAGAGTGAGACACTGTCTCAAAAAAAAGCAAAGAAAAATTAATAGTTACTGTAACTCATGAGTGTGTTACAAAAATAAAAATTATTTTTTTATTGCTTTTGACCTATGTGAAACACTATTTCTAGTGGGAAGGCAGTGAGAACCTGGAGATATGCTTTTAGTTAGCTAAAAGAAGCAAACAATTTGAGTGAGTCTTCTATATTAAGGCATGTGAGTGTATGTGCATTTGTCTTTCTAAAGACATTATTGATAGCACTTTCCTGTTTTCAAGAATTTGATTTCTTTCATTGAATTTAATTATTTTCTAAATTAATTAAATTATGTAACACATGAGATATATATGTATTTTCTTTCATAATTGAAGCTGTTCATACTCTTATTTAAAGAGTATAAAATTTTGTATTTGTGATATATTTTTTCTGGTTTTTATTTTTGCCATGCTGGGGAATGAGCACAGGTCCTTGCACATGCCAGGTTAATACTCTGCCACTGAACTACACCCCCCCGCTGTACTTATGTTTTCAAATTGCTTCTGTATTTATGAGAGTACAAATATTTTTTTGTATGCTATTTTATAATGATGATGAGCCATGATGGCAGTTTTCCTGTGTTCATATGTATTATGTTAAGAACTTTAGCTCACCAAGAATCTGTGTACTCCACTACAGTTATTTTTGGTTTTTGAAATTAGTATTGATTTTACTACATTATTATTTGTGAGTATTCAAAAATTAATAATACTGATGTAATGTTAGAGTATTATACTGGATTGACCCTTCTTTTTCCCTTCATTCTTTCTTTCTTTCCTTCCATTCTGCCTGCCTGCCTGCCTCCCTCCCTTCTTCCCTTCCTTTCTTCTTTCCTTCTTTCCCTTTGTCGTCTTCCTTCTTCCTCTTAGTCTTTCTCATTCTCTCTCTCTCTTCCTTTCATTTTCTCTCTCCCCTTTTCTCTCATTGTTGGAGGTTAAATCCAGGGCCTTGCAAATG
Organism: Ctenodactylus gundi; assembly: GCA_004027205.1. Classification (NCBI taxonomy): domain Eukaryota; kingdom Metazoa; phylum Chordata; class Mammalia; order Rodentia; family Ctenodactylidae; genus Ctenodactylus; species Ctenodactylus gundi. The sequence continues at coordinate 440,506 of PVKB01000158.1, forward strand.
CTCAGGAAATTCTCTACCAATGAGCCAAACCTTCAGTCTTGGAAATTTCTTACAGTCACACATAGTTTTCAACATGATATTAAAAAATGAAGTTGTTGAAGCCAGTTCTGACTCAGTGTCTATGGTCTTGTTAGTTTTGTTTCTTCCTTTGAAGAGAATGAATTGAATAGAACATTAGCAATAATGAAAGGCAAGAACATATTAACCTAGGCTTTGAAGTGTTAATGTATTTATGTTTATTTCTCACTTATTCTAAGAATTGATGGCTTTATCATTTTTGAAATTTTTGAGAGTTATTATTTCCTGAACTTGCTCATGTCATAGAAAATATATGTTACCTTCACCTGAATTCCTACATGGGACTGCTTATGTATATATTTATTCCATATTTCATATTTTTCTAAAGTGAAACAAATTTTTGTGAGTGTAAGTGCAATACATGTAAGTGTATTTTTATTATAAAATTTACAAGAGTAAATAATTACTTTTACAAAAGTGTAATTTTATAAAACTTAAACAAAACCATATTGAACTATATGTGATTGAATTAAGTGAATTTTATGATGTGCTGAAGTTTAAGAGATGTTCATAGTAACTGCCTGCTAATAATGTATTCTGATGTATTCTGCATAATTGATTTTTTATGACTAGAATTGCCCTAAGATTTTCTATTTATTAAGGCACAAAATATTCATGATAAAATTTGTGAGGCCTTCTCTTACATTAGTCTGAATGTTTCTCTTTTACCGTAGATTGTGTTCAAGAAAAAAATTATATTATGCATATTTATGATAGTCAGTTTAGAGAAGCCTGAAAAGAACTCATCTTAACCTTTTTGTGTGTGTGTATTGGGGGAGAGGTACTGGGGATTGAGCCCAGGACCTTTGCTGTGAGCTACATCTCCAGCCTATTTTTTTTCCCTTTGGTGTTTTAGTTTTAATTTTGAGACAGGATCACACCAAGCTGCTAGATTGCCCAAATTGGGCTCTAACTTGTGATCCTTCTGCCTCAGCCTCTGGGAGTGCTAGGATTAGGCCTCTGAGCCCACCACATACTTTTATCACAAGTAGGGAAATGAACTCTCATCCTAATGTTTCCCTTTTTTATGAGAAGCAAAACAAAACAAAATGAAAATGCTGAGGCCTTATTATACTTCCTGATAATTTATAGTCCCTTATGCTGTGCAGGCAGAGTAAAATATACCTACTACCAGAACTGTGGGAAGCAGCTTCACATCTCACTCCAAAGTAAATTTTTCTGTAATTGGGAAGTAGATTTTCTTAAATTGCCTCTTCATCCATTATGAATAGTTCAGTGATATTTTATAGCCAATTAAAATTGATTAGATACTTCAAGTTGTGTCTTTAGAGTACTTTAATTATCAAAAACAGTTTGAAATTAGTCCTGCCATGAGATAGATGTTTAAATTTATTATGTATTTAGATACACTCAAATTTTGAAAAAATGGGGAAGACTTTTACTGGGCTCTTTCTTGCTTTTTAAAGGGTTGGTTTATTTAATGTGAGTTTAATAGGAATAGTATTGGTACTTGTCTTCCTTATACAATAAATATTAGAGTCATGTATGATGGATAGTGGTCTTGTAGAAACTTAACTCTTGGCTCAGCCTATGGAAGAACTGTATTTTATATATATAGAATTTGCTTAGGGTCAAGTACCTATAGTTTAGCTATGGTTGTTGATGTTCAGTTCTATTGAAATGACCTGAAAACATCATTTTATAATGTATCCATTAATACATTACATATTCAGCATCTAATTTATGGCATGAATGCTTTTCACTGTGGGAGCTTAATACGATAGGAACTTTCCAAGGTTATTAAGAGTTATGACACTGTTATTAATCGAATTTTCATTGGGTTGTAGCTGTGCAGAAATTGGAGTGACAGTTAAAATATTGTAATTAGATGAAATATTATATTGAATTGAATATGTTATAAGCTTTATTTATATTTTGTATAGAAACTTCCAAAGTTAAAGTTAAAACACAGTAATTTAAATTGTCTGTGCTTTCTTTAGTTTTGTTAAATAAGCAATTCTAAGTTCTACACTGAAAGAGATTAAAAGAAATGAATTGCTTTTGTTGATTTTCATTTCATTTTATAAGTAAGCTCCTTAGAAATACTAGTTTTTTACTTAATAGAAAGATTATATCAGAAGATAATATCTATAAAAACAGCATGATCTAAACAACAGCTGGTATAATTGTAATCATTCCATAATATTTAAATTTTAATGATTTATTTAAGCTTAAAGTTTTTAAATAACTTTTAAATGTATGCATGTAAGAACCATATATTGTTATGTGTTAGGCACTGTTTTTTAAACCAGAGAGACTATAGTAATAAATTAAAGAAAAATCCTTACTTCTCTGAGGCTTGTAGTTTAGAGCAAAATATATGAAATATGATAAAAAATTCAGTGAATATTTAAATAAATGTAGTACAATAAAGGGTACATTACTTCAATCCTCCTCAAAGTACTCCTCATTTAAACACATTTATCCTGCTGTTCTTTCCACTTTCTGAAGCTGTGCTGGACGTCTTCTTTGGGACTCTTTTAGTTACTTTTTCATTGCTGTGACTCAATACTTGACATCCACAAATTTAGGGGAGGAAAGATTTATTTTCACTTACAGTTTCACAAAGTCACAGTCCATTCAGGGGCAGCTGGCAGCACTGTAAGTACATGGCAGAGGCAGAGGTAGAGGCAGCTTCTCACGACATCACAAACAAGAAGCCAAGTCAAAGCAAGCTGAGTCTAGTCCCCCAAAGAAGGCGGAAAGCAGTTCACATATTCTTATATGTCCTTCCAGGTCTCATCACATCCAGCCCCTCCTGGATCCAGGTGTGGAAAGTGTGGTAAACTCCCACTAGAAGCCTGTAATCCAATTTACATGCCTGCAATACACCCCTCCAGACTAGGCCCCAATCTCCCACCGGCACATGGTTTCATAGACACTCTATAACATTCAAATACATGAGACTTTTGGGGGATATCCAGATCCAAACCACAATACTGACTATCTTTAGCTGTGCTGTCACTGCTTCCTTGATATCCTGAATTGATTCAAAATGTTTACTTTTCATGGTCTTCTTGAAGAAGCAGAAGTCTCACAGTGTAAGATGCCATGAATAAGGTAGATGTGGCTAAACTGTAGTGCTTTTATGACCCCACCTTTCTGTTGGATGGCATTTGGTTGTGGGTTTCACAGCATTTTTGACCATACTTTGTAAACTCGAAACATAAAGCTTTAAAAATTTATAAACACTCACTATATATTTTGATCACATTTTATAGCTATTTAAATGAATAAGTGAAATAAGTAGTGGTAAAGATGATGGAGCAAAATAAAAAAAAAACAAAGTAGGTGAAAAGGGTGTTGGAAGGATGCTGATATGAGTGTCATGGACAGAGTTGTTGAAATGAAGCATGAAGGCATTAAGGGAATGAGCTCTGTGGTTGGGCATAGGGTACCTAGACTGCAGTAGGTAGAGAGACTGGCCAAAGCTTACTTAATGGGAAGGTGACAGATATGTGACATACATTCAGCGAAGAAAATCATTGGTGAGTGCAGAGGAGGCATGGTTTGTTTATATAGGATTTTTGTAAAACATTTTGGCTTTTACTTTGAGTAAGAGAAAACCTTTGGAGATTCTGAGTAGATGTGTATCATGAACTAAAATTTTGACAGTATAACTCTGGTAGTCTTCTTGTGAATAGTCTGAGAGGTAGAAAAAGAGTCAAAGAGAGGAGATCTGTTACTTCTAGGCTATTGCAGTGATCTGGACAGGTGTCTTGCTGGGTGAATCTAGGTGGAAGCGGAAGTGGTTAAGAAGTGGTCAAATGATGGATAAACAATTGACTCTTGTTACTTATTCTAGGTGTGTGTTATGAAGTCACTATGAGCATTGAATTAGTGAGTACTGACTCCTTGTTCCAGAAAACATAAAAGGATTGGTTCTTGCAAATAATCTATGTATAACTTTCTTCTCTGTGTTTGCATTTAAAATACTTTAATTAGTATTGTATATATATTATTGGTTATCATTGAAATCAACTCACAGTGCTGTAACTCATGACTAAACAAAGCTTATCTAGCATGCAAATTTTCTCAATATTTCAGCATTCTTGAGCATAGGAATGTTAGATGGCATTTTAGGTAGTAATACAAAGCTGAGTAAAACACCATACTAATAACTGAACTAGAGAACCTTTAATAGATGTATAACCAAATGAGTGAAAATTAGAAAAGAAACACCATGTTAATGTGTTTTCTCTGTAAGTTACTTATTAATTGCAAAGGAAAGCCAAATTATAATAGTATTATGAAGAAATCAAGCAGTTACCATCTTAATATGTGAGAAAATTAAATTAATAGAAAAAGTGTGTTTAGCTCATGATTCTAGAGTATTCAGCCCAAAATTGGATAGTTGTACTGCTTTGGGCCACTGTTGAAGGTACTGGATAGCAATGGTGAGGAGTACAGGTCAGAGCAGACCACTTAAATCATAAACCAGGAGGCAGAGAGAGAAGACAAGTCCGGGGTCCTACAGTTCCCTTCAAAGACATTTCTTCAGTGAATTAAACATCTCTAATTATGCTCCACCTCTCAAAGATCCTACCTCTCTTCAATATCCTCATCCTGGGAACTAAACCTTTATCACATGGACTTGCAGAGGATAGCCAAGATTATGGCACTCAGCTAAGGTAGAAATGCATTTTTCTCATACTTAATTCAGATACAAAGGAAGGTTGGGACTGGGGGTGTAGCTCATAAGTTAAAGTTCTTGCCTGCAAGCACAAGTCCTGGGTTTGACTCCTCAGCATTTTATAGATTGGGTGTGACACATGCTTGTAATCCCAGCATTTATATAGGTTGGGTGTTTTGGCACTTCATGTAATCCCACCACTAGGCAGGATAGGAGGATTGCCCTGTGTTCCAGGCCAGTTTGGGCTATGTAATGAGTTCAGGACCAACTTGGACTATAGAGCAAGACCCTGTCATAGGCTTTTTAATGAACAAAGCTAGAGGAAATATTCAGACATGTTCATGCATATCTATGGCTTTTTCTTTAATTCATTTAATTTGTCTATATTAAAACAGGGTTCATATTGATATTTCCAATATCAATGCAAGACTGTGAGGTTTATTCTTTTCTACATACGTAACTTGTGACCTCTTTTTTTCTGACAGTAAGAAACTAAACATCTGTTATTCACAATGTATTCATTTACTGTGCTAGAATACACAGAAAATATTTTCAGTACTGCTAACTCATGCCTCTGAAAAATTAAATTTACAAGTTGAGTTAGTATTAGGATTTTTTGTCTTTAACTTTCTATTGTAGTCAAGTATTGTTTTTAAAAGAAGGAAAGGTTCTTCATTATATCAAAAACAAAAATGAAAAGGGAATAATGGCAGTAGAAAATTATCATTTCACATATAGAATATAGAACTTAGATTTGTTCTATATTCTCGAGTGTCATTTTTTTTTTTACTGAAAATAGTTTGGTTCATTTGTTTCTGTTGTATTCCATTTTAAGTTATTGTTTCCTCCTCTCCAGTCCTTTTTAATTTGATTGTTTCTGAGTAAAACTTTAATGGTTCCAAAATATTGAATGGTACCAAACGGTATACTCAAAGAAATATATTTTCTTTTTTCTCTTTCCTCCTTATACAAAACAACCATAGGTCGATATACTTTCTTATTTTGCTTTTGTATTTAACAGTGTATCCAGACAAGATAGTACTTCAGTCTACATTTTTTTCTTTTGGACAGTTATATAGCACTTCACTGTAAATTTATACAAGCTTTCTCTTGTTTATGGACATTTATGCTATTTCTATTTTTTCTGATTCCTAATACACTTCAATTCATGATGGAATTATGTTTTAATAAGCCCATAATAAATTGAAAATATCATAAATTAAAGATGTATTTATCACACAGTATTTTTTACAACATCTTCATGTTACTTACCCTTCATGATTTAGTGACTGAGAGCTGCTGCTTATAGCTGCTGCTGTTCATTGAGAAAAAGCCAAGTCCAGGAAAAGTTCAGAATTCAAGGCATAATTTCTATTGAATGTGTATTGCTTTCAATACTATTATAAAATTGAAAAATTACAAGTCAGACTGGTATAGGTAATTTACCTATGGATACAGTGCTACCATATATAATGTGATACCTTAAATAACTTTGTATGTGCTTTTTGGGAGCTGGGGAGAGGCATGAAATATATTAATCATAAATTGGTAGGTGTGTGACTCTTGAATTAAGAAATAAATCTATATTTGTTTTGTTAAGTGCCAAATTTCCTTCTGTAAGGATTGTACTTCTTTGCATTCCTGCCAGAAATGATTGACCATTTGTTTCTCTACACCCATAGCAGAAAAGATGTCAGTCTGCCACCAGAGAGCTGCGTCCTGACACTGCTCGGAACTAACTCTTGCTCCCTCGTTCTTACATCTTTCACATAAGTAACTTGCAGAAATACAGGTAGAGTAGCCAGCCCGGCACAGTGGTACTCTCTTAGGCAGAGGCGGGGGATTGAACCTGTCTTTGTTGGGAGCAAGTTCAATCCCTGACTGGCAATTAGCAGGTTAGCAAGACTATCTCAAAATACAGTTTACATATATATTTTTTAAAAAGAGGACTACAGATTTAATTCAATCTAAGTTCAATCTTCAGTACTAGAAAAAAAAAGTACAGGCAGAGTTTACTGTAAAGCAAATATAGAGAGAATTATATTTAATATGATAGTCTCTGTTCTCCAAGTAATATTTAAATGAAAGTCTGGAAATACGAAAAAAAGAATTATGCCTTCAAGGGATAATGAAGGGAGCACCACATAGACATCTATATTGAATGGGAATTTAGAAATAATTTTATGCGTATTAGTTCCTGGGTTCAAGGAACTGCAATGATTATCATTGTTTTAACTGTGTGATATGTATGCTTATTGGCAGTTTTCTTAGAGACTGCTTTGGAAAGTCACTGTTGAAAAAAATGTCTTCAGTGTCTTCTTTGTCCTTTTCAGATGGGCATTGTTCTCTCTGGGGTCTTAGTTATGTAAGAAACTGATGGAAGAAAAAGTTCCAATCTAAATCAGGTTTCAGCCCCAGAGGCTGATATTTCTGGCTTTGTGCAGAGGTAGAGGTTCTGTGTCTTTTTGGTCTGACATCCAATAAACAATTATTATAAATATATTAAACATTAGATCTTTGTTTTTAACTATAACTGGTAAGAGATCCTGACTTGGACTACTTGTTTCCCTAAGGCCTGGTAACACCTACCCACTTAACATTTTGGTAGGTAAGAAATAATATCTCAGTTAATTTGCATTTCCTTTATTATATACGAGGAATAAGGTTAACCATCTTTTAAAATATTAGAATGACTTAATAGATACCTATGTGTGTTCCTGAAAATTGCTTTTTGTTCTTTTTTTCTATTGAAATTTTTGGTCTTTTGTAAAACTTTTAGACTTCTCTATAATTAGAATTTATAGCCCTTTGTCACTTATAGGTAGTACAAATACTTTTGACTATTTTTTCAGTTGTCGTTTCACTTAATTTCTCAGATGTTGACGTTATTTGTACTAGTATTGCTGTTAATAAACTGTTCTTTTTCTTTGTCACCAAAACTTCTTTTTTGATAGCATCCATAAAATTATGGCAGATTAATGTATTAGCTACAAAATAGGGCAAAATTTCATACCGCTCATATATTTTTTGTGAGAGAGTGGGTATATGTGAGGATTTGATACATGTACATATTGGATATGAGTTGTTTTTGCCCTCATCCCATTCATGGGATTAAACACAAAGCCTTCACTCTAAGCTTTATATCCAGCCTCTTGGGTAAGTAGCTAAGTTGCTCAAGGTGTGCCTAAACTGTGATTCACCTGCCTTAGCTTCCCGAAGTACTGGGATTATAAGCCTGGGCCACAGGGCCTGGTTCCATCATCATTGTTCATGAGTATTTATGTGTCCATTTACTTATTTGTTTTCTTTTTCTTTTTTCTCTTCCCATTTTCCAAAGTTCCTTCATTTTTGTTGTCTTTTCATTTTACAATTTTCACATTTTATCCCTTTGAACTATTTTTCCCTCTGTAGAGTTACTTTCCTGAGATTGTTTTTGCTTTTCATATGCACTCCCAGGTTCCTTTCTGTAGTTAGTTTTGTTATCTTCTAGTTCATTTTTTTAAGGGGTTTCACAGGAAGGTGTACCTTCCCACCTTCCTTCTCGAATAGGTATTTAGACCACGGTTTTCTTCAGCACTCATGTATGTAATGGTTAGGTCCTTTGCAGGGACTTGGAGTTATTTTCCTACTCAGAGCTAATAAAAAGTGAACGTACCTGCCCACAGCTTTTTATTGTTATTGCTTTTTGTTGTGCTTTCAGTTGGTGTGTAAGAGCTTTAGAATTATACGCTTCCAGTTTTCCAGTTGCCAGAATCCTCCGAGTCACACTCTTTTTTTAAACTTATGGAATGTAGATTTAGACATGGTATATCATTGATTCATAATTATTGAAATGTGAGTCAGTTGAAATTACCAATTACTACATACAAAGAAGTACTATTGCACAGACTTGGGAGAGCTTGCTTTTAAAGGTATTTTACATGGAATTTTGAGATAAAACATAACTATTTCAATTTCCTAGACAGTTTAAAATATTTAACGGATGTTCAGTAGATATCTTCAAATTGATATTATTGATTTTCTTACACCAGGAAATTTATTTTAAAATGGTTAAGCATGATATGTTATTGATTGTATTTTTAATGCTTTGTGAAAACATGATCATGAAGTCTTTTGCTTCACTTTCTAAATTCTGTGCTTTATTTAGTGTTTGTTATTAACTGAATTTTGACAATATTCTGCTCTGTGATCTGCGTCTTACCAGATAATTTAACTGTTAGGTTTAAAAATCAGAGACTATATTTTTGCTTAAATGATTTATTTGGAGTTGCACAGTTAATCAAAGAAGCTTAGAGTAAATCTGACTTCTTAATATGTTTTTATCTTAGCAAAATGGTATAACATACTTAGCTCATTCATTGTAGCGTTCTGGGGTATCACACTTTAATTTAAACATATTTGTACATTGGGCCTTAGAAATTAATACAAAGTCCTGTTCATTTTCTTCCTCACTGTGCATCAGATAACAACTATAGAGTAGAAAGTAAAAATTGAAGTAAAAAATGAAGTTGAGGAATATTTTAAAAACACAGGAAGTACAATATGGTGACATTTTTAGTTATTCAAATTCAAGCAGACTCTACTAATAGGAAAAGTAGAAAATAATCATTCAGTTTTTGGAAAGTAATCATATTCACTATCAGGAGGCTTTCTACTATGATATTGAACAAATGGTAAACACTTCAGTAGTTTATAACAAAATACTTGACTTTCTAGATTAGCTTAATGAGTAGTCTAGCTCATCTCTTGTAAATGTCAAGCTTACATAATTGAGTTTTCCTGGCTTCATAATATTATTTATGGCATGACATGTTATGTACGCACTCTGCTATTACAAAACATTAAATAGACTTGTCAACAAGTGGTGGCAAGTGAATTATAATTCATTCTCTTTGTGAATTTTGTTATGTGGAGGAGGAAAAGAATGAATGTTTTCTTCCCTGCTAATTGATACATAACACAACACCATACCCTGCTTCATTACCTCTCATCATTTAAGAAAAAGCAAGCAGCAATACAGATACAATTCTCTGTCAATAAGAATTTGTTCATTCTATGTACTTTGTATTACCTTTAAATCTGTGCATAGATTTATACTTTAAAGTTAAAAAGTATTCTAGTGATCTGAGATACTCTGTATCCAGTAGCTACATGGAAATAATTATATTAAGAATTTTTCTGTTTTGCAGAAATTTTGTCAAGTGAAAGGAATTTAAAAGATGTATTTGTACCTTTGGTTTTCATGTAATATTAATATTTCTGGGATTTAAAGCTGACTGAAATAAAACCTTATTTTCAATTTTAAACCTCAAAGCATTTTTGAAGAATTCGTTATTGTTATTATTATGTTAATGTAATATAATTGATTCTGCATTGGACAGTTTCAAAGGCATTTCATCTTATTTTCCTAAATCTTGTTAATGACTACAGGTAACCTGTTATAATTAGATTTTGGCTATGATAGCCTTATTCAGGGTGTTGGTCATTTATTATACCTAATAAAGAAAAACAAGTCTGAAATTCTGTATTATTTTGTATTACAGAATCTCAGTGAGTTGAATGTTTTATATTTGGCGAGTTGTTCTGTATAAGATAGACAGATGGGTCGTGTATAGGTTAAAAATCTGTGCAAACAGAAAGACAGATGAATGGTTTAAATGGTTTTAATGTCTCCTTTAAAATGTGTGAAAAACATGACTCCACAAGTTAAACTAAAAATTGAAGGAGTTAATTAAAAATAATAAAATTCATATAAAAATTAAGTGTGATATTGAATGTGAAATTAGTTGAATTCATTAATTATATCTTTGAACTGCCAGTAAAAATTAACAAATTAAAACAGTACTCAAATACTCTTACCTATTCTTTATTTGCTTTGTTTCTTCTTTTGAACATGAAGACTGTAGAAAACGTTACTTGGAACTTACTTGGAATTAATTTATCTGGATAATTCTGTGTATATGTATGTATATATATATAAATGCACATATGTGTGTGTGTGTGTGTGTGTGTGGGTGTGTGTGTGTAACAGAGTCTTGCTCTATATTTCATGCTGGTCTTGAACTCTAAAATCACTATGTAGCCCAAGCTGGTCTAGAACTCACAGCAGTCCTCCTGCCTCAGCCTTCCAAGTGCTGGTGTTACAGATGCGCACCAGCACACCCAACTATTATGTGGTTCTGGGGGATTGAACCCTAGGCTTGCTAGGAATGTCCTCTGATCACTGAAGTACACCCCAGCTTGTGTAAAATTTTTGAATTGTCTCTTGTCAGAATTGTTTGGAACAACAGAAAAAGAAGACTCGTTTTAAAATAATCAACCAAAAGAACAAACAATTTCTTAAAACAGGCTTTAAAAAGGAGAGTAGTAGTGTGCTCTGGGAGCTTCTGTAAAAGGAGCTGGTGAATTTTCATGTTTATTCAGGCTTTAATGTCGGTTAGCTTCTAGCAGAAGTACTAATTCTTATATGTTCAGGTATGCATCTCGGATTCTGGCTGTCAGCTGTGTATGGGAGTCTTTTCCTGTCTTGTATGAGTGGGAAGAAATGGGTGGTCATTTATAGAAGACTCCTTCAGAGAAAGCTGTAAATATGTCAAATACATTGACTCCTGAGGAATTTAATTAAATATATATTCTACAAAAGTATGCTAAACAATGATATTCATGAATAAAAATGCTACATAAACACACCCACACATTTATATATGTATATATTATTCCATGAAAATTTACTGTAGTAACTCAATGAAATTATTCCAGTGGGATACAGAATAAGTTAAAATTTCTCCAGAGATTTCTATTAATTGTTGTAAACATTTTATTGGACTCTAATTAACAATATTAAAAATTCATAATTCAAATAAAGTAGTTTTTAAAGCTATACCTCATAGAATTATTTCATATTTAAGTTGTATATGTAAATATATATGTAATTATGGTATTGGTCCATGACATAAAATGTGTCATGTTTGGATTGCAGTCAAAAAACCACTTTAATGGTTTATGTTTTTTTTTCTTTTCTGACTTCATTCAGATCAGAACTGAAAAAAGTAATTCTGCCTGTCTTGCTAGTCTGTTATAGACAGTGGCCTTGTTACCAGTCAGTAGTAAAGGAACTTAGGAAAGATGCGCTGCTGAGAAAGTGTTTTTCTCATTGAGAAGTTTTTGATGTTACAAAGTGAAATAGATCATCCGGAGCAAATTTCTATGAAATAACTTGAATAGTTGTTAGAGTTTCGTGTGCAGAAGCCACCTAGTAAAGTACTGCGGAGAATGAATTATATTATTTAAAATAATTATCTACATCTCTCCAGGAGAGATCAGTGCTTGAAAGCACTAGACTTTGATGGTGGTGGTGACATAGTAGGTGGGAAAGCTCCTTTCTGTTTATGTCCATGGTTACTGTGTCTCATGATTACAGGAGGGATAAGAAAGGCGAGGGAATTTTATTTCTCATTTTGTTGTTCTTGAATGAAATCTGTGGGTCACAAGTCTCTTCGCCTTGCAAAAATTCTTACTTTTTGTCTGGTTTTTCCCCTAGGCTAGATTTTGATTTTTCCAGTGGTACCATGCAGATAGTTACTGAGTCTAAGCAGAATAGTATCAGAGGATAGCCTCTAATTCCAGCAGTTTCTAACTTAGATCTGTTTCTGAGGAAAGGATTAATTCCCAGAATATAGTAAAAAGGGAGCAGAAGCTAATAAATATTTTGATAATCTCTTTCTCCTCTCTCTCTCTCTCTCTCTCTCTCTCTCTCTCTCTCTCTCTCTCTCTCTCTCTCTCTCTCTCTCTCTCCCTTTGTCTATCTTTCTCTTTCTCTGTAATGTCAGGGTCTCATTCTGTAGTCCAGACTGGTGTAAACTTACTATGTTGCCCAGGATAGCCTTGAAAAAACATCCTGCTTCCCGAGTGCTAGGATTATAGGTGTGTGCCACCATGCCCATTTTATGTGGTGCTTAGGGATTAAATCCATGGCCTGGGGCTTGCTCAAAATTTGCTAGTTTGTGTCACATTGTTTATTCTTCCTATGTATCTGGTAAGCACTCCATTCTACCAGGCTGTGCATCAAGGATTCTGTTTCCATATGCAAAATTCCTAATACTTAACACAGTTTCTAGTAGTATGCAGTTAATATCCATTTTGAGAGGGGAACTGTTGTTCATTTTCTCTTTCTTATACTTTCCCACAGACCCCATAGCTTTTCAAGTCTGTGTTCTCTATAAAGCCTTTTCTGGCTATCTTTGTTTTTTTTTTTTTTTTTTTTTTTTTTTTTTTTTTTTTTTTTTTTTTTTTTTTTTTTTTTTTTTTTTTTTTTTTTTTTTTTTTTTTTTTTTTTTTTTTTTTTTTTTTTTTTTTTTTTTTTTTTTTTTTGGTGTTGCAAATGTACATTTAGAAATTCAACACTATTTTGAAGCGTTCTCAATTTCTTGTTTGTACAACTTAATGTGCATTGCTGTTCCAACCTGGTATAAGCTCCTTGAAATTGAAAGGACTCGTATATCTGTATTTTTTGTACCTTTATTGTTATACATTTATTTTAATTCACTGGTCATTTTATATATATTGGTCGTCCTTAGTAGGAACCCCTTTTGGAGTGGTAAATAAATAGTATTCTGAACACAGGGTATGTATTCAATATAGTTTTATCAATTGTTAATGATATGTGTGAAACAACATAAATTAGGGGTGGTCCAGATTGTACGCAGTGAAGATAAAAATTCTTATCTCTTTCCTAATCATCCTAAATTTTTTTTCTCAGGGAAAGAAGCAGAAAGGGCCAGGGAGCGTTATGACAAAGCCACAATGCGACTCCACGGGTTGCACAATCAGTATGTATTGGCACTGAGAGGGGCACAGCTTCATCAGAATCAGTATTACGACACTACACTTCCTCTCCTTTTGGACTCCTTACAGAGGATGCAAGAAGAAATGATAAATGCACTGTAAGATGCATTTCCTGTTTATCATACGATTCCTCCAAAAATGATTTCATTATATTTGCTGCCCTCATTAAGCCTTTTGCTTATTACCCAGTCCAATGGTTTTCTCAGATGTGTTTTTATTTTTATTTTTTCCTACCACTGGGCCTCATAGCCAGCTGTGCTGACGAGGCTGTGGGGAGAAAGGAACCCTCCTGCACTGCTGGTGGGAATGTAAATTTGTACAACCACGCTGGAAAGCAGTATGGAGAGCTCTCAAAAGACTAGAAATAAATATCCCCTTCGATTCAGCGACACTCCTCCTGGGAATATATCCAAAAGAGGCCAAAACAACACATAGCCGAGATATATGTACACCCATGTTTATAGCAGCACAACTAACAATAGTTAAAATTTGGAAGTCACCAAAATACCCATCTCAGATGTGTTTTAATATATTTTAGTTTTTTAATCTCACTTCTCGTGTTCTTTGAGTTTATGCTTATCTCCTAAATCTGTAGCTAGCCTCAGTAATGACCATTCTATCAGGTGTTTATATTTTTTTCTAGTAACTGCATATTTAAATGAAAACATAGTTTATTAGTTGACAGATTTTAAGAAGTGAATGCTTGCCTTCAGAGGGTTGGATGTTTAAATGAAAAAATTTCAAAGGGAATTTTTAAAGGTTTATTAACCAGCTTATTCTGTTTTTCTGTATGAGATTAAAATAAACAAATGCTTATTGAGATTTTCTTATGTGCAGAACACACTACTTGGTGATTTGGCATACAGAAACACGTAGGTCCTTAACCTTGCTTTGACAGAACTAACAATATACTTTAGTCAATAAATCACATATGCACATTTGCCATACCTGTTTATTTAAGGCAGCAGAAAAAGATAAGAAACCCATTTGATGGACTTGATCTCCTTTATTAGCTTACTTTGTTCTTTTCAAATGATTAGATTTAATTTTCTATACTAAATGTGATTAGAGAATTCTTCAATGTTGTAATTGTGCACTAGGAGTGGAGCTGGGATGGGTGAGGGGATAGCAGATAGTAATGAGGGACAGTTAGAGAAGCAGATGGTATCTCTCAGGTGGAGACAAAGTTCACGAGTCATAGTTAATTTTAGTGTACTTTGAAATGTAGAAATAATATAAAAGATAATTGTGAGCACTTTCAAGTTAGGATATAAGAGGATGCTTGGTTATTATATAATGTTTAACTATTGGAGGTAAAATGAGAGTGTTTAAATCGAAGCACAGTAGAACACGTTGAGGTTTGTAAAGCATTTTCAGTTGCATTGGCTTATTTGCTCATTTGTTCTATACAGTATCATAAAGAATTAGAAAGGGCAAGAGATGCCCAGCCTTTATCAGCTAGGGTAAAATGAGTACTGTCTCAATATCAGAGAGCTAAGCAGAAGCGGATCTGGGACTTAGTGCTGTCTTCTAATTGCTCTAGCCTTTTTCAATGAGAAGGCTGTAGTGGGTTGAGTAGCAGGCTCCCAAATTCATGTGTGTGCAGAATCTCAGTTGTGATCTTCTCCTGTTTGTCTGAAGGGCAGTAATACTGATTTACATGTTATTTCTATTTTATGATTTCCTTGTCTACCCACCCTGTCCCCAGGAAGAAGTATGACTGTATTTAAGTTTTTCTGACTTTACTTGGTCCTGAAATTGTGTGTACTGGGTACCTGACCCAGTTTAAATTCATTTTTTAACTTAAATATTATTTTCCTATTTACAAAAATTATTTAACATAATTGAGAGAATATTTTATAGTAAGGGACTTTTGTTCATAATGCTTTCAATTTATCGGTCAAGATTAAAAAAACATACTTTTTATGCAGTGGTTCTATGCAGGATAAACTTGTTTCTTTGTCCCCATTTAGTGTTGAAACCATTCATGACTAAGGACATGTTTTGCAGCATCACTTTTTTTTTTCTGTGTTGTGGCATAACATTTTAAAGTAGGGGGATGTGATGTTTCTGACAGAATGTTTCTTTTTTCTTTCGCATTTACTAGACCCAGGCTAGTAACCTTGATGACATTTTTGCTTTTCACTTGTCGTCAAGAAAAGATCTTTATCATTGAAGGTCTAGAATCCATTTAAATAAGTAGTAATAGAGAAAAGAACTGAGAACCCAGAGGAAGAGAAGAATTAAGTGGTAGGACATTTGAGGATTGTCAGACATTAGAAAAGTCACAGGAGTAGATCAGAATTCCATATTATAGGACCCAAAATTTCTATGAGAATATTAAGAAATAGAAAGGCATTAACAATGGTCATACATTTTAAACATGTCTGATACATGTTTGAAAAGATAATGTCTTATTTCATATTATTTGCAGTTTTTATAATTATCAAATATGAAATGCTAATCTACAGATTTATATAACATCTTTTGTCACTAGGTGTATAAAATAAGGTGATGCTTGAAGCAGCCATCTCTAAATTTTGATATTACATTTCTTATATTTATTGTTCTGAATCTGTTTTGGGATAATGTTACCCTTGATTAAACTTTACAATTTTGTAGAATTTTATGTTTTGTTTTCAGAAAAGTTATACTTGAAGAATATAGCCAGATAACCAGTCTTGTTACAGAGGAAATTGTGAATGTCCATAAGGAAATTCAAATGTCAGTTGAACTGATTGATCCCAGCACTGAATACAAGAATTTCTTAGATGTGCACAGGTATGATAATCTCATCCACTTTCAGATGTTCATAAAAATGTATTTTCTACAACATAATTTGTAACAAAATTAAAACAACTAAGAACTTATTTGGACATGGTTTATTTTAGATTAATTCATCTCCTTTTAAATTTTGAAGACATTCTCACTATTAAATTTACATAATTATATTAAAATTTTTAGTTATATCATTATTGAAATTTATGTTTAATCTACATAATTATATTGTAACATTTACTTAATAATACTATGAGTAATACTGTTTATATTAAATAATAATAAAATGCATATCAAAGTTTCTGAGTTACCAGTTACTTTTCTGTGCTTGCATATGATTTTATACTTACTAAAACTGAGCAATAAAGCACGTTAATGACTATATTCTATAAATAAGGACACCAAAGCTCAAATTACATAATTAGATCTTGATGCTTAGAGTTTTTTATACTATTTTGTTTACTTTGTTAGCATAATTTTAAATAATTATATTCTACCTTTGTTGTGTCTTAGTATATATATTACGATAGTATTGATCAGAATTATTTGGTATTTTATAATAGGACAACAGCTGATAAAGAGCAAGACATTGAATTTGATACTTCCTTATTAGAAGACTGTGAAGGACTTCAGGCAAATGAGATCATGTGGAATAATTTAACAGCAGAAACTTTGCAAGTAACGTAAGTATTTAGAAAATTTGAAGAGTTTAAATGAGTTTAATCATTGTTTGAAAAATTTTGTACTTAAAATTCTCATTTCATTGTAAGTCATGAAAAATAGATTCTATGTGATCAGTGATATATTTTGAGAAATATGTGAATTTTTAATCATCATTACTAATTTAGGTTATTAAAATGAAAATTTTTATGATATTATGTTAATTTGTCCAAGTAGTGCTAATAATCTTATATTTGAATAATGGTTTATTCTTTTCAAAAAGATTTTATGTTTTTATCTTACTTCATTCTGAATATTTATTGGCAAAAATATTTTGAAGATGAGATGGAATGTTAGACAAGTGGTTGATATCAGAATATTTAGTACAAATTTTGACTTTTGAATTCTTTTCTGTGGAAACAAGTATGTTTATTATAGCCTATTAAATTTATTCTTTGTTATGTCCATTACAGAAGGTTTTAAAGGATTTTTGAGGGTTCTTTATGTGCTTTTTAGTACTTTTCTAACATTAAAAGTAGTTGATAATAATATTTGAACTCAGAATACATAATTAGCATGCTATACTGTTAAGTAGCCCATCTTCTGATTTTGTTCTGGGATAAAACAAAGAAACATTTTTAATGAGTCTTGTATGTGCTTATCTTTCTGTCAGAATAATAGCCAAAATGATTACATACTCATTTCTTCGGTATTAGGCATGTTATTTTACTTGTTAAAATTTTACCTTATATGACTCAGAAAAGTTCTTATTTAAAACAATTATCTCCTAATATTTAGTAGCATTGTAGTGGTAGAGATAACTTGCTAAGATAGGATTGTTGAACTAGTTCTTATAAAGGGATTTGAAATCTTTAAAGCTGACCACATAAAATTAAAGGATGTAACCAATGTTTTTCCAAAAATTGTCTGTTTAAGATGAAAGTTGAATACTTATGAGGGACTGATTACAACTAAGGAGAATAGAGTAGTGAGATTGACCTACATTAGAACTTCTTTCTAGGAGCCATTGTGGGATTCTTCAAGTTGTTCCTCAAGTTTTTGATGTCCTCCACAGGGGTCTCTTGGCTGTTGACTTTTCCACCATTGACATTAACATTGTCAGCTATATTTAAAGTAGTAAATATTACCTGTTAATTTTATCCTCCAAAAAATTCCACAATACCTGGAAACACTAAGCCTTGATGCTGTTAAAATGCTATTGTGTACCCGGTAGTTCTCTCACAACAACAAAGAGTTACCTGGCAACAACGTCACTCAGTAAAACTTAAGTGAGAAATCCTACTGTGCACAATACAGTAGACCTCGGCTCAAGATGGTTGGTGGAGTTTCTCAGTTG
This sequence comes from Ctenodactylus gundi, assembly GCA_004027205.1. NCBI lineage: Eukaryota > Metazoa > Chordata > Mammalia > Rodentia > Ctenodactylidae > Ctenodactylus > Ctenodactylus gundi. The sequence goes on from PVKB01000158.1 coordinate 458,877, forward strand.
CTTTAAAGTCAGACATTCCATGACTTAATTCATGTGCTTCATGGTAAATAATGAGTCATACTCTGATTTTTTGTTACCTTATACCAAAATTAATAGTTTATTTTAATACCAAAATGCAGAAACATATAGATATTGCAGTATAATGTGGTAAAGAAAAAATAGCTACCGATTATAGACTTACGTACAGAGATTTTTGTGATCAAAGAATTTGTTTTATTCCTTTTTAGAGTATAATAAGAATACAATTAGTGTCATAAGTTCTAATTTCTTAATTATACTGATAAGCAATGAACAAAAATATAAAGATAGTAATGATAGTGTGATACAATATATAGGTCTTTACATCTTATGAGGCACAACTTAAGCTACATTTTATTGAACAGTATATCTTTGATTTATTTTGCAGTAATAGAGATATGAAGAAAGTTACTTCAGATCACTGTGAGACTGATTCCAATTGGTTTTTATTAACCCAAATGTCACAACTAAAATGACAGTATTAGAAGTTTCATATAAGAAAAGTTAGGATGATTTGTTTGATAAGTTATTTAGGAATTTTTAGGGAGTTGTGTCTAAAACTATTGTAAACTTTTAGATAGTTATAGCTCTTGGTTTGAGGAAAAACAAAGGAGTTGTATAAGCTCTAAAAATTTGTTACCTATGATAGGTGGTATAGACTTTTGTATCTTTACTGGAAATTACATTTTTAAAAATTATACTAGTGGACTTGAGATACAGCTCAGTGGTATAGTACTTGACTACCATGCTCAACCTGGGTGTCCAGATAGTAAAGATATACAGATAATAAAATCTTTAAAGACTTACAAAAGGGTATATACAGAAGTCCAAATTGTTTTTTCTTCTTTTTGTATACCACTGCAGTTACTACTTGTCCCAGTTACTTAATTCTTGCCAGGACAAAATAACTGATGTCCTCATTTTAAGAGAGGAAAGATTTTTTTTAGCTTACAGTTTCAGAAGGTCTCACACAGTCCATTCTTAGGCAGCAGGTAATGGGAAATACTGTAGATCTAAACCATAGTACTACCTTTCAGAGTTAATTTATGACAACAGTTAATGTAATTTAGAGTTTATATTTAAGCATTTTGTATGTATGTATGTTTTTATGTAAGTACAAACTATTCTATGCATACTTTTTGAACACTCACTTTTTTAGTGTATATACTTCTTATATTGTGTCTTATTGCTTACATGTGATGTAATTAATTAGCTATTTACTGATGGCCATTTAGGTTATTTCCTGTTTTGCCCATTGTTAAGATAAACTCAGGTTTTATAGGACCAAAACCTTTTAACACTGAGGGGCAAAGCATCATTAGCACTGCAAATATATTTGTTTTCCATTAGTGTGGTCATAAACAGTATTTCATTAAACATTTTTGTGTTTGTATCTTGTTAAAGCACATTTATAGGATAAATTCTATCAGTAGAATTACTTAAAATAGTGTACAGTAGTTAAGAATATAGGAACTTTTTAATTTGAGGTAATCCAATTTTTTAATTCTAGGGGCTTTTTCTTTTGCTATGAGTATCTTACCACGCACCAATATCTTTTAGATTTTTCTCTAATTTGTCTACCAGAAGGTTCAGTGTTTAAATTTTAATATCTAGGTCTTTGATCCACTTCGATTTGATTTTGGTGTATAGTGACAGGTGTGTGTGTCTAGATTCATTCTTGGGCATGTGGATGTCCAATTTTTTTCCAGCACCATTTGTTGAAGAGCCTGTCCTTTTTTCCAGTATATGCTTTTAGCTCCTTTATCAAAAATCATGTACCTGATCATATTTGAGTTTGACTCTGTATCCTCAGTTCTGTTCCACTGGTCAACTGTCTGTTTTTGTGACATTACCTTATAATTGTTGCTTTGTAGTGTAACTTTATGTCTGGAATTGTGTTGTCTCCTGGCTTGGTCCTCTTACTCAGAATTGCTTGTGGTTCCATATGAATTTAAGGATTGTTTTTCAAGTTATGTGAAGAAAATTTTTGGTATTTTGATAGTAATTGCATTAAATCTGTATATCAGTTTGGGCAGTATAGTCATTTTGACTATTTTAATTCTGCCTATCCAAGAACATGGGATGTCTTTCTATATTCTGTCATCCTGCACAAAAATACCCATCAATAGACCAGTGAATACATAAATTGTGGTATCTGTACACAATGGAGTGCTACTGGTTTATAAAAACAGATATGCTTGAGGCTTTTGTAGGTAAATGGATGTAACTCCAGACCATCAAGTTCAGTGAAGTAAATCAGATGCAGAGGGTTAAAGATTGAATGGTTTCTTAAATATGAAAACCCCCATCACAGTCCCTTCAAAGAACAAAATGAAGGAATAGTGGGAACTAGTTGGGAGGGAGAGTACAAGTATGGGAGGGTCAGAAAGGGAGAGGGGAAGGACATGTACTTTTTCCAGGATATATATGTGCAAAAAATACTTAAGTTCAATGTAAACAAAGTGCTTGCTTCGGCAGCACATATACAATGTAAACATGTATCACATATTGCATGTGTGTGTGTGTGTGTGTGTGTGTGTGTGTGTGTGTGTGTATACGCAATTATATGTAAATGGAGGTAATAGTATTTTGTTCTGCGAATTTCATATCTTTATATACTTATTTATAAAGCACTTAAAAGTATGTTTGGTGTTCAATAAATGTTAATAATTTTGTGAATGAGTTTTCCTACAGTTATTTTATACTTAACTGGTTTGCTTTACAATAATACCATATTTAAACTAAAATTTGGGCAATAAGCCATTTCAATAGGTACGTTACATTTTCAGAGAAAACATGTATGATAACATGATGGTACATAGTACTTAGAATTCTCCATATAACTATATTACATAGTTGCTATGTTCTCTATATCATACACTGTATTTACTAGTTTTTTCCTTCTTCATTTAATTCAATCCAGGTGTTTTTTTTTTTTAGAAGGATAATAGTAAGAAGGGAAAAATGTAAAATTTCACTCTTCTAAATCATTGGTTGTCTTTGCTTTGAACTCCAGTTGTTGTAGTGCTAGTGGATCTAGCAGAGTACTGACACAGAAAGGTCCTTAGTAAAGAAAGGTTATTTAAAATGAAGGATGGAAGGGATGAGAAGCAAGGCTAATGGAAAGTAAGCCAGGGAAAAAAAAAGAGAGAATAAGAAAGACATTATAGAGGAAAGAAGCAAAAGAACACAGGAGAAGAAAATGGTAAGGAGCTGGAAGGAGCTTCGTATTGAACTTGCAGTCATGTAGCATGGCTAGGACTGTGCTGAAATTCTGGTTCCTTGCTGTCAGATGAGTGGATGGACGTTATGGGGACATGTTCTGAGACAGGACTTTGTGTACTCTCCTCTCATCTACATTAAATGAGATCATGTATGAGGCAAACATGTGTCTAGATATTTCTCTATATAAATGTTTATGCACACACATGTTTAATGAGTACCTTGAAGTCTGGGATTCTTGAGAATGACCTTTAATTTTAATACAATAATGTATTCTTAAATATGAACTTTTCTAAATAAGAGAAATTTCCAGATGAAATTTCCAGATAGCTGAGGTTGCTCTTCCCTTCTCTATAATATTCAAAGGCACAATTTGGCTAGATTTGGTGCAGTTCTCTTATATATACTTCAAGAAAATAGTCCTCATATTGACTTGACCCTTTCCCTGATAATTCTGGATCATTATTCAGAACATCATTGATACTGTTTTGTTATATTTTAATACTCTCCAAAACTTTTTGGTTTTATTGTGGTTTTGAACTCTAGGCAAAAATGAAATGATCTGGATTGCTGTGTTTTGAGATTTCCTGGTGCTATGTCATAGTTTTCTAATCTTTTCATCTCTGTTATATATTATTTAATAATTAAAAATTAAATCCATTGTTACTATGAAATTAAAATATTATGAGTTTACATAAACTGTGAAGGTTTTTTTTTGGCTTAAGTCACTCCCTACTCCAATTCCACACTCCTTAGAGTATTGATAAATATTTTGTTTATAGTCTCTTAGTTTTTCTTCTGTATATTATATACATACAGGTACATAAATTTACATAGAAGGAATTGGCTGCTTGGACTGCTATACTAATTCCCAATAGACTAGCTTAAGTAACAGAAATGTATTTTTGATATGGATGCCTAGAAGTCTAAGATTAAAGTGTTAACCCCTGAGTTTCCTGTTCAAAACTCCTTTTCTGACTTGCAGATAGTAGCCTTTTCCTGTCTGCTCACATTGCCTCTTTTTCTGTGCAGATTAGGAGAGAGAGAGGAATATTGGGAGCAAGCTTCATTTCTTCTTATAAGAGAACTTATATGTGATAAGAAACCTACTCTTATGATATCTTAGGTGACTTTTGAACATACTACCTGCCAAAACCTTCATCTCTAAATATCACATGGGTTTAGGCTTCAACTCATGAACATTGGGGAACACAGTTCATCCCGTAACACACATACACATATAGACTTTAATAATATTGGAATTATGTATTCTTTTACCTGTTACATTTTAATTAAGAAATATGTCCTAGAAGAATCTTACATTTGTATAACCCTTTTTTTTTTTTTAGTGCCTATCTGCTGGTTTATAAGAGAATTAGTTTATTCAGCCGTCTCTCTATTGCTAGACATTTAGGCTTTTTCTATTATTTTTTCCTTATAAACAGTGTTGCAATAAACATCTTCGTATGGATAGATTTTGCCTTGTACATTTTGGTAAGACAGGCTTTTAGATGGTCAAAGAAAATTCTCATTTGAAATTTGACAGACCTGAAAAATCGGTGCAAATTTTGTGACGTCAATAGTGTATGAGTATTTCCGAATTTCTTTTTACTATATTCTGGAAAATGGAAATTATTATTTTTTTCATACATGTCAAGTTTGGTAGTTACAGAAGAGTTTACTGTTTATTTAATCTAAAAGTACTTAGTTTTGGATTAAATATTGTATAATTCCAAATGCTTATTGATCATTTATGTTTTTCTTTGATGAGTTTCCCATTTTGCCTTACATTTGATTAATATCTTTCTAACAGATTTGTTTGGCAAAAAGGCTTTTGCTTGTATTTTTGTACTGAAAATATTATAGTCATACATACTTTTGACTTGTGATCTATAGCTTCGAGTTAGACTAGTATGTCCTTTTGTGTCTTGAATTATGTCTGCTTTGAAAAGCTAAGATTAATATTTTAATGTGATATGATACACATATTTTAATGGTAGAAATATTTTTATTTGGGACTAAATGTATTTTATAGTTTATATGGTGGTATATACTAATTTTGTATATTAGGTTATTATTATTATGTTTATATAGCAGATATTTCTAAAGCATGACAATATGGACATAGAAATAGTTTACTATTAATTTAAACTGTCACACAAATGTATTTCACTTTTCTTTAAAAAAAACTTAACACTATCTCAAATAAGATTGTTATGAAAATTTACTGAGATAACATATGCAAATTATATTAGTTATTACTTATTTAATGTTTAACCAGTACAAGAATTGCTAAATTCAGTGTTTAGTAGTCATTTTACATATAATATGTTGGTTCATTTGATCCTGAAAACAATACTCTGAGGCAAGTATTACTTTGTGAAAATTACCAAGAGAAAATACACTTAGGGAACATAAGAATTTTTCTAGAGCCTCAGGTAAAATGTGGCAAATCCGGAATGTGAACATATGTTTGATTGAAAACAGAATTATTTTTTTATTGTGTATTCCTTCTGGAACATGACAGTTATGTAATCTACATCAGTCTTTTTACTTTCCCTACTTTGTTTTCATTCATTTTTTTCCTGTTTGAAGAAGACTGTAATCTCGACTACCACTGCCCAAGAGTCATGCTATGACTATTGATATGTACTTTTCTATGCCAGTCAGTAAGATGGCCATTAGCCACATAATATTTAGCACTTGATAGGTGGCTAATGTAACCAAGGAACTGAAATTTTATTCTAATTTAAGTTAAAGACTTGTGACACATTTTGAGTATTATAACGTTAGATGTGTAAATACTGTTTTGGTTTGTGTAAAGTTAATGTCAGGAATGCGTTGAGTTATAATATTGTAATTGTTCAATCTAGGTTGAAGACTTTAGCAGAAGAAATTTTGCAGACACAGAAAATGCTTTCAAACAAGGAAGAGGCAGTCCTGAAGCTGGAGAAGAGTATTGAAGAATTTTCTAAGAACCATGAAAAGAAGTCTGAGTAAGTAAAAAGGAAAATAATTTGAAGGAAGAAAATTTAACGTAGTTTTGCAGAAATACATGAATTACATATTATAGACAAAACATTTCTAGAAATGTAAATTTTCATTTTAAATGTTAGATTATTCTGTAATTTGTTTACTTCTTAGGACTCTAGAATCCTAACTGTTTTTATTAATGTTGTATATAGAATTATCTCAATGTTTTCATAGTTTAAATAATTTTTTTGAAAAAACCTTTGTTAAAATAGGCATCTTCATTTCTCCACATCTATTTTTACCACAAACACTGTGAAGTTTTTTGTTAAAAAATTGATTGGCCAATATATGTAAAAATTAGCTTCTCCTCTGTCAGACTTGAGTGAGCTTATAAACTGCCTAGGAAAGAAGTACTCCACCTCAGAAATTTCCTGAGCTATTTTTGTCTTGCTGGCTGTCTTGTACATTTCTAGTTTTGTAAATATCTTCTGGATCCTCTCCTTGACGTGTCTGGTACACTCTTGTGTTTTACTAATGACATCTATTTTACTGATGTGAAATAGAAATTTTGATCTAGAATTTAAAATTGTTATTTTGACTTATGATGGTTTGTACAAACAATGGTGTTGCAAATATACATTTCTTGCTATCTACTCTCAGAATTTGATTTATTGAGATTTTCAAAGAAATTGGGATGTTTTAAATTTCTGCTGTATATACTTGACCTTATTTTCTGCACATGTTTTCAAATACTATTCAATTCTTTCAACTATTCTTGTTCTTCTTTTTATTAGCATCAGTAGATGGATTTCTATACTATGGAAAAAAATAGACATATTAGTTGACAATATTTTCCTAATTTTTGTGAGTAGACATGTAAACTTACCCATATTTATTTCTTATGTCAATACAATTTCCTTGTCAAATTTGTTCTTTTTTAAAATTTCTTGTGACTTTAAGAAAAATTCTATCGCTTATTACTTTCCTAGAAATTATTTTACTTTATATGTTAAGATCACATTTTTTTTTCTCAACTGGCTCCTCTTGCTTACTTTTTAAATGTATGTGTCTTGACTTTACCAACTTTTTGACGTCCTTGAGCCAAATACTATTTTTGCCTTCTGGTCTCTAGAATTTAAATTTATTTTAAAGAGTCTTTGTGCTTACTCATTTCAATTCCCTCTTAGTTTTCAACATATATTTTATTTCATCACCACAGATGTAGGTATTTCTAAGATTACCAATGACGTCTATGTTGGTAGCTAAATTTAGTGATTAGTGTTCTTGACCTCTTAACGGTATCTGACTTTGCTGACTTCAAGCTCCATCTTGTCCCTTGACCTTTGGAACCTAATATGCCAGATGATTCTTCTCTTCCTCTTCTTTGTAAACTCATGGTCCATTCAGTCAACCCATTTTGGTGTTACTGAAGATGTGGCCTTAGGCTCAACTACTTTTCTCCCTGACTTCTCTCCTTAGGTGGTGTGATGAAAATGAGCCACATGTATTATTCTTACTTATGTTTCTTTCTTTCTTGAGTCTATCTGAGCCTCACCTAGTTCATTGTTAGTGTTCTTTCTTTCAGTGAATGACAACAAATCTATCCCATTAAACCACACAATTAAATGTCCTACTTGTCTTCTTTATGCTATAGTTTATATTACAACTTGTTATGACAATTTGGGCTGTTGTAATAAAGGACTGTAAATTGGTTGATTAAAAACAATAGAATTTATTTCTCAATAGTTATAGAGGGTGGAATAAGATCAGGATGCAAGTGGTTGGTTGCTTCTTTAAAGGCCATTTTTAGGCGATGGACTGCTGTTTTCTCATTGTATCCTCACAGAGCAGAGAATGAGTTATCTGGGATACCTTTTGTAAGGCTATTAATCCTTTTAACAAGGAGCCGGCCCGCATGACCTAGTTACCTCCCAAAAGCTCACTTCATGATACCATCACACTGATTTCAATATACAAATTTTGGCAGTGTGTAATCATGCATTTCACTAAAATATTATGTTGGAGGCAGGGAATCTTTTAAAGGTGAGTATGAGAAAGTTTAAATTACTCTGGGCATTCCTTTAATAATTCTGAAAAATTTCAATATTATATCAAGAAGTAATTTTATTTTAATTATATGCATAAAACTTAACCATTGTACATGTATGATTAAACAAAAGCTGTCTTTACAAATATATCTCTTTATATATTTGCAAATGACTGAGTGGCTGTACATTTTATAGTTTTGTAGATAGACATGATAGTATGACCTTTTGACATTTTTAAAAGTTTAGTGGATATAAAGATAGAAAATAAATATGCTGTCTTCTCTCACCAGGATGTTTGAGGTAATCTATAAGGTTCTTTAATCTAGAAATTCTGAAATTCTTTTAGTTTTTAGTTTGCTTTTTTTGATTCAAATCTTTGCTTCTCTTTTCACCTACAGAATGGGTGTGATTCTCATTCTTCCACCTATTTATATTTATCATAAACTGAAAAAAACAAGAGTAAAGTTGAGAGAGGGCTGAGGGCCAGTAGATTTATGAAAGTGGAACTTCTTGACTTTTTACTCTGCACTAGATATTAGGTTGGTAGTCATACATATATTAATTTAATGTTATTTTACTGTGTGTTTTGCACAGTTGCCTGTATTTTATGCCTAGGATTAACCTATGCATTAGTTCTTGAATTGAGAACTTTTCAGTCATAGCATTTGCTTGATCTTATAGTTGATCGATTTAGTGAATGATTGTTTGATTTTTTATTTTTTTATTTTTATTTTTATTATTATTATTTTTGCAGAACTGGAGATAAAATCTAGGGCCTTTACACTGAACTACATCCCTAGCCCTTTTATTTTTTATTTTGAGATAGAGTCATTTTATATTGTCCAAGTTGGGCTTGATATTAAGATTTTAATAGCATTCTTAGAAGACTAAGTTAGAAGGGATGAGTGTGTCAGCTTTTCAGTTAGCCTTTGTCACATTGAGTTTGTATTAATAGCTTAAAGGTGTAACCTTGAAAATAATTTTATATAACTAAGTAGTCAATACCAAGTCTCATTAATTTAATATTGGTATATTGATATGTTGAAGTTTGCCTTTTACATTATATATGACAACATTTTGCTAAATAAATGAAAGGGATTATAGAGTAATTAATTTCTATTTTATTTCTTAGTCTTTTCTTGAATACTTCCTTTTTGTTTCTATGTATGTATGTATCTATACATATTTCAATACACATATTAAATAGATCCTTTTCTAAAGCTGGTCGTTATTATTATATGTCACAAATACATGTTAATGAAATAATTAAAAAAATTCCAACCTATCCTGGACAACTTAAGATACATATGTGTAAACAAAACCAATTTTTATCAAGTTTTAGAAGAGCTTTTAGACTTACCTTTACTTTGGAAGAATGCATTTTCAATTTCCGTAAGCTATTTCCTTTTCAAGAAGTATTATATATGCTGTACTGTTCCCTTAGCAATCAAAAAAAAAAAAAATCTTTGTGTGTGATGTTGTTGTCCAGGGAAGGTCATTAGGGATTAAATCCGTAGGAATTTTATTTGGGGCTCTGCCCTAGCATATACCAAAATTCTGGATAACCTGCAGGTAAGTAGATATTCATAGATCATACTGTTTGTACACTCTAGAGTGGAAAGTATTATGTTTGTGCAAGAAAATCCTTTCCAGCCGTGTTCCCAGGTCCCCATCAAGGGCCAACCTTGCAAGTGGGCTTGAGCCTGCTAAGTTAACTCTTACTGCAAAGCAGGGCATTTATTTCTCCTTGAAGAAGGAATTCTTGTGATACAGTTTTGTAAAAATAAATAAATAAAAAATATAAGAAGCAAAAATATAAAACCAAAACCCTACAGAGTATGTTCAACTTCCAAATAACAGGATGTTCCCATAAATTTTAGAGTGTGCATGTGAGTGCCAAATGACTCATGGCAAGATTCAAAGCAGCACTATGGAGGAAGCAGAGGAAACAGACTTCTAAGGGTCCTATGAACTAGATCTTAGATGGGCCGAAGAGGAGAAACACCTGTGAATAATCAGTCATCTTTTAAAGGAAGACCTTTACTTGCAGTGCCGAGTTCCATGAATAGATTTTAACATATAATGAAACCTTGTAGGCAGTTACTGATTCCCACCAAGGTTGAGAGAAAAATAAATTTTTTTTTTCTGGCAGACATGTTCAACCTGTGACCTTCTGATTGTTTGGCCTTGATTTTTGTAAAATGATGTTTTAGTACTTCCGTTATTTACATTAACATTTTATATGTTCCACAGAGAGCTGGTCTTCACTCACAAAAACAAGGGCAGCAGCCCCATTGGGCCTCAGGATGGATGTGCTCAACTCAATCATAGTATTTGTGTTTCTTCTAGTTCAAGACATGTTTTAGAATCATTTTGAAAATCTTATTCATCATGTGGGATAATATGAAGGTGAAATAATAGTAATACATGAAGACTGGAAACAGAAAAATAGAGCTCTTTCTCTAAAATATTATATATGATTTTAAATCTTTTAAATTTTAACCTTCTATGATGATTTAATCCTTCCTTTCTTTTATCTTTTTCTGTCTTTTATTGTTCTTGTTTTTTATTTTTGGTACTGGAACCAGGGATTTGTATGAGCTAATCATCCTCCCATTTTAAAAATATGTCTTTCTGCCTGTCTACCTGCCTGTCTGTCTTATCTGTCTAGATAGCCACTGTGATTAACTAATTTTTACCTTTTAAATGAAGCTAAAAGATTGGGTCTCATTTAGGGTTTATTATTAATTTCCTCTTGCTACAGTAACAAATTCCCACAAATGTATTAGCTGAAAACAACAATGGTTTACTCTCTTATCAGTCTGGGGATCAAAATCTATATGAGTTTTCTGGATCTAGACTAAGTATTGATGGGGCTGCTTTCTTCTGGATTATTTTTATTTTCTTTTCCAGGCTTCTGAACACTATCTTTATTCTCTTGCCTTGTTTTCACATTATATTGTCTTTTCCCCAGCTTTGATTTTCATGATGCTTTCTCTGATATTATTCCTTTTGCTCTTTCCTATAATTGCTTATTTGGTACAAAGTCAATATTTAAAAATGAGTAACTTTTCTAGACACCAAAGATGAACTATTTGAGCATAAAATCTGGAGAACAGTTCCATTTACAATAGTTTAAAGAGATGAAATAAGGGATGAGTTATAGCTCAGTAGTAAAAGTACTTGCCCAGCAAGCACAAGGCCCTCTGTTCAGTTCCCCAGCACTGAGTAAGCTGGGCATGGTGGTTTAAGCCTTTAATCTCAGTATTTAGGAGGCTGAGGCAGCAGAATTGGCGGAAGTTCAAAGCCAGTCCAGACTGCAGAGTGAAACCCTGTCTCGGTAGAATAAAATAAAATAAAATAAAAAATACCTAGTGATTAAGTGAACCAAGGAGGTGAAAGACCTCTGCAATAGAGATTGTAGATCACTGAAGAAAAGAGACTAAAGACACTAGAGAATGGAAAGATCACCAATACTCGTATATTGTCAGAATTCATACTGTTAAATTGGCCATATTACCAGAAGTGATACAAAGACTCAATACAGTCTTCTCAAAATTTCAGTGACATTCCTCATAGAACTCGAAAAAAAAAATCACCCTAGAACTACAATAAAATAAAATAAAATAAAAACCTCCTTGGTATATACTGGAAAGAATTAAAGTCCATATCCAGGCTTATTTCAGCACAATTCACAACAGGCAAAATATGGGCACATCCTAGTTGCCCACCAGTTGATAAATGGGTAAAGAAATGTGGTATATACATAATGAGTATTATTCAGCTATAAAGAAGAATGAAATAATGTCACTTGTAGGAAAATGAATAGAATTAGAGATCATCTTGTTAAGCTAAATAAGCTGGACTCAGACAAGTATTGCATGTTTTCCATAATATATGGAATGTATAGAAAAATGAAATGAAAAAGAAAAAAATGTCATGAAAGGAGAAAGAAGGCTACCTTTAGACAAAATGAAAGGAATAAGGGTGAGGAACAGGAGTATAAGAGAGGCTTATATGGACATCAGTATCCACAGATATGCATACATGAAAATACCACTTTAAGTATTTTGTACAATTAACATTCATAAATATATTTTTAAATGGATATTTATGATTACATTGGACTCGTCTGGATGCATCAGGTTAATATTATCTTAAACTTAATCATATTTGGCAAGTTTGTCATGTAAGGTATTTTATTTGGTCAGTTCTGGAGACACATTTTGGAGGCTAATTTTTTTAGTTTACCATATGTTTAAGATAGAGTACAATGTGTGCTGCCTACTCCCATCAGTAGATGTTTTTTTCAGAATATTCAATGAATGTTTACTGTTTTTGCAGTTATGCTTTGTCACTTCATTTTTCACTTTCATAAAGCTTATTTTTATTCTTTCATTTTGGCATTTTTTGTTAGACATTTTTCGTTAGACTTTGTGACTGCTGATTACAGCAATGATTTTACAGTATCAGTATTATTTTGTATACTTCTGAAGTCAGTTTGATTTTGCACACATTTTGAAATAGTTTACTTTTTAAACTAATCTTTCTGATGTACGTGAAAATATGTTTTTATACCATCTTTTTCCCATTTTATTGATATGTATACGTGCAAAATTTAAGGTTTACAAAGGAGTTGAGCATTTTGTGCACATATGTATCTTGTCAAGGTGACAAGGGCCCTCTCACTCTCCTTCTGTCCCTCTCCCTACCCTACCCCCCGTTTCACTCTGTTTTTCGCTTTAAGTTCCGTAAGAGTTGTATTGCCTGGTGTATTCTGAGTAGTCTTATGCTTTTGTCATTGTTGTGATTGATTGATGAGATGATTGATTTGCTGTCTGTAAAATTGTAAGGAAAGAATTCTCAAAGCTTTAAGTACATAGTGGATGTAATCTTTTGCAGGACTTAGCTCTCTTAAGTTTCTCTTCACAAAAATGATTGTCTTAAAAATCAGCTTTCCCTGATAGATTTAGAAAATCAAAATGAAAATTGTTAAAAATAATACCAATTAATAAGCAGTCAACAAGAAATCTGTGTGAATTTAAAACAGGTTACAGACTGTTGAGTGATGAGTCTGGAAATTACATTTATAATTCATTGACTTTTATTATTTAGAGTAAACTGTCTTCTGAATAGATTTAGGTCCTCGGTAAATAGTCTTACTCATTTGTTTTATTTTTCTGATACTCTGAATAGATTTAGGTCCTCTGTATATAGTCTCACTCATTAGTTTCATTTTTCTAATCCTCTTTTGCCTACCTTTTTGGTAGGACACTCACCTGAAATTCATTGCAAGAGGTTTTAACTTTTCTTTACTGGAATCACTGAGATGGCAACCTGCTCAACTAGATTGAAGCTTAGTTCTTAACACATCGATCATGAGCTCAATAATAAATAAATCTATCTTGATGTGGGGTACTTTTTCCTACCATAGCTTTTGCTTTATCTTTTAAAGTATTCAGTTGCAGAAGACTACATTTTTAACCTTATTTTTCAATTCTGAAGCTTTCCCTAATTTATAATCTCTTGTCTGTCACTTACTAATAATGAACTTGCAGTAGTACATGGCACAATTCTTTTAAGATATTAACATACTATGCAAGGGATTTCCATAATCATTTCCATCAGCACTTTGTATTTTCTTTGGACTTTAATATGAGTAAATTACTATGAAGTCTCTCTTGGGGACAATTTTCAAGGGATTGTCCTTTAAAGAAGAGATGGGGAACTTTACTGTTTTATTTTGGTAATATTGGAAAGACTTTTTTGACTTGTTCTTCTTCTCTCAGTGACACTCAGACCTCATTCCTTGCCATGACAGCTTTTTCCAACTCCAGTCACACATACCTCTCAATATACACACAGCTTAATAGTGCCTAGCTGCCATCTTAATTTGATTTATCTTACCCTAAGCACAGATATGGCCCTACCTTTATTGCCTTTGAGATTTGAAATGAATTTAAGATTCTGCTTCTGTCATTTCCATTCATTTTTGGCCCCGTGTTTGTGGACCTACATGTCTCTGCTCTGTGAGATCGATGTTTTAGGTATAAAATAAGATCATAAGTTGGAAAGCAGCCTGGGTTTGATTTTTACTTTCAAATACTTTCATTTTGTTACTGCTCATGTTTACTAACTGTTGTGATAATGCAGAATGTTTAATACTTCTTGTGATTCTGAAGGATTCCGATAAAGAGCAAATTAAAAAGAAACAAAACCCTGGTCTCCAAATGTGGGTGTAAATTTCTTTCTATTAATAACTTCTTTAAAAAGTTGAAATAATATGTATTTAACTTATTGTCTTTTAGTATTGTGCTTCTGCTAAGCCAAAAGCAAACACTTGAAGAGCTGAAACAGTCAGTCCAGCACCTGAGATGTGCTGAGGCAAAGTTTGCAGTGCAGAAAGAATTACTAGAGAAAAAAGTGAAAGAAAATGATGGAAAAGAGCCACCTCCAGCAGCTCCAGTGAATTATGAAGAAGATGCACGATCAGTTACTTCTTTGGTAAGCTAAAGAGTAATCTGATGAGCAACTTAAAAGAGAAACATCTAGGTACTTAGTGAATAAAATATTGAATGTGGTTTGCTGTAGCAACTTATTACTTTTGTTAATAAGTGGATCCAATTAAACTTATTTTTAAATACAAAATAGACTTGTTTACCTCAGGTCACCTGGAGACCACTTTAAGGAACCATTTGTACAATCAGAGAAAAAAAAAATCTCTTGTCTTCAGAGCTGAAAAGAAAGATAACAAATGTTTTTATTTCTGGGAGATAGCGTGAGCATAAGGTGTTAATCTTATGATCGAAGTAGAAATAAGGAAAAAGCTATTATTGTTTTCATCTTAAGAATAATTGAATTATATTTGCCTTCGAATGATATTTATTGTTTTCACTATACAATTTTTAATTTTAAAAAGATGTTTTGCTCATAAACATGGTCTTGAATACCTTGAAGCATATCAACTTGAAATGTAATTTAATATTACTGTTTAAGAATGCCTAGTGTAAATCAGTCTTCTCCCCAATCCCCCTTTCCCATTGGTGATTTTTTATTAAGGAACAGTTTTCTCCAACCGGACAGGACATTTGCCAATATCTCAGCTTCTTGTTGTTTTTCTTGCAATAATTGCTACCTGAAGCTGTTACACATCCTGCAGTACAGCTGTCCATTCACATCCTCAGTGAAACATGATGAAGGCCCAAATGTCTGTGGTGACGTGGAGGAAAAAGCCTGAGCATATCCCTGTTCATTTTTGTGGGTTGCTGGATGTACTCCGTAGATATCAATATTATACTTAATGACTGTCTAGTTAATGTTTCAGCAGTTTTTAGTTTATATAGTTCTAACTAGTATAATCTAATTTTTAAGTGTATTCAAATGTGTCTGAAGGAAAAGCTGGTATTTTAAATTGTAGTAAATATGGAAATGTTTATGAAGTATTCAAATATGATAATTATTACTGTTTTGATTATTAATTGAGCCATGTTAATCTATCAATCACTTTCTGAATTATAATTCTTTGCCCCCAGTACTGTCCAAAGATCTTAGTAAGTGAACCAAAAACTCAATTATATTGCCTTTCTTTCTTTTTTTTTTCCTCAGTAATTTTGTTGTAGCAAAAAAATTCACATAACATAAAATTTAACTTTTTTTGGTTAACATGTAAATTCCAAATTCTGTAGCACATTAGGACCTTAGGGTTTGGGGAATCACTTAGCATCTGTGTCCATCTCTTTTTCAGAGGTTTTCCCCTTTCCTGTCTGACCACTGCCTCTCTTTCTAGCCTGTCATTCATATTGGGACCTTTTTATGTCATTATTTTTGTGCACTTTATAAGAGGAACACAATGTTTTGCGATTTTTTTTTTTTTTTGTACTGAGAGTTCAACCCAGGGACATTCTATGATTGAGCTGCATCCTTATTTACATTTTGAGACAGAATTTCACTAAGTCGTAACTTAGGCTGGCCTCAGTCTTGCAATTTTCCTGCCTCAGCCTCCCAAGTAGCTGAAATTGCAAGCATGTATCGCTATCCCTGATGCTTTATAATTCTTTATAACTGCCTGGCACATTCATTTTTCAGTGAAGCTTTGAGGGGTTTTTTATTGGCTTTTGAACATTTTAAATTTTTTGTGTTTCTTATAGTATTTCCATGTTTCTGTGTGACTATGGAATTGCTTAATCAATTAATAACTTAGTGGCAGATTGATAAAAACTGACTAAAGTAATTTTGTGTGCAGATAATCCATGTGGGCAGTAACATGATGGAATAAAAGTTATATAGCTCTTCACATTTGATAGCAGTGATTAAAGGCATCGTTTTCTATTTAAAATATAACAGTTAACCTTACTTCATGAAGAATTTGTGATAATTTGGAATTGGATCTTTTCATAATCATTGAATTCACCAAATGAATTAATAATGCTTTTGAGAGAAAATATAATAATATTTAGAAGAATGAACTACCTCTTGGAACTTTCAAGTTCTTTTCTTACACCAGTTTATTAAGTGGTGATAATACCTTGTTAAATTTTACAAAATGGTGTTATATATTTCATCTTATACAATTTGTTTTAAACAACAGAAATAAATACAGGTTATTTGTTGAAACAGTGCTAAAGGCAAGTCTAAATTGAAAGTAAAAACTTAGTGAAATTTATCATTTTTACAAGGAATACTTTAAATTATTTAAAGTAATGAGTTAGGATTTTCTATATACCAGACAGGGTATCAATGAGAGTTTACACTTGTGAAAAAATGAAAATACTTATAATGCATAGCTCTTAATACTTCTCTTAATACTTCTAATGTTGTCAGTGAAATCTTTGTATATGTCACTTTTCAATCAATATAACCTTTCAGTTTACTTGAAAACACTAAAATATTAAAGCATAGAAAAACTATAGTAGAATTAGAGGAGCTCAAATTGATTTGCTTGTGAAATCTTGGACTAAATGTTATTTAAGGATAGAAGAGACAGTTGTTCTACGTGCTCCTCATCAATGGCAGCATTTCCTAAAACCTTGATTCTTCAGTACTTGAATCTGAGATAAGACATTAAAAAAACTGTCTCATTGCTTATGGAAGAGAATTCTTTCAAAGATTCTAAGGTGATTATCTATAATCAGGGTGAATGAAAATGGATTAGTCAGATTCTTAGATGTATTTATTATTTTGGCCTTGTAATTTAATGATAGTTAAATTCATACATTAATGTAAAAAATTTAAAAGATATAAAAACATTATTGAAGATAATATAAAACAAATATATGTAGTATAATATAATGATTTCTGTCAGGATGGGGCATCCTCCTGAACTGTCTTTTATGATCTATGTATAATTTTATCTAGAATGTGGAGGTGAAAATCAATAAATAATAAGTTTGAAAATGATAAATCTTACACTATAGCTACGGTTAAGTGGTTTTTATTTTTATTCAAACAGTATTTATTGACCACCTACTATGTGTCAATCACATTTTTAAAAATTTGGGATGCATCAGTGACTGCATGTAATAAAAACATCACTCTACAAGATTACTAATTCTGTGGTGACTGTCAGTTAATAAGGAAATTATTAAATTCTCAAGTGGTAATTTCACAGGAGTGAAAACAGAGATCAGTTCAGAGGATTGGGGTCCCAGGTGTCAGAGTTTGGGACATTTTAAATGCCAGTCAGAATCAATAACAAAGAGAAGGTGACATTTAAACAGACTTTAAGCCCTTTGATTTCTGGGGAAAGAGTCACAACATACATCCTCTCCAAAACTGTATGGCAAGAGTGTGTCTAGGCTAGTCAGTGTTTAGCAAGGAGGGCTGAGGTGAAGGAAAGATGAATGGGGTGAGAAGAATGACAAATATTATGTCTTAGGGCCATGTAGACTGCAATTAAGGACTGTGGCTCCTCTCTGAGTGAAATAGTGAGCCATTGGTTTGGATGACTGTAAGAGAAGAATGAGATATTGTGACTTTGGATTTTAGTGGAGTATTGTGGCAACTGTGTTGTGAATGTTTCCAAGGAGCAATATAGGATGTGGGGAAGAAATTGGGGATGAATAATACTCCAGTGGGTCTTTGTAAAAAAGATAAGTCAGTGGAAATTTGGATGTTTGAGTTGGCAAGCCAGGAACATGTTTTCTACTGCCAGTATAAATGTAAGCGCTGTATCCATCACTTGTATTCAAAATTGTATACAGTATAGATGATATGTGACTGTATAATGTCATCAAATAAGAAAGGAGAGAAAAGAAAAGATGAAAAAATTGAAGTCCGGGTCACTCCAGTTAAAAGGTCTAGAAAAGGAGAAATAGTAAAAGAGAGTGAGGAGAGCTTACCAGGAAGAAGAAAATCAAGAAAATCAGCTGTCCAAGGCCAGTGAAGAAAATGCCGTAAAATACAGGAAATAATCAATTATATTGATGGATAGTCTAAAGGAGAGCAGATAAGTTGAGCATTGGAGTTATGGATGCCTTTGATGATGTTCAATAGCATGTTGAAGATAATCCCTTTTTAGGACAGATCTCAATGAGAAAAGAAAAAGAAGCAATTTATAGAGTAGAAAAACAGGTTTTCCAAGGTCTTTAGCTGCAAAGATTTGCAAAAAATGGGCAGTAAATTTGAGAATGTTGATTAAAGAAGAAATTATCTGGATGTTAAAGATGTAGCTCAAGAAAAAAGCAAAAGTTACTTTTGGGAGCAAAGGAGAATTAACCAGAATAAATGTAGAGATGATTTAAAATTAATGTATTTAAAATACTGAGGAAAAACATGTATATGTCAGGCCTTGTTTTGAAACCTTTCCCACAATCCTTAGTGTAAAAAAAAAAATTTGTGCCCTGACTTTTAAAGCCATAAAAATAGGAGTGCTAAACTGTGAGTTAAAAGTAGATGTGTAAATATTTTTAATCAGTATTATTTGGAAGATAAAACAACCACATAAAATGAAAAATGTATATGGGAGAATATGCGTAGGTTACTTCCAAATATGCACCATTTGTTTAAGAAACTTGATCATCTACCAGTTTTGGTAGCTGTAGGAAGTAACTCAATCTCCCATGGATACCCAAAAGCAAATGTGTATTTCAAATTTGTCTTTTTAATTATAGATTTCTTAATTTTTTAGCATAAACTAACTTGGAATGGATTGTACCTAAAAGAATATAAGGATAGAGAAGGTAAAATAGGTAAGAAATATCTGCTATGATTAATGAAAATAAAAAGATTACTCACTTGATTCATTCAGCCGTTTGGGGATTCAGCAAGTGCTTAGTGATCATTTTTTTCCTTAGTTCCTTTTTCGTTGGTGTGACTCAATACCCGACACCCACAAACTTAGGAAAGAAAAGGTTTATTTTAGCTCATAGTCCATCAGGGGTGGCCGGCAACAATCAAAGTACATGGCAGAGAGAGAGGTGGAGGCAGTTTCCCCAAACAAACAGGAAGACACGCTGAGGCTAGTTGAGACTAGTCTCTGTCCTCCAGGGAGGCAGGTGCAGTTTATGTATCCTTTTAGGTCTCCACCCAGTAACCAGTCCCACCTGCATCCAGGTGTGGCCACTACATACCGTTAATCCTAATTTAACTGTAATCCACCCCTCCACACCAGACCCCAATCCACCAACATAACAAGGTTCCATTAAAATACATTGGACTTTTGGGGGACACTCCAGATCCTAACCACAACAATTTACTAAGCAAAAGTAGAATAAATTTAGAAGCTGTTATAGGATTTGTCACAACTGGAAGAGAATTATAAAAATTAAAAGTTAGCTGCATTTGAATTTGTATATATTCATACATTTAAACATTTTTTCTTTTTCTCCCCAATACTTATTATTAGTACATATATGTGATATGCAATGGGTACACTGAGCTTCAGGATTTTGTGTGCATATGCATCATGACTACATTACAATCCTTCCCATTATCCCTCTTGCTCTCACCCTTATACTCCCCAACATCTTCCCATCACACCCATTTGGTTCTATAAAATGCTTGTATTCTAGGTTTCTCATACTAAAGAAACCATGCGATATTTTTTCCTTTTGATTTTGACTCACTTTGCTGAGCATGATGGTCTCAGGTTGTCTTTATCTACAAAAGCCTTGAATTTATCTATTTTTTTGAGATAGGGTCTCTGTAGCCCAGGAATTTATCTATCTTAATAAAACAATAGTACTAAATTATGTGTGTATACTACAGTTTTTGTATCCTAAAAAATGATTTTTGCAATACCTGGACATATTGCCACCATATGCTTATATAGAAGAAATGTGTAGTGCAGAATTCTGAAAGCAGATGAAAATTGATACAACTCATATATTAATAGTATAAATGATAAAATCATACTCAATGGAAATATATGCATGTGTTCTTAAAAACTCATATATACAAGACTATTAGAAAGAAATTCATTTGTAGTTACTCATATTGGAAATGGTTTGAATATTAGTCCACAGTGGAGTAGATAAGTTATAAGATATTTACCCATTGGAATACTTTGCAATAATGAGGGTAAACACATTAAAACTACATAACAGCAGTATAAATGACTCTTAACAAATATAAGTGAAAAATTTCAGAGAGTACACAGTTTGTGGTTACATTTATATAGAGGGCAAAATTAACCTGTGTTTTATAAGTTGGAATGCTGCTTACCTATGGTGGGATGAGGAGAGTAGCTGAGATTGGTTACATAGGTCACCTTTGGATGGATAATGATTTGTTTCTTGATCTTTGTTAAGGTCAGAGGGTCTTTTCATTCTTAAAATACATAAACTATATACTTTTTACTTGAAAATTTTGTTGTATGAAGCTTGTGTTTTAGTTAACAATTTCTGAAACAAAGTTCTCATTTATCAAAGGACAAAAATAAAGTCATGTTGTAATCTGTGTGCATGTGTTTTGGGATGTCTATGACTGTCTTTTCTGAATTATGTAGAGGGAGCAGGTTTTTAAACATCTCTGCAATACTTTTCTCTGTCATCCACTCCTTTCTTGATATTTCTTCCAGAGACCATGTACTTCCTTCCTCTTACATGAAGCAGCTGTTATCTTTTTGTATTTGACAAGAAAGTATGTCTTTCATGTGTGTGTGTGTGTGTGTGCGTGCATGTGTGCGTGCGTGCATGCGTGTGTGTGTGAGTGTGTGGGTGTGTGTGTGTGTGTTTCTTAGGACTGAGCCCAGAGTCTTCATGCTGAGCTATATTCACAGCTCATTTTTTATATTTCACTAGAGACACAGTTTCCCAAGTTGCTAAATTTCCCAGGTTGAGCTCAAATTTGTGATCGTCCTGCCTCACACCTGCCCTGTTCCCCCATAGTGCTGGACTTACAGATCTTTACCACCTGTCCCAGCTTTGTGTCTTTTGGAGCTTAAGAAGTATCAGCACTGGTAGGTAAAAGGTTTTGTTTGAAGAGTCCTGTTAAATTCTGAATGCCGTTTGCAGAAGCTGTATTAAACATCACCAGACACTATACAGACCTTAATTCAGAGGTTTGGAAAATCAGAGAGGGGGGAAAAGACATTGAGAGTATAGAGTGTAAGAGCTGAAAAGATGCTGTTTTTTAAAAATTACATATTCTTTTAAAAATTTTATTTCCACACTGTATTAATATACACATATACAGTACATGTTTACCTTGAACTGTATATTACCGTGCACATAGTTATTGTGTCAAAATTACAATTTCTTTTTCTTCCCATTTTGACCTGCCCACAACTTGCCCCTCTCCCTGACACCTTTGAATGGCAGTCTTGGTTCTGATAGGCAGGCTGGGGGTATGGGGGGCGGTGTTGGGGAAGAAAGGGAGGGCTTGCTGAAGATGAACTTAAGCCTCTTTTACAGTTTTATGTTAGCTTAACTTAACAAATTGAAAACTAAGGATTTTTTTGCTAAGGGTATACTGAAGAAAAAATTGAAATAGAGGAGAGGGTTAAGGAAAAATTTTGGAATTTTGAAAAGGAGAATAGACTACTTTTTAATAATGTAGCCAAGAACGGTGTTGGGTGTTTAGGTGGAAGGAGAAGGCTTCAGTAGTGCAAGGAAGATGTGGGGTAGGTATGTAAGTTGGCAAGCAGTTGACGTGAAGTAGGATGTCGACTATGGCAGGTGCCTGGTGTCAGAAGTCAATGATTACAGGAGTAAGGACTGGACTTATAGAGGCGGAAGGTCAGATGGAGGCTAAAGAATTCAGTTGGTAAGGAAAACACTTCACTTTACCTTTGAAAAGTTCAGTAAAGGTAAGAGTCACTAGAGTTTTATTTTTTTCAAATAACTGCTTTTTGATACTGGTCATTAAATGACTTGTTCTTTTTTATGTACAAAATTTGACATAACATGGTTGTTGTGCACAGCAACACAGCTGTAGTTACAGATACTTAGAAGTAGATGCAATATGAGTTTGAGGTGAGACCCATTAAAAATAGAAGTGTTTATGAAGCAAGAACATTGTTCTTATTCAATAGAAAACTTTTTAGTGGAGAAATTGATTTTCAAATTAAAACTTGATTTTGGAGGGAACGCTTTCCTTTTTGCCCATTCCGTTGTCTCTTACAACAATAAAGAAGAGTCAAGAATATATAACAAAAGAAAGGTGGCAAGAGAAACAGGAGAGGAAAAGAAAGTCAGAGAAAAGGGAGAAAGGTGAAAGAAATAAAATACAAGAATAATACGCAGGTAAAAACAAAAGGAGAGTAGGGAAAAGGAGAAGGAAGAGGAAAGCATGTGACGTTAAAAAAAAGCTTTCCGTTTTCTGTTCTCTCCTTTTCTTCCTCATGCCCTTGCCTTTGATATGACCCACCTCCCTCTTCTCTCCTCCTCTGCTCTCCAGGTTTCCATTTTTACTGACTACTGACTTGAGAACTTTCCTCTGTTTCTTTTTTAAACTGGGACTGAACAAGGTAAGAATTTATAGGCAAGAGGCATCGATGATAGGGGTTTTCTCACCAAGTGAATTTTGGGCTAAGTTCACATAAAAGTGTCAAAATTTTTGCTTTATATATAGTTCAGTAAAAGCTAATGCATGATGACAGTTCGTGGCTCAGCTATTTAGGAAAATCCATCCTGAATTTTGATTCAGGTTTTAGATCAAGAACCAATTTATAATACTTTAAGGAAGTTAGTTTCAATGGTATTATTCAGTAAACATCAAATTAATTACTTTTGCTGATTCTCAAAAGTTCTTACTGATAGGTATTTAATAATATAAAATAAAATGGAAAATTTTGACATTTACCATGATAATTTAGCACCTCATCATAGAAATCTGCAATGACATTATAGTAGTTTAATTGTAGCACTTTTGGTGGTAAGGAGAAACATCGTATACAAGTGTAGACTTGCATTATACATCTGTTAACTTTAGTTTTGCTATTATTGTATTATGGGTATTTAGATATATCTTATGTTGGCAATGCTCAACTATTTACACATACGTATACTTTTTGATATTGTGACCTTTTATGCTTAATACATCAATAGTCTTTTCTATTTATTAGGCCTCAGTGCAGGTATAGTATTGGAAAAGAAAATTGCAGTATAACTCTTACCATGCTTGCTCATGGTTAAAACACATAAATTGAAATTCATATAAGTCATTCTGAAAACTTTTCTTATTTGTGGAGGATACAATTTTATAGACTTGTAACTGAGATCAATTTTATATCATATATGATCATGTTTCTGAATATTTAATTTCAATAAATCTAATACAATTAATTTGACATTCCATATTTAGATCAGGTAACATTTTCTTATATAATTCATATTTTATATCACCATAAATTTGTATAATTGTCTTAAATATGTAATTTCTTTCCCAACCTCTTGATGATAATGAAAATTCATGAGTTTTCTCTGTATTTCAGTGATACGGATGTGATATTCAGATGTGATGATTCTGATTTTTCACTAGCTATTTAACTTAACCACTGGAAACTAATTCCTTTGTGCTTTCTAGTATTTCTGACAGCATACAACTTATAGGTCTCATTTTAATTAATTGATTGCTTGTGATAATTTTGGAAGTTATTGAATTTAATTATAATTGTTTCTGTTTTGAAATATATGTGATAGATAAGGAGTAAAAGAAGAATGGACTAATATTACTATGAGAAAACACTGATCTTTTCCTCCACACATAGGTCTATGAAAGTCAAATTTAGTTTTTATTTATCAGCCTTTATCGGCCACTTAGGTCTTTGGGGGACGTTGCTCATTTTCTTCTCTAAATAAAAGCTTTACTTTACTTTCACTTAAAGCAAAAGCTTTGCTTAATCAAAAGTTTGACTTTGTACCACTCAGTGGTACAGTTGGATTTGGAATTAGAACACAAGGGGATGTTCCTGTATCTGCCTAGTTTTTCTTAGAGGCCACTAGCTGATGAGCTGGAAGTATGAAAGGTTTTGTTTTATCACTCCTAGGAAGGGCAGCCCAGTGACAACCATGTCTAGGGTTTCTGAATGTGGGAGCATGTTACAAACTTTAGTTAGGCAAGCTTATTTTTGTGTAAAGGTTAGTAGAAAAGACTATTATACCTCTGGGAATATGTAATACTCATATTGCAAGATTTTTTGTAATATTTTAGTATTTACTGCCTTACTTGCTAAATTTATTTATTCATTCATTTCCTGACTTATTCCCCACAGTGTTTGAAGTAGCTAATGAAACTAATTCAGCAAAGTATAAAATTTGACCCATGAAAAAATACAGGTTGTAATAGGATATCGAGACTGGGGAAAACTACATAGTCCATCACATATATTTATAGTTAGTACCATAGAACTATTATTTATATCTAAGCTTCCCAAAGTCCAAAATGAAAGGGAGATAAAGTCATACAATCATCTGAAATGAAAGAAAGCATCTCATATTGCTGGGAATCAAAGGTTTTCATTGTATTGAAAAAAATTCTAATAGAATTTTTTACTGGTGGCTTTAACATTGGCTTTCTTTTATGGCAATGCTCTTGATAATATGACAACAGGTAATAGAAGAAGGGTTCTCTAATATGAAAACATCCAGAATCCAGTCATTTCATAGAACTAAATGGGGGGGGGTAGTGGGAGCTAGTGGGGGAGGGGGAAGGTGGAGGGTCATTTTATTAATATACATATCACTAAAATGGGGGAAAAAGTGACTGGATCATGAAAAAGAAATCATAAGGCTTTTTTTTTGCTTGTAGAACCTGTGAAAGTAACAGCACAACACCAAAATGAATTCTCTTTGAGCCTAAGAATGTAGCTATCTATAAAACTGATTTTGTTCAAAAATATATTCTATACTTAGAATACTGGATGAACTAGATGTGTTTTAGAATCTCTTTAGTACCATTTCTCTTAACTGAAGCTTGAATATGCAGTGGATAATTGTTTTCTCCACGAACAGTTCTCAATTGCACAACAATTCTCAATATTCTGTATTTGTTTGAGGATAGATCTGTGAGAGTGGAAGCCCTCACTAGTTAGTACTTTAGGCTATTTTGAAAAAGTTGGAGTTTCATTGAAAATTATCAGAAATACCTTCTTATATTAAAATAATTTTATTTGTAGAAAGATAACTTCCATAAAAGTATTTGTGTTTTGTCCTTATTTAACATTAAAATAATCTGGATAATATTCCAATCTTAAACATCAAGTTTTACTTAAAAGTTTTATATTTTACTTACCTAATAATTTCTGTTTGATTACTGTTAATTTTATTCTGTAGATTTTTGGTTGGATTTATGTATAACCTTTCTAAATTTTTCAGGTAAATAGTTAAAAAGTGCTGAAAAGCTTGTTACTTAATGAAACAGCTTTCATTTTTAAATGGGTTTTGTTGTGACATTCTCATACATGTATAACATTGTGTTTGGTCATGTGTATAGAGGGAGGCTTTTCTAAACAAATTTATTCAATATTTATTACAATTCAGAAATAAGTGACAGACCCTTATTTTGATTTACTTACATTTGCGTGTGTGTGTGTGTGTGTGTGTGTGTGTGTGTGTGTGTGTGTGTATCCCTATGTTAGACTTTGGTAATATATCAGTTAAAAATTACTAAGAGAAAGAGTTGGCCCTTAATTATTATTTTTTTGTGTGTAGTACACAGTATGCTAGATATATAGCATGGCATTTATTTATTACTGACAATCTTGCAAAGGTATTTTTCAAATAAAATGATCTAAATTTGAGATTAATAACTCTGATAAGAGTTATAGTGACAGATTCAAATTAAGACTTTTTTTTACTTTAAAAATACTTCATGGTAAATCTTTAAATTTATACAAATGTAGAAGACACAGAATAATGAATCCAGATTATCAATATATAGTCAGCCTGTGTTATCTATACTTCCTATGTGTTTCACAGTTACATGATAGAAATTTTAGGCATCAAATTATTTCACCCATAAATATTTCCGCATATTTCTAAAAGATAAATATGCCTGTCTTAAACTAATCATTGCGAACACAAATCTTAACAATAACTTCTAAATAGCAAGTACACAGTCACATAATTGGTTAATATGTGACTGTGTACTTGCTACTTAATACATTTTTAACACTGAAGTTCACCTTTTATTCAAGTGTTGCCTTATGCTAAACCAACAGACTTAGTTAGACCTTAGTTCAAATCTCTTATGCTATTACATGGGGAAAGTCACTAACCAGTCTGAAATGAGGTTACTCTTTGATAAGAAATGGCAAGTTGCAGAACCTCCTAGATTTGCTTTTGAAAATTCAGTGATGTTTACAGAGATGTTTAGAACAGTGCCTAGTACTCAGCTAAGCTCATTAAATAGTAGCTCTAAAGAAAGAAAATATTACCCTAAATGTGCTTTTCAGTGTTATTTTATTTTGGAGGCAACATTACACTATAACATATTTTAGTTCTTTTTAATGTAATTATTAATACTAAATGAAGGAAATTACCAGCAGGTGGAGCTCAGTGTCAGAAAACCAAATTTCTGAAATTGAGGTACTTTATTGCCTTAAATTTTTAAAAAAACAAATTCATACAGTTTTGAAATTTAATTGTGATTTTCGTTTGTATAATGAATATTAGAAGTTATAATGTAGTTCTGAATATGTAGAAATAATGCTTTATTCTTATTTAAATTTCTTTATTTTATCTTCTGTCATATGTAAGGTAAGGCAATTAATTTGTGTGAATAAAGCACTTTAATGAGAATTTATAACGACTGGCATAGATCTTGATCATTTTTCATAGTAAAGTAATTGTGTTTGATATTGTTAAATTTTTGTCCAAACCTTAAAATCTGCCAGTCTTAGTAAATGGCATTTTTGGTCACTTTCGATCAACCACTCAAGCCAACATTTAGGGATCACCTTCATGTTCAATCTTTTCTTAAAATTTCACATTTGTTTTCTCATTACTCCAGTCCTTATGTTCTTGTTGTTCTTCGATTACATCAAACTTCTTTTCATATCTGAGACTGTTTCCTCTCCCAGTAATACTCTTGCCCAACTCTTCATGTGACTGACAGCCTTCTTTTTATCATTTAGGTTAAATTAAACTATTTTTAGACAACCCTCTAACCACCTTAGCCATTATGTAATGATCTTTGTATGACTTTGTGAATCCTACCATCTTTATTTATCCTATGGTCTCTTTTCTTTTCACTTTATTCCTTCTCTTCTTCCAGTCTTCCTTCCTTCCTTCCTTCCTTCCTTCCTTCCTTCCTTCCTTCCATTCTTCTTTTCTTTCTTTCTTTCTTTCTTTCTTTCTTTCTTTCTTTTTCTTTTTCTTTTTCTTTTTGTTCTCACATTTGCAATCATTAGAGAAATGCAAATCAAAATTACAGTGAGATTTCATAGCATATCCATTAGTATGACTACTCTTCAAAACCCAGAAAACTTAGGCAGTGTCGATGGGACTGAAAAGTGGTCTTACTACTGGTATGACTAAAATTACTGCTCTTTTTTGGTTAACATTTACTATGAGTTAGGTTAGTTCTAAACATTTCCATGCAAAAAATACTAATATATGTATTTCTATAGGTATTAACTTATTATTTAGCATGAGTTATTATATAATGTATTGTTTGTTTTCCTTTCCCATAATCCTTGCTTACTCCTCAGACTAGCTCCCAGAACATAGGAGCTTTCATTATGTTTACTACTATTTTCTCTGCCTTAAATAAAACTTGCTACATAGAGGAAACTCAGTAACTGTGTTTTTGAGTAGTGAACAAGCTCTTAGAATTCATAACAAGTAGATTCTTTGTATATTTCTAAAATTTCCGAGGGGCAAGGTAGTATTTTCAGTAGACAAAAAATCACATCACAGCTGATGATTTTTCTTAGATTTTAAAAAATATGAAGATAATAGGATTTATACATTATTTAGATTTTAGAAAAGACTGAGAATTTATTTTATTAAAATAACTTTAATTTACCTTTGGCGTGTGGAAAAAAGCTTTTTATGTGCCCCAGGCGCTGTTTTAAAGTCAGAAATAAAGGGGTCTCAATAACTAGGTGGGTACTTGCCTATAAAGGTATAAAGATCAAGGTGCCTCAATAATTTATGATCACATCTAGGACTGGGGATGGAGGTCAGTGGGTATAACTTTTTGCCTAGTATACGTCAAGTCCTAGGTTCAATCCCCAGAAAAGAAATCACATTTATTATTGTTTCAGTTCTGTTTTTGTAAACGATATTTTGAGATAATGTCCTATTAACTGTGAAAGTGACCTTATTTGGAAATAAGGTCTTTGGATGAAATGAAGTTAATGTGCGTGTGTTAAGGTGAGCTCGAATCTGGTATGTCTGATTTCCATGCAATAACATAGACTGGCATAAAGGAAAGGCAGCGTAGAGAGAGGCCAAGATTGGAATGATGTTGCTAAGAGCAAAGGAATGCTAGGACAACCAGGACCTATTGAACGTAAAGAAGCTTCTGACTTCCAGAACTGTGGGAAAATAAATTTCCTAAGCTACTCAATATGTGGTGCTTTCTGATTGCATCCATTGTGATTATTATCTTTATAAGTGGGGACTATTCGATTTGAGGCAATCAGGAACCATGCCTGTATTAGGGTTTGGGAACTATGCCTAAATTGGGAATTGTGAACCAGCATGGAGTAGAGTGTTAGTAACTTGTTGGCCAGCAAATGAGGGAAGAACACCTACCCAGTGTGAGAGGCCCAACTGGGAATTTGAACTGCATAAAAGGAAGGAAGAACAGAGTTTGTTACAGCTTTTTCCTCCCGGAAAGCTTTTGCCTTTACGATTGTCTATGGCCATACCACCCTGAACATGCCTGATCTTGTCTGATCTCCTACTCCAAGAAAGAGGCACAATGGCTAGTAGGCCTATTTGGATTTTGGAGTAACTAATTTATGGAGTAACTCAAAAAGTTGCTACTTTTGAGTGAGGACCAGAACAGGAGAAGGCTGTACAGCAGGTCCAAGTGCTGTTCAGGCTGCTCTGCCACTGGGGCCATATGACCCGGCAGACCGCATGGTGCTTGAGGTGTCAGTGTCAGACAGGGACGCTGTTTGGAGCCTTTGGCAGGCTTCCATAGGTGAATCACAGCGGAGACCCTTGGGAATTTGGAGCAAGGCACTGCCATCATCTGCAGATAACTACTGTCCCTTTGCGAAACAGCTTCTGGCCTGCTTTTGGGCCTTCATGGAAACTGAATGTTTGACCTTGGGACAACAAGTTACTATGAGACCTGAGCTGCCCATAATGAACTAGGTGCTGTCTGACCCTTCAAGTCATAAAGTTGGATGTGCGCAACAACAGTCTGTCATCAAGTGAGGTGGTGTATATGTGACCGGGCCCAAGCAGGTCCAGAGGACACAAGTAAATTGCATGAAAATGTGGGTCAAATGCCCCTGGTGCCTGCTCCTGCTATATTGCCCTCTGTCCCCTTGCTTGCATCTATGGCTTCATGGAGTGTACCTTATGATGAGCTGACAGAGGAAGAGAAGAACAGGGCTCGGTTTACAGATGGCTCTGCACGTTATGCAGGCACCACACGGAAGTGGATAGCTGTTGCATTGTAGCCCCTCTCTGGGACATCCCTGAAGGACAGCGGTGAAGGAAAATCTTCACAGTGGGCAGAACTTCGAGCAGTACATCTAGTCAAGCATTTTGTTTGAAAGAACAAATGGCCGGATGTGTGGATAAATCCTGATTCGTGGACTGTAGCAAATGGTCTGGCTGGCTGGACTGGGACAGTGAAGGAACACAATTGTAAGATTGGTAAAAAAGATATTTGGGGACAAGGTATGTGGATAGACCTCTTCACATGGGCAGAAGATGTAGAGATATTTGTGTCCCACATAAATACTCACCAAAAATGGAACCTTGGCAGAAGATGACTAATAATCAAGTGGACAGGATGACTCATTCTGTCAAGAGCAGTCAACCTATTTCCTCAGCTTCTCCTGTTATTGTCCAATGGGCCCATGAACACAGTGGCCTTGCTAGGAGGGATGGAGGTTATGCGTGGGCTCAGTAACATGGACTTCCCCTCACCAAGGCTGACCTGGCTACAGCCACTGCTGAATGCCTACTCTGCCAACTGCAAAGACCAACACTGGGTCCCTGATATGGCACCATTGCTTGGGCTGACTAGCCTGTGACCTGGTGGCAGGTTGATTATATTGGGCCACTTCCTCCATGGAAAGGACAGCATTTTGTCCTTACTGGTATAGACAGTTACTCAGGCTATGGATTTGCCTTTCCTGCATGTAATGCTTCTGCCAGAGCTACCATCCGTGGACTTAGGGAATGCCTCATTCATTGTCATGGTATCCTGCATAGCATTGCATCTCAGAGAACACATTTTATGGCTAAAGAAGTGTGGCATTGGGCTCAAGCCCATGGAATTCACTGGTCTCATCATGTTTCCCACCATCCAGAAGCAGCTGGACTGATAGAACAATGGAATGGCCTTCTGAAGACACAAATACAGTGCCAGTTAGGTAGTAACAGTTTTCAGGGTTGGGTCAAGGTTCTTCAGAAGGCTGTGAATGCTCTGAATTAGCTACCAGTATATAGTACTATCTCTCCTATAGCCAGGATTCACGGGTCCAGGAATCAATGGGTGGAGATGGATGGTATCAGTCACCATCACCCCCAGTAACCCATTAATGAAATTTCTGCTTCCTGTCCCACAACCTCATGCTCTGCTGGTCTAGAAGTCTTAGGTCCAGAAGGGCGAAGGCTTGTACCAGAAGACACAGCAATAATACCACTAAACTGGAAGTTGAGACTTTCCCCTGGTCATTTTGGCCTCTTCGTACCAATGAACCAGCAGGGAAAAAAATGGAGTTACAGTGTTAGCAGTGGTGATTGATTCAGGCTGCCAAGAGGAAGTTGGACTAACACTAAAACCTGTTGTTTTAATGAAGAATTATATTTGCATATTTTACTTTAAATTTAATGCTTGCATTCTTCTACTGCCTAAGTTGCTGTTTCTGTGTTTTAAGCTGTCTTTTTACCTACTACATTAGGAAAAATAAATTCAGGCCTTCAACTAAGAATACAAATGCTAAAAAGAGCTCACTGATTTTTTAACTACATGTACTGTTTTCCTACTATAGAGGGAGTTGAAGTAGATGTATAGTTACTGTTTTGATACCCAGTAAATATCTGATACCCACTAAATATTTGAGTTATGGTATGAATTATATAATTTACTATCTGTGTTATTCAGTAATTATCTTGGGCTCTGCAGTCCACCCTTCCTTCCTTCCTTCTTTCCTCTCTCTCTCCACAGATTCACACTGTAGTCCAGGCTGGTCCTGAACTCACTAGCGCATGTGGCCTTGAACACAGGACAGTCCTCCTGCGTCAGCCTCCCAGGCACTGGAATTACAGGCATACACCACCCTACCTGGCTTATGTTTGTTGTGCTGGGGAAATGAATACAGGGCCTGTGCTTGCTAGTCTTGCACTCTACCTGCTGAGCCACACCCCAGCCCTCAGAGTTATTGTTATTTATAAAATGATAAATTGGAGTATATGATCCCAGTGAATTTCTTATCTCTTAATATTTTATGAATCTAGAAATCAAAACAGCATAATAGCTGTGCACACAGTAATTATTCTTGAATTTATGAATAATACTTATGCAATAACATCATTTGTAAAATGATAACTGGACAAGATTCAGTAGGTTCTATATCTTCTAATATTTTTTAACCTCTCCAGATTCTCTGTATTTTTTGATTATGTATGTTTGCAATACCTATTAAATACATACAGCTTAGAACAGATTCAGTATTAGAAAAAAAATAAATTCTGGCTCAAACGAGTATAGAAATACTAAAAAGAAATGACCAGTGGTTATATAATTGTATTGTTTTCTGTGAAGAGAGTTGGTGTAGTTATATAGTTTCTGTTGTAAAGTCACCCAATGAAATAGTTAATTTTAAAATGTTTGCTTTCATTTTACTCTTCATATTCTTTTAAAATCTGCTTTAGATTTTTCTGTTTACATTTTTGTTCTTTGTTACATCATTTACTTTAGAAAATTTAAGCTTTTTAATCAGATTCTGAAATTGTTCTTCCTCCTTTTTTTGCTTTTTATGTTGTGTGAGTTCCCCTATGTGTGTTTCAGATAAAGTTGAAAACTTAGAATTATTTTACTATTTTGTGTATTGTGTTTAGAGAAAACAGGATAAGAACTTTTGTGTCAATAGTTTTCAACCACAATCTTTAGTAATATTTAAATATAAAGATGCACACTGACTTGAAATTTGGAAACAATTTAACAAACACTAAATTCTCATATCTGTTAACTTCTGTGCATAACTGTGATGATATATTATCTTTTGTTATTAGCTGATGCTGACACAAATAAGAGATTTTTGATACAGTAATCTATAAACATACTTTCTTGGGATGCTGGGATGATGGTACTGGGGACTGAACCTAGGGCCTTTGCTCAGAGCTACATCCTTAGCCACTTTTTCAGTTTGATTTTGAGATTTTTTTCTAAATATATATATATATATATATATATATATATATATGCATTGATATATATGTATGCAATACATAATGTTTACATTGAATTTGAGTGTTGTGTGCACATATATACCACATCAAGATTATGGTTCCTTCCCCTTCTTGTTTCTCCCACAACGCCTTCCTCCCCCTAACTCCTACTATCACCCCACTTTATTCTCTTTTTTTAACATATCATCTCTCTTTCTACTTTCCATCTTCTCACCTTTCTCCCCCTCTACGAAAGCTGTCCTCTTACTTTCTTCAGTGTCTCTTACTTTTTTTATGGTTTGGTTTTCTCATATTAGAGAAACCATGTACTTTTTAACTTTCTGAGTTTCATTCATTTTGCTGAGTATCATGGTCTCAAGGTACATTCATTTTCCTAAAAGTGAGTGACTCAAATATGAGACAGAATCTTGCTAAATTGCCTGGACTAGGTTTGAGCTTGCTATCTTCCTGCCTCAGCCTCTCAGAGTGCTGGGATTACAGGCCTGTGCCACAGGCCCAGTTTATAAACATACTTTCAAACATTTATTTTTTAAAAGTCTGGTGAGTTATATGTGACAGCTATCTGTCAGAGGCACCCATGTTTAAGATGTACACATGGTAGCTCCTGTTGTAGCTCTACTCCTTTACTGATCCTAGAAGGGCTTAGTTTTCTCATAGAGTTACTGTTCTTGTTTTTTCATAGAGATGCTGGGATTTTTTTTTTATTCTAATACTATTGTGACATTTCCATGTAATCTTTATCACCCTGAGGTTCATACTAACTCAGGTAATTTTACACAGAAGTTGTCTGTTTTATTAGAAACCTGAATTCCCTTGAAAATATCACCAGTTGAAGTCTAGCATGCTTCTGTTGATTCACAGCCCCCACGCTGCTTTCGGTGGCCTTTTCTAATAGAATGCCATATCGATGCTGTAGTACAGGTGGCATTTCACTCTATACTGTGCTTTACTTTTCTCCATTCTTGTTGTTGTTATTACTGAGGACCTAGCCCAGGACCTTTACATTGAGCTAAGTCCCCAGTCCATTTTATATATTCCATTTTGAGACAAACTCTTGCTAAATTACCCAGACTCGGCTTGAGTATCTTAGAGTGCTGAAGTTATTTTTTAAACAACTTTTTTACTCTGGCCTCTGAAATCTCATTCTAGGAAGCAAATTTTCTTTTCTAGAGAAGATTTCTCACTCTTCTATGCTTAATATAATTCGACATTAAAAAGTGGCCCTTCCTACATTCTTTGTAATTCCCTCATCCTATGTGCAATTATCTTGGTTTTCAATGCTTGTGGAGTTTATTGTGTGACACTTTCTTTTCAGCGATAACATATTTCAACTGTTTATTTCTTTTTGTACACCAAAGAATGAGCTGTTCCACTCCCTCTTTCTTTACTCTTGTCCATTGTGATGCTCTTGTCGACCACATCTGACTCCACCCAGTTTTTAACAAACTAGGGATGACAGTATTGCAGGATGGTATGGCCAGTTAGAATTCAGAGGACTCCAGTGCATAGAGTGAGGTGGCATCTACCCACCATCTCTTACTTGCTCAAGGATTTTCACTGAATGTAGCAGGAGATCAGAGAAGAATGGTTGAGAGAGGTATTCCAAATGAAATTCTCCTTACACCGAGAAAGGTAATAGTGTATATACACACTTGTGGTTCCCCCTCCCAACCTCAGGAAGTGGAGTGGTTTCAGGTGGGAGAACTGTGGGCTCACGTCAGCCTTTGCTTGTAAATCTAAGATCTCCTAAATCTAAGATCTCCTCCTGTGCTGGAGGAATGGCACAGTGGTGAAGGTGTGAGGTTTGATTTCCTAGCAACACATAATCTGGGAGTGGTGGCACATGCCATGTGTTTGAGGGCAGCATGAGCCGCATAGTGAGTTCAAGTCCAGCCTGGACTGTAAAGCAAGACACTGCTCTTCTCTTTCTCACTCTTCAAAAAGGAAGGGCCATCTACAATTGGAAGACAGTTCAGCGATTTTTAACATATGGCTTCTGTTTCGCTGAGCAATTTGTTTTACTTCCTACCCTCTCCTAACCATGGATATTGTCTTAGTCTCCGTCTCCATCTGGTTCTCTAAGAAATTCTGGATCTTCACAGAGCTTGGGGCAGTGACCCTCCAAAGGGCAGGGATGGGTATTAGGACTAAAGATTGTGTTCTTAGGTATGTGAACCAGGGAGTAGTGCAGTTGATTCAAACTAAAACTGCAACAAAAACCAGGACCAACTTGTTTTCTATTGCTCAAAACTTTAGCAGACTGGTATAAAAAAGGAGGTATGCCCTTTTCTTGAGGTAAACATCATTGCATTTAGACTCTTCTGTTCTTTTTATAAACTTTGTGGCATACAATTAAAGATTATGTGACATACTGAAAAGTAAGACATATAATCCATACTGGAGACAACATAGTTATGACCTGTATAGAAAGATTATCAGTGTCTTTAATATAGCCATTACAAAAATACTAGTGTAAAACATGAACACTATTTATGAAAAGGTAGTGATTTTTAGCAAAGAGGTAGTTTCTATAAAGGTGACATTTCTGAAAATGAAAAACTCTGAGAATTGATTAGATAGGCTTGTTAACAAATAGATGACACCGAGAAAACAAGAGTGAGATGGTGAAGACAGGTTGATATCAAGTGTCTATATTGAAATAAAAGGAAAAAAGTGAAATATCAAAAGGTTTAGCTTACATGTAATTAGAATCTGAGAAGTAGGGGAGAGAAATGGCATGGAAAACAATGGAAGATGAAGGCCAACTCCTTTCAAACATTTTCAGCCTACAGGTTCATAAAATTTAACTATAAGCAGGAGAAATGCATACACTTCAAACACACAAATATATTACCTCTACTAAAGTTTGGCTGTGCCTGAAGGAGTTCAATATGGAATCACAATACATTTCCTAGGTAATTACTTAGAGGAATTGAAAACAAGTATTGAAACATAAACATGTAAGTGCATGTCATAGCAACACTTACTATTCACAAGAGCCAAAAGGTGGAAACGGCCCAGATACCTTTGTCAGTGTTAGTAAACTCAAAATAGTAGCCAATTTTTATGTGCATTTATTTTGGCAAGACAGAGAGGGAAAAGGCAAGGGGAAATTGGACATGGAGAAGAGAAAGTAGACATAGAAACTGCTCTGAGAAAGGCATGAACATCGGGAATGGAAGAGAGATTATTTTTACTTGATCAGAATAATTTTTTAAATGGATAATGAGTTGGGGAATTGGCAAAGATATGGGTGAGGTTGGCAAAGCCTTGGTTAGTAGACAAAAAGGCTTCTAGGGAAATAATACTTCTGCATTTATTATGATGTATCCCTTGTTTCAGTATTTTTTAAAAGTTGGTGAATTTACTACATTATAATGATGTTCTTTTAATTGTTTTAAAAGCCAAAATTTGGTTAAGCTGGGTCTGGATATGTTAATGATAACAATAAAATTTTGAAAAGCAAAATCACACAAATGTTTACTTTGGAAAGTCTGTCAACAGTTAAGTTGTTGAAATCAGGAAGGTGGTTGATGTGCATTTTGTGTTTCTGGATAATGTATAAAGAGAATGTCTGGTGGAAAGGAAGTATGGACAGGCCAGACACAAAGAAGTTTTAGGTTAGTAAAGATACTCTGTATGTTACGATGATACAGTGGTGTGCGTTTGTGCAGACCACAGAATGTGCTGCAAAGAGTGAACCCTAATGTAAACTGTGCCCTCTCAGTGGCAATGATGTGGCCATGCAAACTCATTGGTAGTTATATGTGTACCACCCTGGTGGGCGTTTTGATAGTAGAGGGGGCAGTGCTTGTAGGAGCAGAGCACATAGGGGAATATTTTTTGTCCTTCTGATTTTGTAAACTTTAAATTATTAAAAATAATAGATTTTAAAAAATTATATTTAACCATTTGGTCACATATTTAGGACAAACACCATGGAACGTGCATGACTTTTGTGTGTTTAATGAAAGTGAGAACTGATTACAGCCTCTGCTTGGGTCTTGCTTCCCTAGAGACATGATCTTATTAAAAAGTCAAGAATGTATGAAAATTTATGATCTTACATAACCTAGATAACACTAAACTTTTTTCTGCTTTAGATTCCTTTCTATTGCTATTTAAAAACAATATCTTTTAATATGTAAAATACTCCTTTTATACCTTTGGTTTCAGTCTTTTTTTTTCAGTGTATGAAGATACCAAGATTGTCTTTTACTTACTCGGTAATCCGCAAGCATCAAAGAATAGAAACAGCACGACTAACTAGGTTATAGGTACTAGATACATCTAAAATGGTCTGCCTTCAGTCAGAACTGAATTACTGAAATAAATCATTTAAAACAGTTTTAATGCTTAAATTCTATATTCTGATGGAGATAGAAACCATGTATTTTCATTTTCCCAAGAAAATCAACCTCTACAAAAGATTGTGGTACTTGTTTATTTATAAATGCATTCCTTTTATGAAGGACAGACTGATGTTCACACCATTTCATTTACATTATAGAGTCATCAACAGCAAAGATTTTTTTTTTTCAGGAGGCAGTTGTTTCTGGTGTAGTAATTTCCCTCTGAATTTTATGGCTGCTTTGCATAAGAAGTACCTAAGATATTTGGCACTCAGCCTGGAGTTGAAGCATGAATATCCTTATCTTTTGCTTGATTCTTACTGCCTTCAGATTTGAATAAGTATCTGACAGCTTCTACAGGCCTAAAAATTGCTCTTATGATTCTTCCTAAGACTATTATTTGATGGGATTTATTTACAGAAGTCTGTTGGAAATAATATTTGGTTATCATTTTAATGCTCATTATTAACAGGTGTCCTAGAGGCGCTCCTTACCTTAGCTCCTCATGTTGTGTCATGTTCAGGTGGAAAGTGACTAGTACTCTAGGGAGGGTGATGCTGGTGGTAGCCTAATACAGAGTTCTTCTGTAGAGCTTTCTGTTCTATTACTTACAATCTGGAACAATATTTTTATGAATATTTGAAGAGTGTTAAGCAAGAGAAAAAAAACTAAATATGTAGTAGAGATGTCTGCTCCTTTCTTGGAAAGCATTCATTGCAAAATAGGCGAGATTAGCACTTTGTTTTTTGATTTTTTGATATTTGAAACAAGGTATTTCTACAGAGCACACAACTGAAAAAATTTTCTTTAAAATTTCAAATCTTCTGCTCCATGTTAAATTCATGAGTGAATGGGGAATACGAGAGGGCAACTGTAATGTTGGCAAGACACATGTGGCAGCCAAAGTTGTGCCAGCTAGGCTCTGACTCGCGGTCCTCCTAACTGCTTCCTGAAGAGCCAAAGCACAGGTCTGCGCCACTGGGGTTGCCTCCGCATATTCATGTCCTTTTTTCGTTAACATTTATAGCTACAAGATGACTGTTTCTTCAGCCACAGTACGAGAAAAAATATGATATCCTTTACCCTAAAACAAATGGTACATTAATTTAGAGAATGGAAACACTGTACTTATACTTTATAATATCCTTTTTCTTGGATCTTGGCTGTGTTTTTATCAGTTTTTATTTCATATGACATTTGAAACACGAAGAATAGATTTTTAAAAACCAAACTAAAATAAAGACACATAAGAAATAAAGAACTCTACCCAAATTGGGGACGATGAAATGCTTAAATAATAGTCCCGGTACTCCTTTCCTACTTCAAGGTCATTAGCTTAGCTCTTCCTGTGGCTCAGGGAGACTATTTATTTTTTATTAGAGAGAAAAACTGAAGTGATAATTTGTATTAAGGCTATGGAGGGCATGCTCACATTTCTAAGGAGAGGATTATCTGTACTACAATAAAGGCATATTTTCGACAAATATATTAAATATTGATGTGGATATACTTTTAGAGCATTGGTTTTTACCTATCTGTAGCAGTTTTCTTCTAGGTCCTGTCTATGGAAAGTATTCTTTTCCATTTTGTATGTGACAGGTATACATAGTGATTTTCATGAGATCATAAGTAAGTTAATAAGTTAATAATATGAGGATGACAAGTTCAAATCCTTTACTATATTAGAAGGCTATGCAAAGATTAGTTTAAATGGCTAATATGCATATATTCATAGAATAATCAGAACTAATAGCACTGCATGTGTTAAAAGGAAAATTGAAGTGGGAGTAGGCAAGTGAGGAAGTGAAAGCTGAATTGGAGAAACTGTGATTTTGGTAAGGTAAATGTGGCCGGGGTGTTTGCACTTAACACTTCAGAACAGTCCCCTCACCTGTGGAAACAAACTCTGCTTTGGTTGTTTACTATATATAAGTCTGAGCATCACTACTGGTGGAAATGTCACTACATATGGAAATATTGTAATGAAAGTAGGATTGTTATTGATTGATTGTATGATGAGCAGTTGATATGTAGTCATTATTGGAAAATTGACTTGTACTTCCACTATCAACTTCCCAGGAGCTTTCTAGTTGGTCTTACTTCCTCATTCTCGTTTCCATATTCTTCTTATTTCTCTTGTTTCTTTCACTCTTATATTTTCTATTTACTCATGAATTTAAAATGGATAAGAAGACTTGAAATTGTATGGAAAATATTTCTGTGGAAATATGCATCCTACAGCAAATGGCAATCTGGATTAATTTTCCTTAGTGGCAGTCTTCCTGCTCTGTCCTTGTTGTGCCCCTCCCATATCACCACCACTGTGGTGATTGTCGTGATTGTCCTCAAAATGTTAGTTGACTCTTTAGGAAACTCACTAGGTACTTGAATATGCTTTCTAAAAATGTGTTACAAGTCTTACAAGTCTTCTTATATTTCTATTTTTCTTGTTTGAAAATTTTCTTAACTGTAAGGTTATCTGAAATATTCTGTGTTATGCTGTTTTTTTATAGCTTGTATCCCTTTTCTATTTGTTGTTTAATACTTGTTTTATATTGAATTTCCTTCATATTTCTTATTTTATTTCTTAATTATGAATTTATTTTTTATTCTTACCAAATTCAAGACATTTCCTGAGGGTCCAAAAAAGTAAAATGCTATAGGGTTCATACTTACTCAATTGCATGTTCTCTTTAATATTGAGAAGATTTTATTTGACTTAGCTGGAAAATTCAATGGGTAAGTTATGGATAAATACTTAAATATAAAAATGTATATATTTATAGTGAATTATTTATTATTACTAAAGTCTTGTTTCTTAATCCCTCCAGGAAAGAAAGGAGAGGCTATCTAAATTTGAGTCTATTCGTCATTCAATTGCTGGAATAATTAGAACTCCAAAGTCTGTACTGAGCTCTACATCAGTAAGTAGGATTAATTTTATGTGCTACTGAAAATAATCATTGTCTGGGTACATGTGTGTGTGCGCGCGCACACACACACACACACACACACACACACAAACGGAAAACTAAAATTTTATTTAGAAAACACAATTTTATTTAGGGTGTGCTAATTCAGTAGAGGTAAAATAGAAGAAAAAATAATTTCTTTAAATTTTAATTTCTTATAAAAATACCTTTAAGAATTTGGCCTATTGACATAGTTAAGTTTCTTAAATTATTTTTATTTTATTGATTTATTTATTTTTGAGACAGGGTCTCACTCTGTAACCCAGGCTGGTCCTGAATTCACTATGTAGCTCAGTCTAGCCTTGGAGTCATAGTAATCCTCCTACCTCAGCCCCGGAGTGCTTGGATTACACGTGTGCATCACTGTGCCTGGCTTTCTGTGGGCTAGGAAATTGAACTAAGGGCTTTAATGCTTACTAGCCATGCACTGTAGCTGCTGCACCTTTTCTCTGGCTCCTTAAATTATTTTATTATGATATATATATATATCAGCTATCAAAATTCACAGATTGCAATGTATACTTGGTTTTTAGTATGTTCACTATGTTGTATAACTGTCACTAATATTGAAACTTTTCAGTTCTCCCAGAAGTTAGTTAGAAGTTAGTCTTAGTTCTCCCCACTTATTTCATTTTCTGAAAATGACTATCTACTTTCCCTCTGGAAATCTCACAGATAAAGAAACATAAAGCATGTCGCCTTTTGTGTCTAGTTTATTTCATTTATTATGTTTTTAAGATTCATCTAGAATATGAAAATACTTCTTTCTTTTTTATTAGAAAATAATATTCTGTTGAATAGGTTTTTCACGGAGAGTTGGGTTACTTTCACTATTTGGCTACTTATGCATAATGATTCTGTGAGCATTCCTGCATTAGCCCTCATATAGACATATGCTTTCAGGTTTTTTGGGGAATATACCGAGAAAGTTTTAGAGGAACTGACAAATTTTTTATTATTTATTTATTATTTAATTAATTTGCACCCTATTACTTTACATCCTCACCAACAATGCATGAATGTTCCTATTTCTCCATGAATGAATACTCTGTTTTTTTCTCTTTTTAAAAAAATGATGTGAAATAATGTGTTATGGAATTTGTATTTGCATTTTTCTGTTGAATCATATGTTTTTTCTTATTCTTATCACCATCTATATATGTTCTTTGTAGAATTATCTATTCATGTCCTTTGCATATGTTTATTTTTTACTGCTTTTGTGGTACTGGGGTTAAATCAGGGCCTCACATTTGCAAAGCAAGCATTCTGCAATTGAGCTACAGGTCCAGGCTTACATTATTAGTTGTTGAGTTATAATAATTCTAAAAAATATACACTGGAAACAAGCTCCTATCATACATATAAGCTGTCTGTGCCTTTCTTTTATTTTGTAGATTGTCATTTTTGTTTCGTAGTAGTGTCCTTTGACACAAGCATGCTTTTGATTTTGAAGAATTAAGTGTTTTTACTTGATTGTGTGTGATTCTGATGTTGTATCTGAAAAATCTGTTGTCCCATCCAAGGTTACACAGATACTCATTTTGTTTTTTTTTTTTTTCTGTGAGTTATATAGTTTTGGCTCTTATATTAATATTTACCTTTATAAATCATTATGAGTTATTTTTATATGTGGAGTGAGATAAACACTTAAATTTATTCTTTTGTATATGGAAACATGTTTGTCTTAGTCATTTTTTGTTGCTGGGACAAAATACCCAACCTTCACATCTTAAGGGACGAAAGATTTACGTTAGTTCACAGTTTCAGGGTGACACAGTCCATTCTAGGTCAGCTTACAGTGGTAGAAGTGAACCAGAGGAAAGCTGCCTAGTAGACAGGCAGCCAGGTGAGGGAAGGAGAGAGAGTGGAATTTGCCTTCCAGGTCCTCTCCCAGCACCCCTTCTGGGTCAAATCCCAGTGGTCCATTGTTTCCAGGATACAGGTTCATAATCTACCACACGCTGTGCCCCCCTCCTGAGCAGGCTCTACCTCTTAACAGCAT
The DNA here is from genome assembly GCA_004027205.1 of Ctenodactylus gundi. NCBI lineage: Eukaryota > Metazoa > Chordata > Mammalia > Rodentia > Ctenodactylidae > Ctenodactylus > Ctenodactylus gundi. The sequence continues at coordinate 501,450 of PVKB01000158.1, forward strand.
GTGGTTTCATTGGCATTCCACAACATCCAAATGCATGAGGCTTTTGTGGAATATTTCAGATTCAATATAATGTTTGTTTAATATTTAAAAAAATTTAAGGGGCTGGAGGATTAGCTCAGTGGTTAAAAGCATTTGTCTAGCAAGTGCTACACAAGCACTAAGTTCCTGAATTCAACTCCTTAGCACCACATAAGCTGGGTATGGTGGCACACACCTGTACTTGGGAGGCTGATGCAGGTGGTTTGTCCTGACTCCAAAGCCAGTCTGGGCAAATAGTTCAGAACCAGCATGAACTACAGAGTGAGACCCTGTCTCAAAAAATAATATTAAAAAAGAAATAATTATGAATCACTATTTAAATGAACATGTAAAATTGGATTTTTACAGCATAATTTTAGATAAACGCATTTTTATGGGAAAATAAAATTAGACTCAATCATAATAGTGTTCTTACTAGACATACCTATGTGTTTCAGTGTTTTTAAAAGTGTGACTGGAATGTGGAATGTCCAGGGGGACCTGAACTCTTGAGGGAAGAAAGAAAACAGAAAAAAATAGCTGGTGGATAAATTTGGCTTTAGCTGTATATTGTACGAGATAGCTCATATATTTATTATTGATTGCTATTATTAAGATAGTATTTAATTTGTAATGTCAGCTCTCTAAGCATGTGTCCCTTCTTTCACTATCCTGGAGGAGATAAATAACCTGTCAGGAACACTGAGGGCACCGAGGCCAGCTCTGCAAGTGCAAGTTTTGCCTTGGGAGCTTGAGCCTGCTTCCAAAACCACAGCCAGGGGACTGAGACAGCACACCTTGTACCGTTTGCAAGCGCACGGGCAATCATGAAGGTCCCCTACATTCAGGAAGGCTTTCAGAGTCTATCGCATCTCACGATGTCAAGAGCACGGCCCTTTATCCTGGGCCCTCTCTCAATTGCAGAGTTTCTGTAGTCATGGCTGAACAAACCTCTTTTCCACTTTACAGCCACTTGGGCATGCTGGTTTTGTCCCTGGGACATAGAGTGAGTAATGCTCCTGGAGTAGTAATACCCTAAAAGGATTTTTTGTTTGTTTGTTTGTTTGTTTGTTTAACATGATTAAAACAGGGAGAGTGGGAAAAGAAACACATTAAAGCACATTTGGTTCAAGTGACTTTTTTTTTTTTTTTTTTTTTTTTTTTGAGACAGGGTCTCACTCTGTAGCCCAGGCTATCCTTGAACTCAAAACAATTCTCCTGCCTCAGCCTTCAGAGTGCTGGGGTTACAGCCATGTGCCACCATACCCAGCTTTATGTGATGTTGGGGATTCAAACCCGGAACCTTGCGCATGCTAGGCAAGCACTGTGATTTTTTTCTTCATTTTTTTTCTGAGTGTCTAGCTCTGTAGTTTTGGCTGGTCCTGAACTCACTGTATAGGTTAACCTGGCCTTGAACTCATAGCTATCTTTCTGCCTCAGCCTCTTAAGTTCTTAGATAATAAGTGTGTACTACCATACTTGGCTATGAATATACATACACACACACTATATGTGTGTGTGTGTATTCACAATGTCTACACTGATCTTGAGTATTTTGTGCACATATATATCATATCATAATTACAGTCCCTTCCCCTTCCCAATTTTGGCCCTTCCACACATTTCTCAGTTCCCCTAATTCCCACTCTCAACCCCATTTACTTCTATAGAGTGACTGTGTTCTGGGTTTCTCATATTAGAGAAACCATGTGATATTGAAATCATGGCTTTGTGTGTGCTAGGCAGGTGCTCTAACCAGTGAAATACGCCCCAAGCCCATTATTCTTTAAACATATGAATGAAAAACTACTAAATTATCTAACTATCTCCTTAAATTAGTTATTCACACGACAGTTCTCCTGTGTAAGCCTCCCATGTGCTGGGATTACAGGCATGTGCTACCATGCCTAGTTTGTGTGGTGCTGGGGAATCGACCTAAGGGCCTTGTGCCTGCCAGGCAAGCACTCTAACTGATGTTCTGCTTACCTTCAGTCCCACCATAGATATTGTTTCACTTTTAGCTAGAATTTTGGAAAATTAAAATATAAAACTCTACTTCATTTTATATAATATAAAAACATTTGCTTTTTGCTTTTTAAAAATATGCTTTTGCTATGTATAAGTTGTATCATTAGTTATAAATTCAGTGTTATAATGTTTGGCTTCTGTAGATGTACTGGCATGGAGTTATTTTCATGTGTATTATAACTGCTTATATTTTTCAGTGTTTACTCGTGAGTCTAGCAGAATAATATTGAATTACCTCTAACAAGACATGCTTAGTTTAAGATAAATATTACACATTTAAGCTTTTGTTATCCTCTATTATTTTCAAGTTTTTAATTTATACTTACCCAGTCAATAAAATGTGAAAATGAAGGTTTTTTTTTTTTGCATCATGTCATAGTCACACAATAAGTTGTCCAGTATAGGATGGCTAAATATTATTTTCTAAATTCCAAGTTTGAATCACTTGCATTATGGTACAGAATTTTCAGGAAGGACTTATTGGATTTTATTTTCTGTACCTTTTTCTGTTAGAGGCAGAATCTTTTTATTTATATATTTGCTCAATGCTAAAAACAAGGGACATAGATCTCATTAGCCCACTTCTGTGCTCTATGTGGGCAGCCTTGGCCTCATGGCAGATTTTTAAATTTACTGAAATACAATGTGTATATTGCTTCATTATACTGAGCTGGGTGTCATTTTAGTTGGAACATGTGGTATGAAATTAGTACTGAACACAGTTAATTGATGAAAATATGATTTTTTAATATTATGGCACATTCTGTTCAAAAAATCTGAATTTAGGGGAAGGTTATTTAATACTGAAAAAACAAGACAGGTAAAAATGCCTTGGGATGATGAGCTGGAATGAGTGGGAATCACAAGCACAAAGATAAACACTGAAAAATAACAGGTGAAAGAATGTGATTCTAAGAAAGACAAAATGAGTATCAAAACTATAGAAGTTGGAAATGAAAGAGAGAAGTTGGGGAAACCAAAAGAAATTGAAGAAAGCAGAATTCTTAGTCCAGAAATGAAAGTTTAGAAAAATACATTTTGCTAAGGATTGTGTCACTTATCAGAGATCCAAGAAGGTGCCAAAAAGGCTGTCCAGGAAGAGAGACGCAGTGGTTCTAAGGTAACATTGCAGTTTGTTTGCCTTTGCTTAATAAAGCTTCAGCAGGATTTGTATGTGAATGACGACTTGTGAGTGGCATGTAATTTTTTAGAGTCATTTTTCTGGTGAATGAACAGTTTCGTCTGTAGCTAATGACCAAACAAATGTTGTCCTCAAGTAGTACAGAAGAATTTTAACTAAGAAATTTATGAATATGAGTTTTGTTGTTAGTTTCACTATGAAAGGTAAACATTAGATCAATTGTCTCTGTTTTTGCTTACTGATATCAGAGCATAAAATTACTAATTCTATTGAATTGCTAAAACATTTCTAGGTTTCATAGAATTTCAGATAGTTGCTATTGCCACCAAGATAGAGCCACTCTACATCTTATTTGTCTAGCTTAAATGCAAATGATCCTGAAGACAGACTATCCAGAATATATGTAATTTTGTAACAACTCATTCAGTAAATTCTAACTATTTAGAAATTTGGAAAAACTGATAGGTAGAACTTCTTACTACTTTCATTATATATTAAGCATTATGTTTTTCATCTCAAACTCTAAATGATACATAATGCACTTTTTCTAACTGTGGTTAAACTTCCCTTTCACTGAAAAATCATTCCTACTGTCATTAAGGATATTTTCTATTCAGTAGACGAGGTAGTTTTCTTTAGGGAGGGTTTTTGTTTTGTTTTGTTTTTTGTTTTTTGTTTCTCTCTTTTGGTACTGAGGACTGATGAGCCCAGGGCCTTGAGTGTGCCATGCCAGGCAGGTTCTCTACTACTGAGTTACAACCACAGCGTGGTAGTTTTCAACTTGCACAAATAATATCATGACTCTGATTTATTAGGTGACTTTCAAGCTTATCTTCTATAAAATTCCTGTGTGCTATACAGCTTCAAAATTATGGGGTCTTATGGAAATTTAAAAAATGGAGTTCTGTTAATTACTTGTAATCACCCCAGTATACTACTGGATTAGGGTTGGAATAATTAATTAGACTATTAATAAATTCATGAAAGAAAAGACAGTTAAATGTCATTTTTATGTTTTCCAAAAGTTTATAAAAAATTTAAAATGCGTTGAAGTTTTATTTATTTGTTCAGACTCAGCAAGAGATTTACTTACGCATTTTCCATGCTGTTATATTTCTAAGTGTCTGGGTTCTTTTTTGTTGTTGTTGTTTTGGGTGTTTAATTTTAATAATATACAGTTAATTTTTTAACCTTTTTCTTTTGCCTTTCATAAAGAAGCTTAACTTGAGAGTCACATGGTGGATATGACAGCGTTGGACCTTAATTTGCGTACTTGAGAGTTAGCCTGAGCTATAGTAAGGGGAAAAAAGTGACCTTTTTTTTTCCCACCAGAAAATAATATTTTTATTTCCTCGTATTTTATATAAAGCAGTGTTTTTACTTTCTTAAGCTCAAAATATCTGTACTAGAATATTCTTTAAGAAGACCTGGGAAAAATAGCTAAATAAATGGCTATGCCAGTCAATTTTGAAAATTTGTCTTACTAAATGTAAGGTTTATTAACTGTATTAAATTATGTGTACCTTTAAAATCTTAGATTTATCATACCCTGAAGGGCAATCTTTCCCCACTGAGGCTTACAAGATGGGACATTTGAGCCTTTTATTTTTGATGACACTATGAGCTCTCATGATATTGAATTTTGTTTTTCATATGTCCTATATTCTTTTGCTATAAGCTTTAAAAATTATATTAAAATTTCACTTATATTAAAATATTTCTTCTAGTGCTTTCATAGAAGTCTTTTAAAGATATCATAGACCCAGACAGGGGATATGTGTGACTTTTCTCTATGTCCATCTATGCAAAAGCTGTATACAGACAAATTTACAATATATTTAAACTAAATTTCATTGTAGAATTGTCTGTGAGATGGGGAAAATCAGGTCTTGAGCACCCTACTCCCTTAAGACTAATAAACCTACATACCTGCAGTATCCTGTAAGAGATGGCAGTAAAGGTTTCTGCCTGCGCATTTTGAAAACAAAAAACAGGTCAGAACTTAGATGTTTTCTCATAATGTTTTTCTTTAAACTTATTTATTATCTCAAAATTCTTATATGAATTTCTTAAATGTTAGCTGAGCTTTTACACTTCCCAACTTCTTTCTGACTAAATAAATTTTTCTTCAAACTCTATATTCTCCCCTTTCTAAATAACTTGGATAGATCGGCTGGATAGAACATGAAATCAAGCAGATTACATCTTTGTGAAGTTCTCTGTTATGTAGTGTTTTTTAAGATAATGATAGAAACATCTTTATAAAGGTGTTACACTGAGTTTTTCTTTTTTTAAGTGTCCTTGACATTGGAAGATTTAGTATTCCTTTCATAATAAACATTTAGGTAGTTAATGTAACTAGATATATTGTGTTACATTTGTGTGAAAACATATTTGAATACTTTGACAACTCTTTAACAAATATAATTTGTTCTATTTTATAAAAGAGAAATTTAATTTGGCTTATATAAATTTTTTCTTTAAACTCATTTTTGGACATACATTATTTTTTTAAAAAGTATTATGTTTATCATAACTAGTCCTAAAAGAAAAGGCTTATCTTACAGAATTTTTCATTTACAAACATATTATGTATATATTTTTTAAAACAGGTAATTTCAGAACAAGTAAAAACCAAAATGTGTATTCCTCTTAAGTTCTGTTTGGGACTTCACTTCGCATTTATTTTTTTAACTAATATAAGGAATTTTCATAATGTAAAAGAGGACTTGTTTTGAGCATCTTCAGTGGTACAAAGCACAAAAGACTGTAAAAATCATTTTTATTGTTTGCAAAGGTTCCATACTTTGTCCTACATAGGCTTCATAATATTAGCTTGTTTACCTTGGATGTAAATTATTTGCCTCCTGTTACTCACCTTTCCAGCACTATGACAAAATATCAGAGATAAACATATTACAGAGTAGAAAGAAAGGTTCACTTAGCTCATGATTTTAGAGGTTTCAGTGCTTAGTTGGTTGGCTCCATTGCTTTTAATCTTGTAGTAGTGAAGTACATCATGGCAGAAATGTGTGCTGGCGTAGTGCTCACCCTAAGATAGCCAGTGGCAAAAAGGCAGAGAAGGAAGAGAGACTAGGGTTCTTGGATCCCTGCAAGGACACTCTCAAATGCGTTAAATTCATTCTACTAGGTCCCACTTACTAAAAGCTTGCGAGCTGGTTCAAATAGCACCATGTCCTGAGCGCCAAACACAAGGGCCACGAAGGACTTTCAGATTAAAACTGGCAACTGTTATTAAATGTGATTTTCCAATTTCTAAAACTTTTTCCATGAGGCATTGCACACACTGTATTTTGAGAATCTTAAGAATCAGTGTAAATTATTACACCTTACCTGTAACATCTGATGCAGTTTAGGTTCTGTGGAAGAAGAAAATTCAATAACAAAACTTTTCACTTGTGAACAGAAAATGTATGATTACAACTACCATCAATTAGAAGAGTTTTGAGGAAATATAGTTAGCTTTTAATTGTCTCTGATACTTGGTGTTAGCATTTGACCTTATAAAATAGTAGAATATTTCTTTTATGTTCATGGTTTATATTTGTCTCTTGTTTTTGGCAAGTGTTTGGAATTATATGCTGGTATTGTTGAATGATACCGTTTCTTCCAATGCTTTATCTATGGTTCCTGGAGAGGAGCTGGGCTAGCCCTGTGGCAGAGATAATTGTTAAGGAAGTCAGGTGAGTGAGAAAAGATACACAGCAGGACAGCCTAAAATCAGACCTAAAGTTGTGCTCCTGAAATACATATCCCAGACAGTCCATAGTCTATGGGATTGAGTCAATTCCAGAAAAAACAATTACTTTTTACATGAGTTATTTTATAACAAATTTCTCTGATAGCACCTCTTTTTCATAATTTCTCAGGTTGGTAAATATGGTGAATAAAACCATAAGGACTCACTCTAAAGGCTATGTTGTATGTACCGAAATATGACATTAAAAAAGAACTTTTTTGCTAAAATTCAGTATTGGTGCTTGAGACATTTTTTTTTAGTTATGAAAATTTAAAATTCATTAATCTTTAAAATTCATATAATCTTTAATAGGTCTAACTTACTTTTTAACAAATATTTGCTCAGCTCTGTGATGTGATCTCTGTGACTGAGAGGCCTGTGACAGACTACGACTGGTACCACGGTGCAATTCCCAGGATAGAAGCGCAAGAACTGTTAAAAAAACAAGGAGACTTCTTGGTGCGAGAGAGTCATGGGAAACCTGGTGAATATGTCCTTTCTGTATATTCTGATGGACAAAGGAGACACTTTATCATACAATTTGTTGATGTACGTTTTCAGTTTAGTATATTTTGGTGTAGTTTATTGTGGTATAATTGTAATATAGTAATGAACAGTTCATGATAAATGCTTGCAACACGTGAAGTTGGACACTTAGTTTTGGGAGACTTTCTTAAATATGCTCCAAAATTGACTAACATGTTAAACCTGATAAAAAAGAAATATGTATTTTAAATATTTTACATTAAAATGTTTGTTTACAAAGTTAAGTTAAATTTAAATATGTCAGTTTTATAGTATATTTAAAGATATTTTAGGTTAAAAGTAAAAATAATGTGAATATCATGTGCTTTTCTGTCTAGGGAAATAAGATTTTGAAAGGTTTTTTTTAGAGAATATTCTTTAAAATACTTCCAAAATGGTATCATGAGACTTTTTAAAAAATACTTTATTGACTAGTGATACTGAAATTATTTAATGCATGGGACATTAATAGTTGAGATTTTTTGATTTATTAATGATTGAATTTTTTCTTTAGATATAATACTGTTAGCATTAATATATAATAGATAGGAAATGGTCTAAATTAAAATTAATCTAAAATCTAATTAGTTTTGAAATATATTACGGTATTGATAAGATATATGTTTGCTATTATTTACTTTATTGAACACTAAACAGATGAAGAGTAATTTTGAAATTTTTGTTGTTACTGAGATATTTCTAATGGGGTTATTTTTGGCATAGGAAAAGTGATACAGCTCTCATTTTTTTACTCTTATTATTTCAAAGGGCATACATTTTCAATATGGCTGTCTATAGGACTTCAGTTTGTTTTGAGAGATGAGAGTGATACTAATTATCTTACAGGAATATTGGGCTGGGGTGGGACTGTAGCTCAGTGATTAGAGTGCTTGTCTATACAGCACAAAGCCCTAAGTTGATTCCCTAGCACAATAGAAGCTGAATATGGTAGCCCACATCTGTAATCTGGTCCCTGGGAGGTTGAGGCAGGAGAATTGCTGTGTACTTGATGCCATATTGGGCTTTCTGGTGAGCTCAGGACCAGCCCGGACTATAGAGCAAGACCACGTGTAAGAAAAAAAAGAGGAATATTGAACAGTGATCCCTAAATATAAAGTTTGTATAATTTTAGATAACATATTGACATATATATATATATATATATATATATATATATATATATATACATTTGAAGTAACATGCATACATATGATATTATGGAGATGGAGAATAAATTTACATATGATAAAATTTACCCTTTTAAAGTGATTAATAGTATTAGGTAATTCACATTTACTAATTTTAGCTAAATGAAAATTAATATCATTGAAATCAATTAAAAGAAATAAACTCATTAAAGTATTTGTTATAGTTTTGATGATATTTAATTTTCATAGATCTTAACTTTATAAACATATTTGTACACTTTCAAATATGTAGTGCACTAATCGAGAAATTACTCTGTTTCTAATGATATGTTATTCTTCAATTCCTTGAAAAATTCTTTTTACTTGTATGTGCTTTCTAGTTAGGGATGTAGATAATTCACTTTTATACAATTATTATTTGACAATATAGAAAGAAAGATTGTAGGTAAAATATGAACCCAATATAGTTTTTATGAATATTTTTCTATTTTCTAACCTCTAAAAGTTACTGTTTTTGAAATATATCATACATTGAATGAGTCTAAAATATTTTCCTCATCATTACTTCTAGTTTATACTGTAATTATAGAAAGTAGTCAATATTCTTAGAAACAAAATGGTCAACTTGCAAATTATAACTTGCTTTTAATATTGATGTTCAAATAAGACATTGTTAAAGAAGACAAGTTCATAGTTGAAAGTTATTTGATTTCTTTCTGTGAAAATTTTGCAAATACATCAATTAATGACAAGAACTTTTGTATTTCAGTCAGTGCCTCAGCTTTCCTACTGCATAATTTTATTCTAGTGAGCTTAACTATATGATATTGAGCTCTTTGGGCAAAAAACCCAGAGTTTTAGGTGATGTAGATGATTTGGCAAGTTTTTAAATTCTTTTTCATTTTGTGCAGGTGAGTCTTACATAAGCTGAATTATCTTTTTTTATTTAAAAGAGGTCACTAAAGGGAGGCATTTATTAATAGATTTTTAATAATTGCCCCTTATATTCTAGTGAAGTAATTTGGAATCTAGTGTTAGATTATGAAAACTGTATAAACTGAGATGAAAGGTATCCAAGAACGTGAAGTAATACTGGATTTCAGAGAACAGAAAAAAATGCCAAGTAATTGAATAATGAAAAGAACATTGAACTTGGAATCTGAAATTGGATTTTAATACCAAACTGTAACCTTCATATACTCTATGGTGTAGGAAGTCATAAGGATACTATGCTACACTGTTTTGAGGGGAATTTAATCAATGAATATGTATTTTAGAACATGTGATGTGCTATACAACTATTAGGTAATTATATCATTATCTGATGACTTTAAAAATGTAAATGTACTTTGTTAGAAATATCAATATTGTTGATAAGATTAATATATACATTTTATTTATTCTATTGAATTTAAAAATCAAATAGAAAAAAGCATTGTTTTAGAATCCATATATTTAAGTTCACGATTTTTTAAAAAATCCTACAATGATTGTACCTTGCTTTAGTACTTCCTTATTGCTGTGAATCAATACCCAGCATATACAAATTAGAGGAGAAGAAGTTGACTTCAGTTCACAGTTTCAGAAGTTCATAGTCCCTTCATGAGTGCATGGCAACAGTGGAAGTGCTTGGTGGCTGCAAGGGTGAAGGCACAGATGGAGGCAGCTCCTCCTGGCATTGCGAACAGGAAGTCATGTCTGGAGAAAGGATGGGGCCTGTCAAAGCCCCAAACCTCCTCCTCTTCTGGTCCAAGCCCTACCTCCCAATTGTATGCTGTATCCATAGGTACATGAGCTTTTGGCGGGGTCACTCCAAATCCAAACCACAGCACATGTAGAGTCTTCACAGTGAGATACATCTTCAGCCCTTTTTTACATTTTTGAGACAGTGTCTCTAAGTCACCAAGTTCCCCAGACTAGGCTTGAACTTGTGACCTTTCTGACTCAGCTACCCATAATGCCAGGATTATAGGCCTGCAATGTAGTGCTAACTCAAGATCTAGTTTGATTCACAAATAATGTTGTTGTTTTGCACCAACATGGATACTGTCAACTAGAGTCTAGAATGGTGATTATTTTAGATTATTTTTATATGGATATCAAAGGAGCTTTTTTAAACAATGTAGAACTATTTGTACTCTGTGAGCATTGTAATCAATGAGGATAGACACAGATATTTTTCATTTATATATTTCTCCCAGTCTCATGGTATGTTTGTTTTACCTACTGCAAAAAGAGCTATCTTTTATGCTGAACATTATATGTGTTACATTTGAAAAGACATGTCATAGGCATATCTAAGTTTCAAAATCTAGTGTATTTCTAGTGTTATTTATTAACTTATTTCATAGTTACTAACCTTTCTATGGTGCATGATATAAAGCCACATTCAAGTTTGTGTCTAAAGCTGCATATTTTTTGTAATAAATATTCTTTTTTAAGGAGCTTCAAGAACTTTTATTCCATTCAATAAATAAATATAGTTTGTGCTTTTGTGAATAAGAAAGCAAGAAACTATGTTATAAAAAGTACTCCAGAAAGAATTTAAAATGCTGTTATTAATAGGAGAGTATAAATTCATATACTCTAATTAATTTACCTTACACTTATTTTTCTGAACTCACATTTTTACAAAGTACCATGTTATGCACCATAAGGAAATGAAACGGAAAAATATACAATTTATCTTCTCAGTGAGTGTTAAACCAAAAAGGTCAGACATTAATAGAAGTCATGGAAAAATAATAAAGGTACAACATTAGAGCTGGCTGAGTGAGCCTTGAAATCTAGATAAACATATGATGTTAAATTTAAAATAACAATATAATATATATTTTAAAATAAAATTTATAAAAATTCTTTCATGAAATAGCATTTTTATTCATTATTTCATGAAATACTTATATCATCTCATGGATAGGGGCCAGCAAAACAAGTATGAATCTATTGCTCTTAAGTGGTGGCATATTGAAGGTATGGCCTAAAAGGATACATTCTTGCACAGCTGTTCTCAATCTTTCCATATTAAACTATGGTACCAAGAGCAGTTATTCTCTGTTGGGTCATTCTTTCAGGCCCTTCCACCATTGCCAGCTGACCATTGACTGAGATCTCTGAAACTTGAGCTAAAATAAATCTTTTTTCCTTTAAGTTGTGGGTAGTGTCAGAGTATCTAAGACATAAATGAGTCAACATGTTCCTGAACAATGATCCTGACTACATGAACAAGTCACAGAAGAAATTTAAAGAGATTTTTAAAAGTTTGTTTGATGCAAATGAAAATAGGAATACAGCATATTAAAATATATGGGATGAAGAAAGAAAAAATAATATGAGAGAAATACATAGCAATAAGTGCCTCTAACAGATAAATAGATCTCAAAAACTTGATAGTGCATCTCAAAGAACTAAAAAAGAAAATTAGCAGAAGACAAAATGATAAAGATTATTGCAGAAATAATATAGAGGCTAAGATAGATGTATTCAAAAGGTCCATGAAATTGAGTTAATTTTTTTTACAAGACAATCAATTGACAAAGTTGACAAATCTGTGAGAATAATAGTAGACAATAAAATTACAAGTGTAAATAGATGCTTTTCCAATGATATCCTGGTAGTAGAAAGACTCATTAGAAACTGTGGTGAATTAGAGCTACTGAGGAAATGAAGAAGAAGAATGCTTTTATACTATTTCAATGTAAATTAGTACAGCCATTACCAAGAGCTATATTGAAGTTCATCAAAAAAAGAAAAATATAGTTGTATGATTCAGAATTCTTGCTTCATGATATGTACCCAAAGGAAATGATAGCAATGGCATTTTCACTTTCATGTTTATTGAAGTACTATTCATAATTGCCAGGATATGGAGTTAACCTAAATGTTCACTTAAAGATGAATGGATGAAAGACAACGTGGTATATATAAACGTTTGAATATTATTTAGATATAACAAAACAGGAGATCTTGCCATGGATGGCAACATGGACATACTTGAAGGATATGCATTGTGTGAAATAAATCAGACACACAGATTGAAATACTGACTCCATTCATAAGTGGGACCTAAAGAAAGTTAACATCATGAAAGTTAAGAATAGAGTGGTGGTGACCAGAACAGAAAAGTAGTTACAGAGCTGGAGAGTGGTCGTCAGAGAACAAGGATATTGCAGAAAGAGAAAGGTGGATCAAGAAGTACAATGATTATTGGTTCAATATAATCAATAATACTATATACACCTTAAGATAGTAAAAAAAAAAGAGAGAGAGATTTAAGTGAACATAAAAGAACATGATAGAGTTTGGGGGATTGGATTTGCTAATTACGCTGAGTTGATTACTGTCCAGTGTATTCATGAGCCACAGTGTAACATTGTAACTCAAAAGTACAAAGATAATGGGTTAGTCAGAAGCCAAATTTGAAAAGAAATAATGTGGCTCGGTCTACTAATCAATTTAATTAGGTGATTTGTTAGTTGTCTGCCATGTGTTAAGTTCATTTTGAGACGATGTGGTTAGTCTGTGAACCTGTGAGTTGAATTTACTTTGTTTTGTTGTCAGGGTCTGTACATTCTTTAAACTACTTGTTCAGATCCTACAGTGGGTCTTACAGGCATCATTAGAAATCCAACACCTTTTTTTTTTTTAACAAGTCAGTTCCAAGTTTGTGGCCTTGTTTGTGTATACTGAGGATTATGTTATTGTATTCTATGCCAACAATTAAAATACTGAAGGGAAGTTAATAAGAACTTTAAAGTCAAAATGAAATTTCTGTATCTTGTCTATACCCCTGACATACAGTTTGAGATTTAGGAGTCTTTCTTCTCAAAAATAAAACAAAGCCATTTTTATACTGTATTAATACTATTCCCTAGGAGTAATTGAGTGAGTACTGTTTAAAGGTCAAGATATCATAGGAGAGCTTACATTCTAAGAAGGCTCACAGTAATGCATATGTCATACATATCTTACATAATTTTAAACTCTAGTAATGCTACAATGCTAAGAAAACATAAGAAACAGGAAGTGAATTCTCAATGTCTGAAGACTGAATTAAGGTTAACTAGGAAGAACTATATCAAACCTTTATTGATTTTATATTTGAAATGCCCTAGTCGTCCTTCCCATATACTACTTTGTCAGTGTTCTCTTTCCATTGAGAACGCTAGAGTTTGTTTTATTTTTCTTTTTGCGTATTTACTGAAAAGAAATTGCTTTAGCCTTTTTTTCAAATTCAATTTGAATTACTCATACTAGCCTCTTTCAGAAATGATTTTTCTTTTTCTTCCTTAAGCTAGAATATTAACATGAGCTACAGATCTTGTTTTTTTTTTCAAGATCTCTGCTAAAGCATATTATTTCAGTTTGTGTATTCATTGAAACTCTCAATTCTGTTTTGTCTGACTTTCTTGCATAGTAATTTTCCTGTAAATGTGTATAGGTATAAAATCTAACTTTTAGAGTTTTTGTATCCATGATTGTTTTTAAGTAGCGCAGTGGCTTTGGAATATTATTATTATTATTTGGATATATTTCTAATTTTATCACTCAGAAGCAAATTCTAGATGGAATAAATATTTTGGAAAAGAAGTAATACATGCTCTACATGCTCTTGGTAAAAATTTAGAAATATATATGTATTGTAGAACCTATGATTTATCGTAATATCTCTCTATTAGTTTAATATAATTCTGGATATATTCTAATCATTTGTATAATATCTGTTCTCCAAAGATTGAGTTTTACTATATCTTGTATTTTTATTTTTCATTTAATATGTTATCTGGTAATTTAAAATGTAATAAAATAGAAATTTTTATGAGTTTTTAAAACACTCTCTTATTGTTTTTTTTTTTTTTTTGGAAGTCACATAAGATCATTAGTCAGCAACCTTAGTTCATAACAATACTCTTATTTATAAATTAGTTTGTAACCCCAGCCACTGGGGAAGTTGTGTAGGAGGACTGCTAGAGCTGAGGAGTTCCAGGCCAGCCTGGGCAACTTAATGAAATCCTGTTTAAATAAAGAACATCTGTATTCTTTTGATCATACTATTGTTAAAAACAAGGTAGAAAAATTATAAGTCACAGCCATTTGTATGTGGGCAATACCTCAGATCAGCTTAGTTAGAAGAAATTTACAGGGATCTCTGCCAGGTCAGTTATAAAATTTGGAATTTGGAGCGTAGGAAGAAATGAATCCTTACTACTTTTGGTGAACTTTCTCCTTGTGATCTTTTAGTTGCTTAGATGAACTTTGTAAGCATACCATCTTTCTATTTGAGATCCATTTTTGTATTTCCATCTTTAAGAAAGTGAGTTAAGTGTGTTAGGACTCTTAAAAGCTTCACTGGTCAGAATGATTGCTTTAACAAATAGGTAAATTGATAATTACATATGTTTTTAAAATATAAAAAATCTGAAAATAACTCTTATTTACTATTTGTCTAATTTGCTACTTGTAGTATATTGGGATTTTATATAGAACAAATCACAAGCTGATACAAAATTCCATTCTTTGTGAAATTCTACTCATTACTTTTTTATTCAATATTGTCTTTCAATGTGTGTTTGATCATTTCTAAGCTATCTTGTTCCTTATCCATCAATGAAATACTCTTGTGGAGGTTATTGTTGTTCTGATTACTTGTTATATTTCTATGGCCTTCTGCATGTCTTCTTTTCTTAAGCTGTTTCATGTAAGAATATTTTCTGGAATAATTAAACTATTTGTAAAGGATCATGGTTTGCAATATAATTTAAGTGTTATTTGAAAATGTTTATTTTTAATATATCCTGATTAGTAATTGTTTTGGAATCTAAAATTTGTACGGTGCTTTACTCATTTGGAATGTACTTGTATGTATCATAACCTTAGCAAAGTAGTTTGTGGTCAGTCCTTGCATTTATTTGCGAGGTCCAAAGATCACCCCTGTTTCACCAGTGATTAAGCTGAAACAGTGAGAGATCTTGTTTAGAGTATTTTATGCCTGGAAATATATTAGTGTCTTCCATGTGAAGTATTTTTAAGTATCAGTGCTGATATTTCACAGTTAACCTAATTACTTTGTCTAAAAGTTCTATAGGCAGTATATTAACAACTGCTGTGAATTGACTGCAACATGAACCAGCCTTGGGTTACATATATATATATATGTGTGTGTGTGTGTATATATATATATATATATATATATGTATATGTATATAGTTAAATGTTAAAGTAAGCATAATAAAATTCATATAAAGTTTGAAATTTATTTTTTAATTTTAAAAAATTTTTATTTACATATCACCTCCCTTTCCCCTTCCTTCCCTATTACCCTACCTTTCTCTTCCCCCTTCCCCTTCCACAATGTCCTTCTTCTTCTTCCGTTTGGTACAGCATATTTGTGTAGAATAATTCAATACATGTATATAATATGTAATGAATGAATCAGGGTAATTAGCATCTTATCTCTTTAAATGTTTCTCTTTGTGAGTGTGAGTGCTGAGGCCATCCAAGTCTTCTTTTCTTGTTCTGTATACTAAATTGTAAACTGTAGTCACTTGCTGTGTTGTAGCATTTTAGCCCTATTCCTTCTGTGTAACTATTTTTTCTTACTTGTTATGCCGTCTCCTATTCCCTTTTTCTTTCTTCTTTTGACCTACTACCTGTCTTAGACCACTGTTCCATTATTTCTATAAAATAGCAAAGTTTCTATTTTTTAACCACTTTCTTAAAATGGTACCTACTGATATTTGGATCTGTGTATTTCCTGTATATGTACAGGTGAAATGTTTGTGAATAATCAGATGCCAGTATTTATTTCATTGTATTTTAGTGCTTCTTTCATTGAAAGTATGAATAGTGGGATTTTTTTGTTATATTTACTCTTGTCAATTCACCTGTGTAAGAACCTTCCCATAGGACTTCTTTAATTTGAAGACACAAGAAAGAGATATTGATATCATTTAGGAAATGCTACTTCACTGCTGATAAAAAGAAAATCTTAGGTTTTGAGCATATGTGTATCTGAAGTTTTGTCACTAGCTCATTTTATTTCTTTATCAGAAATATGTTAATGAATGTTTATTACAAGAAAGTACCAAAATACAAAAGCAACTATTGTTGTATTAATAAGTAGGAATAAAATGATCAAAGGTATATTTATAATATATCAACTATGCTTTAAACATATTTGATAATGAAGATTTTAGGAGTGGAACATACATATATATATATATATATATATATATATGTATATATATATATATATATATATATAAGCATGTTTTTTATGAACTTAAATTATTCTATGCTTGGTTTTCTTCATAGTTATTTTAACAAGAGTCATTTCAGGTTAGTCAGTTTTTGTTTTTCTTCTCTTAACTTTGAATTAAGTTTACTCAATATGCACTTGGTTATGTGTCAAAAAGTAGAGTTTAGGATTTTGTTTATCTATATGTATTCATTCTGACCACTGTATCTACTTTTAACTGTATAAGTAAGTTGCATTGAACAAATTCACCTTGTTGTGCAAGGTTAGTTTCCCTTAGATAGAGCGTATTTTATGACAAATGTAGTCTTTCTGAAGAAGTGTCTTCATATTTATTCCACTTTATTGATCTCTGTCTAGAATCTGTATCGATTTGAGAGCACTGGATTTCCAAGCATCCCTCAACTTATAGATCATCACTACACAACAAAACAAGTCATCACCAAGAAATCGGCTGTAGTTCTGCTGAATCCTATTCCTAAGGTAGGTTGCTGTTGAATCTTCTTCCTAAAGTAGAATCCTAATCCTGTTCCTGAATTTGTTTGTTTTAAGTTGATGCTGTGAATTAATGCTTTCCACAGTAAGTAAAACTCTTATGATTGTCTGTGGTAAATTCAAAACTAGATTTTGCAAATGCCAGTAAAATTAATATAATTAAACTATGGAATGTTCTTGTTTTATTAGGATTGCCTCTCTATTTGGTATTTACTGGGATACAAGCAGTTTGCTTTTTATTATTTTTATTAGTTTTCCTTGAAATATTAGAGGACTTTCTTAATAGTGTTCATACTTTTATCAATTTAGGCTATAAAAACTCTAAAATGCAAAAGATGATGTCCAGCAATTAAGAGTAAGTTAAAATTTTAATTTTGGATTGTGAGATCTACAATATATTATCAGATACTGGAACATCTAGAAACTGTATTACTTTCTCAAAGGGAGTAATCATAACTTTTCTGTGTGGAGCCATGTACTTGGGTGGAAGATTATTAAGTCATTTTTATGTCTAAAATCGGCTTCAGTGTATAGTATTTCCATGTGTTTCATTAGGTAAAGGACGAGTGTGAGGAATGTTGAGTTTTTAAAAATAAGACTGTGAGGCCCAGACAAAATCTTGATTACTAGAGCTGACAGAACATATGAGCACTTAAGGTATTTCAGGAATTGGTTGGATTTGGCAAGTTTTTTTTTTCTTTTCTCCCTTTGAGAGGCTGTCTAGTATGAAAAACAAGGTAGTAAAGAGAAAATCATAAACTTGAAAGGTGGTATTTGTTGACTTGATTTCTGTAGATTTAGAATTGGCTTTTAATTTGAAGTAAGTACTGGTCTCAAAAATACTGGTAATAGCATTGATTTAGCTCATTGGAATCATTAAAAAAGTTCTGCTTTTTCTGTGTTACTCTATAAATTAATATCATATTTCTGTTTATTGTATTACCGAGTCTTTCCTTATTGCTGAACTTTAGTAGACTTCTCACAGGAGAATTTGATAGTCAGTTGCTAGACATTCTAATACTGTAGCTGAAGAATTGGATTTCTTGTGTCACTTTCTAGATTCTGAAATTCATTCATTGTTAATATTTCTCGATTCATTTTTTACGTCAGTTATAGAAAGTCACATAAAAATTCTCCACTCAAGTAGGTTTTCACAATTTTTCTCAAGTCTTCCGATTTCCTTTTCCATTTATGAATAAATTTTATAATTTGGCAGATTTTTATCATCTTTTTTCCTTTTAAAATCAGTATTTGATTCTCATAACTCATTTACTATGTATACATCAAAATTTGCAAATTTACATTTCTTTTTTAACCCCTAACTTATTTTTTATTAGTATGCATTTGTGATATATAATAATTACATTCAACTTGAGGAATTAGTACATGCACATATTATATCTTGAACATTTTTACTTCCCTTTCCTCATCCTACCCTCTTGTCCCCTCTACTATATTCTCTTTCCCTCTCAAAAAATTCTATTTTCTTATTTTCTGTCATTACTCGTATATGCTGCTACTTTGTTTATTTATATTTGTTAATCAGATTTATCTTTCTCAAAACTCAGATTTTTTAAAATAATTTTCATTTGAAGTATAGATCATCAGTTTTAATAACAAAATTTGTCTCACCAAATTAACAGCTTTATATATGTATGTGTGTATGTATACATGTGTGTATGTGTGTGTGTGTGTATGTATGTATGTATGTATGTGTGCATATATTTATTTAGACAGGCTCTTGCTCTGTAGTCCAGCCTGGTTGTAAACTCACTAAGTAATTCTGGCTGGCCTTGAGCTAACAGCAGTTCTCCTGCATCAGCCTCCTGAGTACAGAGATCACAAACATGTGCCACCATGCCTGGTTTCTATGGTGCAGGGAAACTGAGCTCAGGGCCTTGCTCTTTCTAGGCAAGCGCTCTAACCGAGTGCTGCTCCTCTGCCCCTCACCAGCTTTTTAAAAACTTTTAACCTAGAGGTTATCTTTCATATCTTCTTTTTCTCCACTGTTTTCTTTCCCAAGTGACACCAGTTTTATACACTTTATTATACATTTAAAAGTAGGAACTGATTTCAGTGTGCCTGAATCATATTTAGTGTAGGAAGACACTTTTTACCCATGTGACGCCTTTGTGTTGCACAACTAAGTTTTCAGATGGTTGATACTCCATGCCAGAAGCCAACCTGAAATCTGCACTGTTCATGGGGTTAGCCGTGGCGAAGTTGATATACCAGAACCTTAAGAGAGAAAAAACAAGGCGGATCTGGGCAGAGGCTAGGGATTTTTAATGTCAAATGAAAACATAGCTCCCACAATATAGACATTTCCATGAAATGGACCTAGATTTAGTTTCTTGAGACTCTAACATGGTTAATTATTATCATCCTGTGCAACCTCCATCTCTGTAAGAGTTGACTATCTCATCCTTTTGTAACACCAGCTATGAAAATAAATTCACGCTGGAAGCTGCAGAAGATTAAAGAAGTGCATGTGATTTTTTATGAGGTAGAAATTTAAAGTTTATCTACCTGACTATTAACCTGATCTGAAGAGCTGGTGTTTGAAATACTCAAGTCATTATCTAGGTTTATTGTAAATATGGTTATACATTTGATTTAAAGAATCACGTTACTCTTTTGAAAGATAATCATGCTGCAGAGGTTGTGAAAGTTAGATAATTTTCAATTGTAAGTGGAGGGCAAATTGATATGCATTGTGTTATGATGGTATTATCTGTCACCTATTTTCCTTTTAAAAGTCACTTGTTTTCTTATTACTAAATCTACTTCTTGATTTAATTTATTTAAGAACTTAATGTCTTTGACCAGATGGTATAAAATGTGGTATAAAATATCTATTTTTCATCTTACTAGAATTCGTTTTTAGCCTACATAAAAAAATATTATTTTGTTCTCAGTATAATTTCTGTTACCTGTTTATTTCTCTTCCCATTTTAAAAATTTCTTACTTGCCCTAGAAATGGAACTTTATTATCACAACGCTATAGTGGCAAATGTAGTTGTTGTCTTATCTTCATAATCTTGTGTTTTTATACTCAGAGATACAGAAAATCAAACAGTCAGAGTGGGAGAAATTATTTACTTTCCCCAGGGTAGTAGTGCTAACTGAATGACCACGACTACCATCCTTCCCCTCCTACTGCTGCGGTTTCTCACACTGCCTCCCAAAGCCTGTGCAGACATGTAGAAGATGGGGAATGCCTTTGAAAGCAGGGTTTATTAATCAGCTGCCATCATCATTCTTAAGTCAGCAAGCATGGTAGTTATGTACATAATCTATTCTAAATTCTGTTCCTGCTCAGATATCAATTCATCATAGAGGGCTTCTCTGACTCCATGTGAAAAATGGCACATTCTTCCCTTATTTTTCTTTGTGGTATGTTTATCTGCCATTATATTATATGATAGAGTTTTTATAGTGCATCTCTCCCATGTGAAATATAAACTCGATGAGGCCAGAGTTGTATTAATAATTAGTGCAGCTCAATCCTTAGTATTTACAAAAAATGCTGGACCAGAGTAAATGTTGTTGAAAGGTTGAGTTCATTGAGCAATTGCTAGGACTTTTGAGCTCCCTAAAGGTGCAATCTGTGGAAATATGCAGGAGCAATATTAAAATGTTACAATGTAACATGTATACTGACGTGCCAGAACACATGCCAACTGTAAAGAACTAGTAGAGCTGAAGACAGGTGTGCTACTTTGGCGTCCTTCGTGTGTGACTAGAGAAGAAATATTCCTTGCTGTGGCTGAGGATCTGAGAAGCCAGAAACAGAACAGTCCGGGAGAGTCTCGGAGATAAGTATGTGTTTGGATTAACTTAATAACTAATTACTTATTGTCTTAAAAAGTCAGTTATTATATAACTTAAGAAATTCATTCCATTTGAGTAGAAACTATAAAATTTTACAAATTTTCATAGTGGGTCTCCTGACAATAAAAGATTTTTGTTTAAGAGTGGTACTGAATTTAAAAGGAATTTTTCATAGTATAGTCACCATTCAAAGAAGTTATAGTAAATTTTATATTTTTTCATTTCTAAGAACTTTTCCCCCATAATATTACTTCTGAAAGCATTTAGCTAGCTGCACTTCTCTAATTAATCCTCTTAAGCTGTCATTTGTATGGGAGTTTAAAAAAAGTAGTGTGTTTAAAATGTGAAGAGATTAGAGTAATCCTTTTTTAGCTCTTGAAAATGAGATAATTACATATCATGTCAGATTAGATTTATACTTGTGAAGTCCCGGAGTTTGGAAAAAAATTTTGAACTAGATAGTATACTCACTGTTAAGATTTTTTATTTAATTGGTTCTTTTAGATCATGTAATTAGGTCTGTTGAGAATGGAAGAGCACAGAAATTTACAAAACATCCATGTAAGAAAATTCATCTGGAATACATACATCTTCATGTGAACTTGGATTTGAGTGAAGAGAATCTAGTTTCAAATCTTTTCAACAGCTGGAAATTCATTATTGATATCTGCATTGTCAAGTTAGGAAAAAGATTAAAATTTGCCCTAAGTCAAATTTTTTGTCAGTTTCAGAGTCGTGATCTGAAATTGATTTTGACCTATATATCATGTTTTTATTATAACCACAGCTAGGCTTAACATAAGCTATAATGCTATCTTGCAAACATCAGGAGTTCATAGCAATTTTTTCTGTGTGCCAATACTGTAGCCCTGGAATGTAGCAGTGAATTTGGCATTACTGGTCTCATCACCATGAAAAGCTTCCAGAGACAGTAGCATGTTTTGCTGAAGTGAAGGCAAGTTAACTTTAGTACTTAACATCCATTTTGGATAGTCTGGGAAGTCAAATAAAACTTTGAATTTTTAGGTTGATCCATTATAGCCACAGTATTAAAAAAAAAAAACATAGTAATAGACCAGGTAATGTATAGATTAATTTTTTTAGTTTTTGAATTACCTTTCCTTTGACGGAGGATGTGATGAAAGATAGAACCTGTGAGACCCTGAGTTTAGTCCCTAGCATTGCAGAAACAAAAACAAAAAGCTAACTAATTCTTTACCAGAAGATACTAGGAGAAAAAGCTGTGTTGGTATTAGAAATCTAAATTAGCACTTCCAGACTGCTAATTTTAATTCCTCAGTGGTGTTACATCCGTGAAACTATCCTAAACGTTTCTTTGATATACTGATATTTTTAGTTTGAAGAGCCAGATTTTCAGAGGTAACATATGCATATTTCTTCTGTACCTTATTACTATTTCAAGGATGATGGGAACACGTAGAGGAGGCATAAGAGTTTAAAAGACTGAGCCTTTGGAACTTTTTATGTAAGCAGAAAGGCAGAATTTGATATTCACAGCACAGATATTTGCTGATGTGTGTCATGTCATATTTTAAATTTGTTATGCCTATCATATGCATGGATTTTGTATAGAATGTTCAAACATAAAGAAAAATATGTAAGATGATTTATGGTATGCAGCTATAAATATAGCTGCATACTGTCTTTCATACTTATTCCTTACTGGAACAGCATACCTGACATCCACAACTTAATGAAGGAAAGATTTCTTTTTAACTCAGTTTCAGAAAGTCTCACACAGTTCATTCATAGGAAGCCAGCAAAGGTGGAAGCACATGGCAAATCATAACAAATATCAGAAAGCCCTAGATTCCCCAGTCTCAGCACATTGACACAATCCTTCCAGGTCAAATCTGATGCATCTGCTCTTTCCAGCCAGGCCCTACCTCCCAGTAACACACACTTCCACAGTTATCTCACTACATCTAAGTACATGAAGCTTTTGGGGACATTCTGGTCCAAACAGTTATAGCCACACAGTAGATTTTCTTCCTCCTCTTTCCTATTGGATATCATAGGGAAAAAAAAAAGAGAACAATAACTAAAATTTAAGTTTCTAAGTCGCAATTTTTTATGGAACCGGAAGTTACAGATAATCTACAAACTTCAAAGTACATCTTTAGACAGTCAGAAGCACCTTTGATTATGCAAAGATCATATGGACCAGAGCACACTGTTGGTGAGAACAGAAATCAGTCTAGTCATAATAGAAGGCAGTAATGGAATTTCTTCAAAAAATTAAAACTATCATATATTCCAAAAATTCATTTTGTGGTTATAAAATCAAAGGAAATGAAGAAAATAATTACATTGAAAAGGCATCTACTTCTCATGTCTGTTGCAACATTGTTCACAATTGCCAAGAAATTGAAACAGATTGAGTTTCCATCAAGTGATAAATGGATAAAAAAAACACGGTACATACATGTAATGGAATACCATTCATTCATAAGTGAGATCCTTTTATTAGCGACAACATGAGTTGAACCAGAAAGCATTCAGTTAAATTAGGCAGGAAGAGAAAGACAAATACATAATCTGACTCATCTGCAAAAACTAAACAATGTTGACCCCATGGAAATAAACAGAGCAATGGCAACTCTCAGAGGCTGTGGAGAGTAGGAGGAAGGGAGGAAACAGGAGAGGTTGATCCAAGGATTTTTTTTTCTTGAGACAGGGTCTCATTCTCACTCAAGGATATTAAATTATAAGTGGATAGGAATAGGAACTCCTATTATGCTGTTGTATAGTAGAATTTCTCTAGACAACGATATTGTACTGAACATTTAGAGAGCTGGAAAAAAGTATTCTCAAAGTTTTAATTGTAAAGAAATGATAACTATGAAGATATGTTGAGCCTGAATTCAGGGTTAGATAGCACATACATATATTGAAAACATATGACCTTGTTAATACTTAGAATTTTTACGTCCTTTATATTTAAGTTAAAAATATAGTTAAAAAAAAAGAAAAAGAGAAAACAGTTTGCAGAAGCAAACTATAATAGAACTCAGCAAGATTCAGAAAAAAAACTTGCTGAAAGAAAGGATTCATCCTGTTATTCTAAGGCTGTGGTCTTTGCTTACACCCATGGTTGTGGAAAATAGATGAGGGAGAGAAGAGTTCGTAAAATATCTTAAATAATATAATCAGAACTGCACTTGGAAAAAATTCAGTCTTGAATATTTATATCAGTAAGTCAAAAGAATAAACTAAATAAATTAAACATTTAACTAAAAAGACTAGAAAAAAGCAAACTTACAGTGAAGCAAATCAGAAGAAAATAAAACCATAAAAGACTGAATTAAAAACAGGAATTTTAAAATAGCTTTTTAAAAAAATCAGTAAACATTTTGCAATAATTGAGATAAACTCATACCACCAAAATGGAAATTATTTAATGTACAGTGGGCCAAAACCAAACTAGAATAACAAACAATGGATGTGAGTAGAAAGTTCAAAAGTCAGAAATACAAATATCTTTTAAGGTAATTAAGTGTGAGCTGCCACTCAGTAAAGGAAAATTTAAAATGACAATGAAACATCATTTTAACCACTGTTAGCCTAACTTCATATTTTAATAACTTACTTTCTTGACTAAGGTGTAAATTAAAAGGCCTTTGATAATTTCTTGCTGAGAATATAAGTTGAATAAACCTCTTGATGTGACAGTTTGGTATGAGAAATGCAAAATGTATGTACCTTTGGTTCATTAACCTTTCACAGTCTATATTTTTATTAGGTATACATATGTATGAGATTGTGCCTGTGAAAGTATCGTCGCCGTTGTTTGTAGGATCATGAGGCTGGACATAATTTCAGTTTCTATTAGTAAGGACTAGTTGAGTAAGTTATGGCTTTCTATCCAGCTGAATAATGCTGGTAAGGGAGGTTTCTGTATGCAGATTGGAGAAGTTCCAAGATAAATTGATTCTAAAATAACTAAACTTGACAAATGGACTAATACTATGTTACCTTTCTTGTAAAATGAGAATTTAACCTTATGTGTTTGAATTTGCTTCTGTATAATTAAAAAGCCCTGTAAACTTAAAAACTGCTGGAGTACAGCTCCAGTGGTAGCACATGCCTAGCATGTATGTGGTTCTGGCTTTAATCTCCAAAATGGCAAAAAGAAACAAAGGAAATTACACTCAAGAAACATCAGCGGTTACATGATTGGAAAGGGAATTCAAGTCGGTTCTAGGGTGTAGGGGAAATTTCTGTTACATTATACACTTTAATTTTTAACATTATGATTATATTCAAAGATAAAATGTAAAAGATATTGCAATTATGACACTTAGGCAATTATTTTTTGGAGTGCGTTTTATTTAAAAATTATTGATAAGAGTACATAATGCTCATGTTACATGTTTTTAAAGTAGAAAAATAATTTATAAAATAATATTACAGTTTTATCTCATTTTCATAAAATGAAATATATTATATATGCATATATGCATAGGAAAAACTGAAAGGCTATACTCCAGACTACTAGTTACAATTATTTTGGGTTGGTGAACATACAAGTTTTGGGGGTTAACCTAAGTATACTTTTTAATTTCTTTCTGTTGAGCATGTTATTTTTAATATGAAACATTTTCTAAAACTTTATTATGTGTTATTGTTTAGTAGACCTCTTTATAAAGTACAATAAAATGTGTTTTTCCCCAATATGTAGGAGACTCTCCAATGTATATAGAGACTCTGGACACACAAAATTAGGAGTGTTAGTGTATGTGGGTAGCACTTAAACAAGTCTATGAAAAATAAGGCTCTATTCTTCCTATGTATGATGAATTCTATTTTAGATTTTCCATTGTCTATATTCCATGAGTTGACTTAATGGGCATTGATTGGGTAAGTAAAAAGTTTTAAAAATTTTATAAAAACTGATTTTTAAAATAGTAATATGTATGTTAGGAATTCAGAAGAGGAACACATGTCCTGAGATTCCTACTTCGAAGTAGGTGAACTTGACATAGAGTTTTGAGGCTATGCATGAGGTGGAGGGAGATTCCAAAGCCTGCTGTAAAGAATGCAGAATCGGTTTGACAGAAGCAAATTGTTTAGTTTATCTGTTGAATAATCTGAAAAGTTTCTGTTAAAGGTGAATTTTTGAGAACCTTGAATAAGAGGATTAGGATTAGCATGGAAAAAATGCCATTCTGCCAAATGTTGATTAAAAAAGTGTTGTGAGCCACGTACATCCTTAGTGGAGATACCTCACTAAACTATTGAACATTATCCAGCCTTTTAATGGCTTGAAGAACTTAAGGAATTTATTGGGATATTCATAAAACAGGAAAAATATTCATTTTACCATGTTTCACATTGAAATTGTATAGCTCTAAACCAAATTATATTGCAGTAATATTAAAATAGCACCATGTTATCAGCACCATGAGAAATAAATAATGATGGAAAATTAAGAACTGTTAATAAAATGCAAAAGTGCAATCTCTTAATGTGTAAGTAAATTTTGTATTCAACTTGAAATTAAACAGTAAGCTTCCTGAAAATTGTCATGAGATAACTATTTCTATGAGTAGAAAGGGGAAAAGATTTTAATTTCTTCATAACAAGTTTTGCTAACAATAATTTTTAAACAAAACTTCTCTCTTGCGTTTTGGAAAGCAATGTCCTCAGGAACATTTCTGCAAAAGTTTAGGAACATTTTCAGATTGTTGCATGTAATAATAGCCAGGAGCATAATATTAAATAAATTTTAGTATAGAATACTCTACATCAGCATTTTTTCTCTGTGTTCAGTTTTTACTGAACAGAATAATAAAATTTTAGGGCTCCAGATTTATCAAGCTACCAATGAGTTAGCATTACGTACATTTAGTAGTTTGAACAAGTATCAAAATGAAGATTGTACATCTGACTGTCAGGTTACCTCCATTATATATCTGAAGAGGTCAGTGTTCACAGTTGGCACAAGATCCACATGCCCGGTTATGAAAACCTTAAGTTGAAATAGATTATTGTAAAAAATAGTGTTTTCTTCTTCATACATTGACCTGTGGGAAAAAACCCACAATATGTTTTCAGTTATTTTGTTTTGTAAATGATCAGTTTTAAATTACTTAGTTTCTCAAAGGATCCCCATCTTTTTGTACTGTCTTAATTTCAAATCTTGCTCTTAAATGTTAAGAACATATTTGATATTATAAAATAAGTCTAAAGGATTAAGATAGAGAGGAAGAAGAAAATTTTCCACTAAGAAAAGAAAAAAAAAGAAATTCTGCTGCAAAATATTCTTAAAAATTGGTATTTCTATAGTCGGGAGAGAAGTGATCACTAGAGTAAGAAGAATCTATGAAAAGTGGTAAAGAGGGGTAGCGCAAGGTGACATGTAGTGGGAGCTTGACAAGAAAAGAGGGTTCCTTTTCTGCTTCCATCCCTGGCGGGTCCTCTCTTCCTTAGAACATTCTTCTTCCTCTGCCACTTCAGCTGGCAGCCCAACAAAACCTCTGAGGCGAATGATGTAGTTTCTGTTTTGTTATTTGACTCCATATTTCATGTACATCGACATATACTATTCTATAGAAATGCTTCTCTCTCAACTCACCTGCAGCCTTGGGGTGGTTCTAGTTCTTTATTCATTCTTCTGTTACTGTTAGTTATATGTGTATGACATGACCATTAGATAATAAATTTTTATGGAGTAACAAGTGTACTTAAATTGACTTTTATGTATCTGATAGTGTCTATTACTAACAGTGAACATTTGCTGTTACTTTTAAAAAAATATAACCATTTCATAAATGCTTGATATTTGAAATCGTATAACCAAAAGGCATTAATACCCTGTTCTTAGAATAATATAGAAATTTTAGCTCTTGAAATTTTCAAAGTGGAGCATTTAAATTTCCGATATGGTATAGATTTATAAATGAGACCCCTTTTGAAATAAGGTATTTAACCCATCAACAGACCAATGGGTTAAAAAATTGTGAAATATGTACTCAATGGAGTACTGTTTGTAAGACAGGTAGCTTGGATGCTTTTGCTAGTAAATGGTTGCAACTTGAGACCTGCATGCACAGTGAAGTGAGTCAGATGCAGAAGGTTAAATATCGCTTGGTTTCTATAATATGAGAAATCCAGAATACAATCGTTTTACAGAAATAAATGGGAGGGGATAGTGGGAACTAATGAGGAGAGGGGAAGGGAGTGGGAGGGTCAAAAAGGGATAGGGGAAAGGCTTGTAATTTTGACTCGAGGTATATGTACAAAAACCACTCAAGTTCAGTGTAAACATTATGTATTGCATATGTACATATCAATAAAATGCGGAAAAGAAAAATTCAAAAAACAGAAATAAGGTATTTAACTTTAATTCCATTGTTATAATAATTCATTATCATTTCATTTTAATTACCTTGTATTAGAAATTATTTGGAACTGGAAATGTAGCTCCTCAGGAGAGAGCTTACCTAGCATGTGCATGGCCTTGGGTTTGGTCTTCAGCACACAACAACAAGGAGGATGACGATGACAACAACAAACCCCAAGTGTTTTCATCAAAACGGACATATATGTTGTTCTTACCTAGCCTTATATATATTTTTAAGTACAAGTGGAGAAGAATATTCCTGTTTTAGTCTTTGTGTGTGTGATTTTAGTCTTTGTGTGTGAGAGAGAGTGTGTGTTTATCTAGGCCAAGCAAGTACTGATCTACACTTTGATGCACTCTTACTCAGCTTAACGATATTTTAGTATACTGCAGACTACATTTAATTGGTTTTATTAAAATTTGACAGCTTAGTAAGATTTCTCTCTGATAGTAACGTGGTGAAGAAGCAATCTTATGTAACATTTAATATACTTTATTTGCAAATTATTTTCTTGCATTAACCTATTTGAAAAATGACAATAATGTACAAGAACAAACATCCTTCTTTTCTCTTTTTAAAAGAACTGTTGGTCTTTTTTTATCTTATTAACTAAATTAGTGTCACCTTGTGCTAGTGAATCCTTGAAGGGAACATTTTAATTGTACCACAAAAGACTTATCCCATATTCTATTTTACAGCGACTGAATATGCATGTTAAGAATTTTAATGACGTTGAAATAATAGGATTTAAATTAGAAAGACCAAGGACATTAAAAAGATATCTGCAAGTGATTTTTTTTAAATGGAAAGCCTCATTCATATGTATTTTTAAGCCTTAGAGAAAATGAATTTTTGAATTCTTTCTTCTGTCATTTATATAATAAATCATACACTAGACCAAAACTAGTCTCAAAACGGGAACTAGAGGAAGAAGATTAGAGAGAAAGAATGTAGGGATAAGATATAACCTTTCAGGATATGCCCTCAGTGACCTACTTTCTTCTTCCAGGCCTCACCTTCTGAATTGTCTATCACCTCCTGTCTTAGTTACTTTTCGTTGCTGTGACAGAATATCCAAAACCTATAGCTTAAAGGAGGAAAGATTTATTTTATCTCATAGTTTTAGAAGGTCTCACACAGTCATGGACAGTGGTAATAGTGGAAACGTGTAGCAGACAGAGACCTGCTCAAGGCATTACAGAGAAAAACCAAGTGAAACAAAAGCAAGTCAATGTCTGGAGGCTCAGGCAAGGCTAGAACTTTTCAGAAAGAAGCTACAATTATGTTTTCTCTTCCTTCCTTTACTTAGATCAGACTGCCAGTCGGGCTCCCCATACCCAAGGTGGGTGCCTCTTCCTTACTTCCTCGCCTACAAGTCAACACCTGTAAGCTCTGCCCTGGTTGTCTCTCAGTCTGAGCAAGGTGATACAATCTGTTCAGGTCAAAACCTAAGCATCCGCTCTTTTCAGTAAGGCCCTACCTCCCAGTAACACTTGGTTCCACAGTTATCCTACTAAATACAAATACATGAGGCTCTTGGAGGACATTCTAGATCTAAACCATAGCTCCATCCAATAATGTCATTAAGTTATGGATACGTCAGTAGTTTAAGGCATTGATGATCCAGTGATGAGGTCCGAATCCTCATGGTCATTTACTTTCTGAAAGTTTCACTTCTATACATTGCTGTATTGGGGAGCAAACCGTCAACACACAAGCTGTTGATGGAATTCCAGATGCAAACCATGACAAGCACCCAAAGAGAGAAATTAAAAAGGTCTGGACAACATCGAATCTTGCCTGGTGGTTAGTTAATGAGAAATAAGTCAATATCAATATCAACTGGGATCAGTTATTTTTTGAAATATGTCTCTTAAAAGACCCTCATTTTAAAATCATAGGCCACTTTGTTTCACGATCTTAATTGTTTTAAGGGATATTCTTTAATGATGTCCTCTAGGAGGTATTATTTTCTCAACACTTTAACAATACTACATTTTATTTATTTTTTGTTTTTTTATTTATTTTGAATCAGGGTCTCATTTTGTAGTCCACGCTGGTCCTGAACCCACTATGTAGCCCAGGCTAGCCTCAAATTTATGTCAGTTCTTCTGCCTCGGAATTGTCCTAGTCCTTGAATCACAGACATAATGTGGTACTGAGGAATCGAACTCAGGGTCTTGCTTTTGCTGTACCAATGCTTCAGCTCCTATGCTACATTTAAAAAAAATAATAAGTCTTTTTAAACCCTTGAATCACCTCAACAGGAGGGCATAAGCCTCAGTTTTTAACTGAGGATGATGAGTTAGTCAACAAAAATTTTCGGATTTCTTCTTGAAATAGTTACTGAAAGACTCTCCTACTTTTTAAATCTTGAAAGTAGGTTTTCTGTAATGTCATTACTTGTTGTTTTGTCTTAAATAAATAGGTCATTTTTTTTTTAGGAATCTGATAGGCTTTAACCATGTCCCATGTCTTTGTCTGTTCAATTAGCATATAGTAAGTTCCTATTTGGTTGCCTCATGTGTAATTGAAGGTCTATTGGGTATTTGTGATACAGGCATGACTATGACATTACTTGTCCTAAAAGAAATTAGAGTCTGGTTGGTAATACAGACAAGTAAATAAGAATTAGGATTGAGGTAATAGTCTCTATACTAGAGTGCATGACAAGGACCTGCTACTTTGAGAGTTTATGGATGGCATTTCTTTTAAATGTTGTTGGTAGGCTAAGTTTGCACTTTGGTTAGGGATATGCTGGTAAAGGGCCTGGCAGAGCATGGTGCACAAGCTGCAGAAGGTGCCTCTGATCCTAGGGTGAAAGACTGTGTGGCCCATTTGAATAACGATAAAGACTCAGCTTATGTGCTAGGTGGTTGGAGACATACTTTTTCCCCCATTTTATTGATATATGTAAGTGCAAAATTTAAGGTTTACAATGAAGTTTAGCATTTTGTGCACATACATATCTTGTCAAGGTGACAAGGACTTTCCCACTCTCCTTTTGTCCCTCCCCCTGCCCACCCCTCCCCACCCAGCCCCCCGTCTCACTTTGTTTTTCATTTTAAGTTCCATGAGATTGTTGTGATCTGGGTCTCTCATATCAGACAGACCATTCAATGTTTCAGCTTCTGCTTTTGACTCACTTCACTAAGCATGATGTTCTCAAGTTTCTTCCATTTGCCTGTAAAAGCCTCCACACTGTTGGACTTTATATATGCATAGTATTCCATTGTGTATAAATACCACAGCTTGTGTATCCGCTGGTCTGTTGATGGGTATTTTGGTGACTTCCATATTTTAGCTATTGTTAGTTGTGCTGCTGTGGAGACATACATTGTAAATGAGTGGAAGGGAGGTCATTCAAAGCCATTCTTAAGAAAAATTAGGTTAAGCATTTAAATAAAATATTAGGGAAATTGAAATTAAGTCTTATGAAACTTATTTAGTGGGAATAATATCATCTCAGTTAATATGAAAAGGGAAACATGATTTTGCTACTGTTTATACCTAGTTGCTCTCATTTGTATTTTTTTAATGTTCAGAAATTTTGTAATAAAACTTAAAAACATGGTTAATAGTTAATAAATAAATATTAAAATACTAAACCTAGAAGTCTGTAAAGTTTTGTGTATGATGTTTTGATTCATGTATATTTAGAGTTCTGCTTAGAAAATTGTGCTGATACATGTTACAGTGTTGTTGTGGTGTCTGTGTGTGTGTGTGTGTGTGTGTGTGTGTGTGTGTGTACATCTCATTCCAGCTGCCTATTTAATACAATTCAAAAAAACACAAAATAAAAGCAAGGAAATTTAAATAAAAATTGTAAGTAAAAATTTAAAGAAAGATCAATGAGAAAAAAACAGAATATATTTTAAATCTGTTAGATATTTGGAGAAGCAGTAATCGGAATGAATTTTTCAGTGGAAATTAACAGATATGATAGATAGTGATGTCAAAGGAAAGACACAGAGAATGTGTTATTTATAAAATCAGAAATAAAACAGAAAATAGTGTAATTTTTTAGTAAAAGAGAGAGCTGAATTATCTTCACTAGTGTCTTTAAGATGCAGCTTATATGAAATCAAACAATAGGGTTTCTCCCCTTTGGTGTATTGCAAAAAATGAAATGTCATTCTAGATTAAGTTGTATAATTATTGTCACTGATATTATTAAAATATCTGAGTTCCCTAATATCAAAATATGTACATAACTTATGGCAAAGAATAGGCTTTGTTGAAAATTAAAATGAGTATGTATTTTCACATTGTGCCTATGAATTATATATATAACTATGTATGTATATATATAATATATATGTATATTGTATTTATGTATATACATGCAGGAAGTTATATATTTCAGATGGCTTCTAGTTCATCAGTAATGCAGAAAATCAGGTTATTAAATAATTTTCTTACTTTGTAAGGCAATGGGAAAAAGTTAAGGAATATTTTGTAATCCTGAGTGACTAAAGACAATGAGTGAGCTGTGAGCTACTTGATCCCACTAGAAAATCTTGTATTTAAAATTCAGATGATCAAAAACTATTGGTTTGTTTGCCTATTTTTAAGCTTTCAGGGTAATGAAAATATGAAGAGTTAAAAGCAATAAGAAGCTTTTCAATAGATAAACCAATGGTGACTTTTTAAAAATATATTTCAGGATTGCCACTTATACCACACTTGCACAAAATTTGTAATCCTAAACAGATGAACATTTTCTCTATACTCCAAGATCTCTATATTTGTTTTCTTATTTATTTGATCATTGAATAAATTTTTCTTAAGATTTTTTTCAGCACAAACTATTATATTACAGAGAAAGTCTCTCTAAGCATTTTAAAACCTTCCAGGTATAATTAAACCAGAGAAATATACTACATCATCTCAAAGCTTTCTCTTCCTTTGGCTGAAAAATTCTATTTTTTTCTTCATATACTTTAAATTCAAAATGAGTCTCTTCTTCTGATATTAAGTACTTGAGTGAAGTGTATTGCTCCCAAGTCTAACTTTATCTGTCTTTAAAGTGAAATCTTAATGTCATATTTGTGGCTGTTTTGAGGTTGAAAGAAAGAAGATGACCTTTGAACTTGTTTATGATGTTTAAAAATCATTTTGTGCCTTCTCTGTGAGAATGCTTATAAGCATTAAGCAATAGTCATAACAAATAAAATGAATAATACAAACTGAGATAAAGATAAACATGTTTCTGGCTCTAACATGTATCAAAATATTTAAGGAGTAAAATGTACTGTGTCTTAAAGTAGAAAATAACAAACAGTAAATGAAAGGTTAATATCAAAACAGTTCAGAATTGGAAAAGAGATACAACCTAAATAAGGCAAATACAAAAGGAACCCATGGTGTTTTGTTTTGTTTTGTTTTGTTTGTTCTGTATTGAATGCCTGAAAAAAAAAAAAAAAAACAGGGGAAATAGAAAAAATGCTGCCTATTTGCTTCGTTGTGTAAGCAGGCAAACTAAGTAGCAGGAATATCTGAGAGATGTAGTCAGGTGGTGTCATACGCCTGTAATCTCAGCATTCTAGGAGGCTGGGGCAGGAGAATTATAAGTTCAAGACCAACAGGTCCAATGTAGCAACTTAGCAAGAATCCTATCTTGAAATAAAATGTATAGAAGGGCTGGGGATGTAGCTTAGTGCCAAGACCCAGGATTCAGTTCCTGGTACTGAAAATCCAATTTTAAACTGTCTCTGTTGTTCTGTAATCATCGATATTTGTTACTGTTTTAATATTAGCTCTATATCAGATTGTGAAGCACATCATTTACAACTGAATGTTATAAAAATTAAGTGAATATGTATTCTTTAATTGTATTTTGAAATTCAGAAACCTAAGTTTTAAGTTAATATCACTAAGTAGTTACCCTTTAAAAAGTTGTACATAGTAAGATTTACTCTTTTTGCTGTACAGTTCTGAATTTTGACAAATAATTTGTTCCAAATGTTTCTTTAAGCTCTCTGTAACCAACTTCCTTCTTTAGTCCCTGGCAGCTAGGACTGCTTGTTTGCTCAATTATTTTCCCTTTCCCAAAATGTCATGTAAATGCCACCATACTTTTATATTACATGCAGTTTGAGGGTGAGCCTGGGGCTGGTGTTTCAGTTGGTCAAGAAGTACCTCAGGAGAGCACACTGGGCTATTGGCTTTGTTTGCCAACTTGCCTAAAAGCATTTGGACAGTTTGTTACCGCAGCACGTGAACTCATCAGTTCTCCTTTTCCATGTATTGTGGAGAGAGACACTGTGGCTTCTAGGGCTGTTTGTTGGATAAACTTTGGTGAAAACAGTCTGAAGTGTGTAGAAGGACCTTGGAGAAATGCCTTTTTAATATTGTCTTTCATCATAGGAAAGTTTATGAAATTGTCCTTCCTAGCTCCCTCCTCTTCAGGTTGTCCACCTTATGCTCTCAATTCTATTTTTTCCATTTATTTTAACTATAAAATTTCTCCTTGAGTTTCAGCTGTTCTTGCTGCTGTGCTGTTCCACTTGACCTTTGGGTGAAGGGGTGAGAGAGAGAAAAAAAGCAGGATGTCCCTCAGGACACTTTTACGGCCACCACACTGCTTTTTTCTGTTTCTCTTTGGAGTTAAGTGGCCGCCATGGTGTTACCTGTACTTGTCTGTCTTCAGGAGCAGAGCTCAGGGGGAAGGAAGGAAATGCGAGATGCCCCCTGCTCTCCACCTTACAGAATCTGCTGTTCTCTTCCTGGTCCTGTGGCCAGAAAAGCAGAATTTCTCTTGGTTCTGTCACTTTTCTTGTCTTTTTTCTTTTTCTCTTTCTTTCTCTCCTCATTCTCCTTTTTCCTTTTCTTTCTAATTATTTTTTTCCCTTTGTGCTATGTGCTTTCTATTTCTCATCTGAGGTCTTCTTTGGGTCAAAATCAGGAGATGGTAAATGAAAAAGAATGAGGAAAGTCTCCCTAGCTGTGAATTCTAAGTTTTGCATCTCCTCTTGAGTCCCCACACTTTATTATGACGTATGTGGGTGAAGATAAATTACATATTTTACAGTGTATGCCTTGATGTTTTGAGACATTGTGAAATGATTAAATCTATCACTTCACATATTTATCTTTTCTGTAGTGAGAAAATTTATGGTTCACTCTTAGCAGTGTTTTAAGAATGCAACGCATTATTATTAACTGTATTCATCATGCTATATGAGAGCTCTAAATTTTTCATCTTTCCTTACTAAAACTCTACATCTTTAACCAGCATTTCTCCATCCTTCCTCCTTCTTGGCATCACCTATTCCACTCTCTATTAGTTCAGCATTGTTAGCTTATACCTTTAGGTGAGATCACGCAGTATGTGCCAGGATTACTTCACATAGCATAACACCCTACAGTTTCACTCGTGTTGCTACAAATGACAAGATTACCTCCTTGAGTCGAGGTTATTTTTCAGTCCTAGTGTTACTTACCTGAGTCCTCGAAATTACCTTCTTTTGAATTTTTATAATGTCACTAAATGATGTAATTTGTACTGACTTTAAAATATGCTTGTGTTTAGCATTTTCTTTTACTTTTTATTGATTATTCTGCAACATTTTTGCATACTCAAATATTTTAAAATTATTTTTACTCATGTTGGTAGTATAAGCGTGATTCATTTATTCTTGCTGGTTTTAATTTTTAACAAATTTTAAAATTCATGTAATAAAAGTTCATAAATATTTTTCAATGAACATTTTGTTTTCTAAATTAAAATTGTTAGTTTTATGTATTTAGAGGTGCAGTGTGGTATTTCAGTACATATATATAGTGTATAATGGTCACACTGGGTAATTTTCCTATCTGTAATTTCTAACTGTTGCCATTTCTTTGCATGGAACATACTCAAAATCCTTTCTAGTCGTTATTTTAAATACACTAGGTTGTTGTCAAACATGGTTCCCTCCAATGTGACATAGATTAGAAGGTAGTTCTGCTGTTGGACTACATCCCTGCTGTGAGTGACCATCTCTCTTCTGTCCATCTCCTCCCCGCCTCTGGTGACTACCCTTCCGCGCCCTACTCCTATGAGATTAACCATGTTAGCTTCAACATCTGAGGAAGAATATGTGTTATTTGTCATTGCGTGGCTGACTTACTTCATTCAACATAAAGTCCTCCAGGTCCAACCACGGAGCCACTAGGAGCTGTGCGGCTGTCTCCTGCTTCGTCAGGTTTCTTCATGTGTGGGCAGCACGTTTCTTTATTTGTTCATTCTTGTTGAACACTTTGGGTGTATCTTGCCTCTGAATAGCAGTAAACATGGGATTGCAGATAGGCCCTTAACATACTGCTTTTCTTTCTTTGGACTATTTTGTTTTTTGTTTGCTTTCAGTTTTTATTCACACCCACAATGCATACAGAATCTCCTTGTATATCTGTGAGTTTTGTGTGAGAGACTTTCTCTTATTTTTACCTGGAAGTCGAACTGTAAGAAGAAACAGTCTGCATACATTTTAATTTTGTTAGATGCTGCTAAATTGCTTCCCAGTGCACTCATGTTAATTTATACTCCTATCAGCGTGGCAGGAGTTTCCATTTCTCTGTATCTTTATATACTTGCTATTTTTGTCATGTTGATGGGTGAGGTTTTGGTCATATCCCCTTTATTACCAAAGACATAGGACATCCTTACCTGTACATCTTAGTCCCTCTGTTTTTCATGTCTGAGAATTATATATTTGCTGCTTCAAGCTGTGAACCAGGGTCTATTTTTAGCTCCTTTTACTATGGAGGAGGAAAGCCCTTGACTATAATTGTCTAATCCCACTAGCACACAGAAGTACAGCTTCCTTTTTAGCATTAACTCTTTGTTTCTCTCACCTTTTGAAGATAGTTATTTCTGAAGCCAGCAGACTTTTTGTCTCTTCCTGTTTATATTTTATCTGCCTTTATTTGAAGCAAGGGAAGTCTTTTAAATTATACATTCACTGTTTTATCTTTACCCCTCATTTTCATAAAATAGCTGAATTAGCTTTATCTGTTGATTTGAAACCATGTAAATTGTCTTAAAATAATTAAAAATTAATATCAATAAATATATATTAAAATGTAAAACTAAAAGCATCATAACTGAAATTAAAAATCATCTGATACAGAAATGATAGACGATAGTTTCTCTAATGAATAGAGTGGATTTGTTTTTAAAGAAAAATGGAAAAGACAGAAAGATGGTTGATGAAAAACCTTAGTATATAGAAACCCTGTAAAATAACACCCCAGGCACTCAAAGAAATGTAAATTAGAAAACATTTATACTTCTTGTCCTATCAAATTGATATTTCTGTTAGTGTCATTACTAATGATGATTTGAAGAAATGAGCACTCTTACACTGTATAAATTGTTGCGTTTCTGGATGACTGTTGGGCGGTAGAAATCCAGAGCTGTATATGTTACTAGCTACACTGTATACTTGAATATTTATTTCCTTAATTTCATTTTGATAACATTTAAAATTCTTAGAAGCCACATATGGCTATTGGCTACAAACATAAGATATAAATATTTCTACAGTCACAGAGTTTTTTATTTGGATATCACTTATTGCCAGTTTCAAAATAGTCATGCTTTTTCTAATAACCCTATTTCTAGGATTATATTGGAAAGAAATATTAGGAACTTAAGAAACATCACTGAAGTATTCTAAACGAGATAAACTATGGAAATAATTCAAGTGACCCCAGAATGAATAAATGAATGATGATAAAGTCATATAAAAGCTTATTATATTCCCTCTTGAAATATGTTTTAAGTTTAATGTCATGATAGTGTGTATACAGTATGCTGCTAACTGGACAGATAGGTCATAAAACATCATGATTAAATCTATGCAGCATAATTGCAAATTAGTTTTAAAATAGTTCAAAATTTAAATACCAAGGATGGTAGTATTGGTAATTTTTATGCCATATTTTCCATCATGCACAGGTATTACTTTCATAATTATAAAAAATAAAAAGTATATGCCTTAAGTATCTGTCAGTTTTTAAACTCATGAAGCAATTAGTAATTGTTTTTATTTTAGGTTGTTTCATTTGATTGTTAATTATGATTGGCCTGTTAATATATTCATATCATATCACATATACATGTGTGATAAGTATGTATCTGTATATATATGAAAAGCTAGTGGAAAACTGGATACATTATTAATGGCTTGAAAACCTCAGAAATTTTTAAATAAGCAGATTAGTGGTAGAAGGTACTGACAGGACTAAGTGAACACATGGAAGTGGTCAGTTACCTAGAAACCAGCGATCGTAGGAGATCATTACTATCCGTAGGGATAAGGGACAAAGGCAGGAACAGTTCCGGAAGCCCAGCACTGATCATGAGAGGGGAATGAAATCAGGCATTTTCCTCCACCTATGGGTCTCATATTGAAATCTAACTGGAAGTCCATCAACAAGAGCCGAATGAAGGGCAGCATTAGCCTGGCACAGAGTCCAGAGCTGAGGAGGGCAGGGAATAAAAGGAGTGGGATGGAGAAGCAGACTTGCAAGTGGAGTACAAGCAGCCTGTGCATGTATGCATGTGTGCATTTATTCAAATATACTTATAGATCATGTGCATATGATGTATGTAAATGGTTGATATCATATTTAGATGAGATGTGATATATATGTGTGTGTACATACATGTGTGTGTATAAAAACATGCATACATAGAAGCATACATCAACTATTTGTGGATGATTCATCTGTTCTTTTTTGTATATGCTTACATGTGTATAAAAACATATACATGCACACACAAGATGTTTAAATTCCAGTCATTACAGACAATTAAACTGGCTGGAAAAGAATTCTGATCTAGTTGGAAGATCTCAGAAGAAAAATATTTGGGAGCCTTTACACAGTGTTCGTCTTAGTTACACATGTTCCTTTGCTATGGTTTGGATCTGCAGTGTCCCCACAAGGCCTTATACATTTGGATGTTGTAAAAATCCATGTGCTGTTAAGAGGTGGCACCTAGTCAACAGGGGTGGATCACTGGGGCTAACCCAGCAGGAGCCGGTCACGGTACGGGACCTGCTGTGGACGACTTCACCTTTCCTCCCTTACTTGGTTTTCTGCCTGCCATGTTGTGAAGAGGTTCTTTCCCACTAGACCTCCACCATGTGCTTCCGCTGTAGCTAGCCGCACGTGAATGGACTATGTGAGACCTTCTGAAACTATAGGCTAAAATAAATCTTTCCTTCCTTAAATTATGAATGTGGGTATTCTGTCCCAGCAATGACTTAAGTAAGGAAGACATCCTTGTACTCAAAGTATATCAAACACATAAAGTTTAAAAATCTTTCAACTGAAATTCCTTAAAATCAGTGCTGTATGTTTTACATTTTTGTACTTTCTAAACATTTAAAAGTGCTGCATACCCAGGAATTGTTATAAGAATGAATAAATTAACTATTCCATTTTATCTAAATATTGTTTTATTCAACAAGAGTGTAAGTTTGGATTAATATTTATATGGAAACCACTTTAACATTGTTCATTACATAAAGGATAACTGTAAATGTTTTTAAATGATTCTTCCTTTTAACCAGTATTATTTTGATACATTCTGGGAACACCAAGCTACTTATGTGCTCTTTGTGACTCCCTCTTGAAACAAAGAGAATTCATGTCACTTCATCAGCGATGACATTGAATCTTGGGGAGGTTAAACTTTTTTTTTTTTTTTTTTGGTAAGGAGAGTGCAAAGACAATGAGCTTTTATTGAGCAGTAAAGCAAATTTTACTTTTTATATTTAATCTGTACCTATGATGAAAAGCAGCTCCCTTAGACCTTTTTAGTTTATTTTTGTTTGTTTGTGTTTTGTTAGAAAAGCTGTGACTGAAATAGGAAGTGGGGGAAAATCCTAATTACATGTGATTTAGAAAGATGAGTAAAAATTCTAATCATCTGTTTCTCAACAAATCTACTTTTATTTTACTTTCTAATATAAATGACCTATGAAAGTAACCTAAACTGATTGTAATTCTTATAGATAGAAAGCTCTTATCTCACTCGCACCTCTTTTTTAAAGAATAATCAAGTAATATATTGATTCTGTTTTTCCCCACTTTTATTAGTATCTACATGTGATAAACAGTGGTTAAGCTGAGCTTATTGTGTGCATGCGCACGTCCCGTCAGCATTACAATCCCTTCCCCTCCGCCTTTTGGTTCTTCTGTTCTCTCCCTCAACCCCTCCCCACTCCCACTATGATATTCATTTGGTTCTATAAAATGCCAATGTTCTGGATTTCTTATTGCAATATATTGATTCTCTGAGCAGAATTATATTGAAAAATCTTTGGAAAAATTTCTCCTTAGTCCTTTGTTTCAAAAGTTTACTTTGGTAGTGAATAAAATTTAAATACTGTGGAATCTATGTTTTGTGCATTTGATGTGCTAAGCAAATCTGATTATTTTTAAACTAGACCTGAGTTTAGTCAATTTTCCGATGGGTTTTCAGAAAATTGAAACTTAACCTTTTAACTTTAGGATTTAAAAACAGTTTTAATTATATGTTTTATATGTTCAATCATATTTTAACAATGGCTTTCATTTTGAAACATATAAAGTATTGACATTGTATTAGTCTAGTGGTCCTGTGTGTTTTGGTCAAAATTAGTAGAAGACATCAGTCTTGGTAGTGTCATTTTATTTTAAAAAGACATTTTACAATGTTTTGCTGAGAATTTATGGAGAATAATTTTTATACAGAGAAACTACAATTGATCATTTTTGGGATACAGCTCTAATGTGTTAATAAGACAAATGGATATAGGTGTGCAACCACCACCACAATAAAATTGCAAACAGTTTTGTCACCCACCCAAACTCTACTCTGTGCTTTCCTAGTTAACCCAGCTACCTAGCCCTTCTGAACTATTCAAGACTATCATATAAAAAGAATCATGGTATGAACCTTTTTTAGTTTGATTTATCTATTTAACAAACTGCAGTTCAGATTTGATCATACTACTGTATACATCAGTAGTTCCTTTTTATTTTGAATATCATTCCATTGTGTGTGTGTGTGTGTGTGTGTGTGTGTGCCTGTTGTTTAATTCATTAACCAGCTGATATTTTCAATGATGATTTGATGGTTATGAAAAAAACCTCTATAAAATTTATTAGGTTTGTTGTATACATTAATTTTTCATTTCTGAACATATACTTAGAAGCAGGACGCATGGTTTGTGTAGTGAGTGTGTACCTAACTCTATAAGAAAGTGTTAGGTTATTTTTCAGTGGCCGTGTTACTTTGTACTACTTAATATCAGTGCATGAACATTGTAGTTGCGTCATGTCCTTGTCAACTCTCGGTTTATGTGATTTAAAACTAAAGAAGTGAGATAATTTCTTTTGGTCATTCTCTTAGATATGCAGTGCTATATCATTCTGGTTTGAATTTTCATAATGACTAATCATGTTGAGCACCATTTTGTGTGCTTATTTGTGATCCACATATTTTCTTTGTATGTGTTTTACTTTTAACACGGTAG
Source organism: Ctenodactylus gundi (assembly GCA_004027205.1). NCBI lineage: Eukaryota > Metazoa > Chordata > Mammalia > Rodentia > Ctenodactylidae > Ctenodactylus > Ctenodactylus gundi. The sequence goes on from PVKB01000158.1 coordinate 543,535, forward strand.
AAAGATAGAAACTAGAGAGTTAAAATTATATAATCCTGTGTTCATGTGGAGTGAAATATCTCTTTTTAACTTTATGTTACTTAGTTTATTATTACATTTCCCACAAGTATTTTCAGCTTTACCCTTTGCCTCAAGCTCTTAATTATCTCTTGTCCTTCAGTCTTAACACGCATCCTTGCCTTTTTCCTTTATTAGTGACGACTGTGGAGAAGAGCCAGGTTTCGCCTGTGTAGTCTACGAATAACCATTTTCACCTGCCTAAACCTTCACTGCTCTCTTTTATCCGCGGAAGCACTTCCCATCTCACTGGGCTCTTTCGTTTTTCTCTGGGTAATTTCCACTTTGTCCTTCTCACTTCCCCTGGGCCTTCGATATAGCAGTTTTTTCTACTTTTAAAAGATACTTTTCTGACTTCCCAGGAGTCTTCATCCTTATCCACTCCCTTCTAATCTTAAACAATAATGATCAAATCTTTCATATGACTCAGTCTTCTTCATTTTGAAAAATAACTCATCTTTCCATTACTATCAACTAACATACACGAGTATCTATTTTTTATAAATATTTTACTTATCAACCACTTATTTAAAGCACCCCAAAGAAGGAACCGTGCTCTGCCCACCTTACCGAAATTGAACTCGCATGTTTCTCAGATGATTTCTTATTACTCAATTTGAAAGCTGTGCTACTTTTTGAAAATTCAAATTGTTCCTTTTCAGCGGATGCCTTCTCCTTTCACCCTTTCACGTGTCTAATCCTCTGTTGGTCCTGTTTTGGTTCTTCCTTTCTGTGTTAGACCCGATGTGTGGAAAGAATAGCATTTTATTATTATTATTGATTCTGTGGGTTGACCAGGTGCTTCTCCTGCTGGTCTAGCTGAGTTTCACTCACGTGTTTGCATTTCTCCAACAAATTGACGAAGGGGGTGGGCTCAGTGAAGGTACGTAAGTGGGCTGGGCTTTTCATCTCAGGCTTGTTATGGCGTCGTGATCTGGGGCAGTGGTGAAGGTGGAGACATTAACGCTTATTTTGGTCTACAGTTTCTAACTGCACAGCGTCGCTTTTGCCACAAAGTAAGTACCAAAGCTACCTCAGATCTAAGTGAGAGTTTCCACTGGGCACAGCACGGACGGACCACATTTCAAAGCGGTATCCCTACCTGCAAGTGTGGCTGTATAACAGGCTGCCACAACTCAATTTCTGACTCTGTTATTTCTTAACTTTTTAAAAGTTTTTTTTGTGTTCCCTTTCCCTTGTCTCTTATATTTTGACTAGTATTTGTAATTGTTTCTAAAGAACAACAGTTGGTTTTCCTTTAGGTGTGCCAAATTAAAATAGTACAAAAGGCGATTATCTGTATTCCTGAATCCACCTTCACTTGTCTCTCTGATTTCGTGCCTCAGCCCTTGGCCTGTGGCATTCTGTGTGCAATTGTGCACACTAGATTGTGCCATGTATGTGCCCTTGCCTCCCATTTCCAGGTGTTTATAAATGCCTGCTAATCTTAACGTCTACATTTACCCTCTCATTGCCTCCTTGAGTCATTCAGTCTCCTGTCATTCTCAGTGGCTGGTATTTTCCATTGCTTTAGAATTCTTGAACACTTAGTGTTTGGTACAAATAAAATGAATTTATTTTGAAATAATGAAAACATGTAAACTACAAGGAAATTAAAAATTACCTATGAACTTCTCCCTACTTATATTTAAAATTTTCATGTACTTTTTAGATTTTTGTTACACATATGCAATGTCAAATTCAAATTATATAATACATTGTTTTAAAATATGCCAATACTCTATATTGTTTTAGGTCGACCTTTTCAAATTATAAGTATACAAATAACATTTGATGCAGATATTAGAATTTCCTTAATACTTATAAAGTAGGCTGAAAAGTGAGATATTGATGCTGTAGATATCAGGAGGTCAAAAATTAGGGTCAGATATAGCAAAATACATGCACAGTAAAAGGAGCAGGACCTCTAATGTATAAGACAAATTCCAGATGGAGAGAAATAATGAGATAAGGTAGTGTCTGGTATTTTTTTTCAGTGCATCAGCTGAAGTGTTTTCTCCCTCAACCACCCTCCATGCTACCTCACCAGAGCTTGTCCCTGTGTTGGCATGCCTTCTGGGAGGTTTCCTTTAACTCCTGGGGCTGACTGTGCTTGCCCTAGTTCTCTTACCTTGTTCTCCTGTGCTCTTTCTCTCCTGCTGCATACTTTTTCCCTTTTCATATTCTAGCAGATTTTTATCTTTTATTTATTAAACCTAATTATGTCCTCATACATTCAGGGCAATTTTAACTTTTCCCTCTCATTTCAAATTAAGTCAAACTCAGTAAATGTGTGCAAATTCAGGACTGCTTCCTCTTTCATCTCTTTTGGGACAAGCACCGTATATTCCTCCAGAGCAAGAAGAAGCTGATACAATCTGCATTAACGGTGGAGATAAGTGGAACTACAATCTGTAATTTCTAATTGCTATCACCTACAACCCGTCTTCCAACAGCCACTACAACATTCACGCTTCAGGTACTTTGCCCATGCTGTTTCCGCACGTGGACTACTGCCTGACCACTGCCTTCTCACCCTTCCCTTTCCAGCAAACGTGCTTCTCTGATGGGCAGCCATCTTTAGATCCCAATCTTTGATCATATCTACCACTCCTTTCTGTGTTCTTTGTTTGTTTGTTTTTTAGAGATAGGTTCTAGCTCTGTAGCTCAAGTTGGTCCTGAACTCACTGATGGAGTCCAGGCAGGGCTTGGACTCAGAACAATTCACCTGCCTCAGCCTCTCAAGTGCTGGGATTACAGGCGTGTGTGTGCCACCACACCCAGCTTTCCTTTCTGTGTTCTTTAAACTTAGTTTATAATTTAAAATTTTATTGTGTTTGTTTATCATGAAGGTGTTTATGATTGTGAGATTCTTAAAGATAGAAACTAAGTTAATATGTAAACCATATTATAAAATGCTTTACAAATTAAGTTAGTAAAGGTGATTTACTTAGCTTAATACAATTCACCTGGTTTAGTGGGTAAAAGCTGGTTGTGGAGAACTGGGGAGTTTCTTACTTCTCTTTCAGTGAGCAGTGGGAACATTGCCCTTAGCTGCCTGGCAAGTTTTATATGTGCCTATTAAATTGTATGTTCTTATTTTGAGGTTAACTCTGAAATCTCACTGATAAGTTAGTCTTTTTCAGAATGTACTTATGTCCTTTCTAAGCATTTTTTAATTTATTTCAAAGTAGAAGCTTAAAAAATACCAGTGAGTTTTATTTGTGTAATGTGATCCCAGAAAGCTCCTCTCAAAGTTTCAGACCCATGTGGTGTCTACACATCAGCAGTCCACGATGAACATGGTATTGGAGAGATTTGCTCAGAGAGATGTAAGTTGTCTCAATAGGACTTTGAGGGTAGAACCATGATGAAAAAAATATTTAAATAATTGCTAATTATATTTTCCTTTGGATTATAGTTTTCCTTCTGTTTTGTCAAAATGGAAAATGGAAAAAAATACAAATTCTGAGGAAGTCCATGGTAATATGATGAAAAACTGTGACTTAACAGACTTGAAATGATAAAAACAAGGAACATTAGATGTAGATTTTAGTTGCATGCTTTTAGTGTTATTTTGTTTAGGAAGTTATCTTTGTGTTTTTATTTTTTTTTTGCCAAACAAGTATAGTATAGCAACATAGTCTTTTGTTAGCATACACTATATAGAAAGAGGGTTTTACTGTGGCATTTTTATGTATGCATGTATGAAAGTAACACTTAAAAATGCTGATTTTTAAAAAAACATTCTAAATGTATGCTAGATATTAATAGGAAAGTAAGGTATTTTGTGTTTTGAGAAATAATGTCAGACTATAAAGGGAAAAGTTTTTGTATTTGACAGTTAGATAAATGTTGAGTCTTTATGCATAAAATTCCATAAGCTTCTTGTTTCTAACACATAGCAATATAGCATTTTTATCAAAGCAACATCTGCTAGCCTCTTTGCCATCATCACAATGGAATCATTTTCATTTGTAAATTTTGGCTATTTTTGCTGTTTGTAAATTTGTTTTGTAAAATTGTGCTGTATGAGTTTCTTTTGTAGTGAACTTGAAATATCAGTTCTTGGCATCAAATAACTTTTAAAATTGACTTTCAGATTATTAAAAATGGTCAAGATATAGATATGCAATGGCTTGATTCTCTTAAAACAGTAATTGAAGAGGTTATTTAGTCATTCCTTCATTTATGCAGTGTCATTTGTATTTCTGTTATCTGGCCACTTGTTGCTGAAATCTGTGGTGGTGATTAAGCTTTCAGCTTCAGAATGAGCCTGACAGGTAACATGAGTGTGAGCAGAACTGAAGAAGTTTGAGGGAGGAATTGCACTGATACCCAGAAGTGTTATAATGTGGTAATTCATAATGAAGTGAGATCATGAGTAACCCTATTGTAAAGAAGAAATGTAGTTTCAGTACTATTAAGTAATCCTTTTTAGCTTAAGTTTAAGTTGTCAGTAATTTGTTGTCTTTTAGAAATTGACCTTCCCTGTGTTGTCAAAATTGTGTCTTTTCCCTTCTCCTATTTCCCTTCATACTCCCAGTACCTATTCCCACCACAGAATGTCTTTCCCGGTTGAATCCCATTAATTACATCTGTAATTACTTTTGTGGCTTTGGGTACTCCTGTATAGCAGGACTAGATTTTACTCAGTTGAGGATGATTCTTGGTGGCCAAAAGGGAGAACCGTGGGGTACACAGCAGAGAGTAGGAAGGAGCTGATGTTTATTGGGCAGTCATGCTTTTCGGGTTTGAGCTGGAAGGTTCTCACAAGTGGCTGAGGTAACAAACCCTTGATTTTTTGTATAGAAGATATTAAATGCTGCATTGGGGGGCAAAGCAGTGATTTTGAAAGTAAGGAGTAGTTTCTACCTGGAATAGCTGAACATTGTAAAAATCAAAGGAACAAGAAAGAAGAGTCAAAATGGAAAGGGCAGAAATAGTAGTAAGTGCAAGGTGGTTTGGGCCTAGTTGAAGAAAATCTTCAGGATGTAGCGTGCTTAGTGTGCTGTTTGGTCATGCTCAGCTGAAGCCAGTGGGGTGCCTTTCAGTATCAGAACCAGACTAGTGACTGACTGTCCTTTTCCTTTGCCATCACCCATACCTGTACTCCCTCTCTTTGGCCTGGAGTTCGTATAGGGTTTTCTTGGAAGCCTTCACTGGATAGTTGCCATGAGATGAGAGGGTGAGGCTAGCCACCAAGTTCCAACTGGCTATACACCTGTGTCACCAGGTCTGCAGTGGGTGTCTAGGGTGTTTTTGCTTTCACATCCTATTCTGTGGAGCAGCTTGGAGTAGTTTGGAGACCAGTCAGCATGTGAGGGGCCTTTGCTGTGGAATTCCGTCATGTCACTGTCACCCCCTGATGATGGTATTTTATGCTATTTATAACTGAGAGTTCTCACCTAGAAGATTGGGATAAAACTCATGCCATTTGTTGCAAATTTTAATAAGATGATTAATATTAAAAAGCTTTAGTAATAAGCACGGAACAGCTGTTAAATACGATGTGAGAATGTGGGCAAAATGAGTGGGTCTTGCAACTTGTCCATCAGGTTGTCAGGACTGTATAGTCCAAGAATGACAAACAAATCATCTATCAAAATAGGACCTGTGGACATGGGTGTAGTACAGGTTCTCAGGTGGGAATGATTGTTTTCCCCTTCAGGACAGTACACAATGTCTGGGCCAGTTTTGATTCTCACAGCTAGAGAAAGAAAGAGGTTGGCATGCAATGAACAGGATGGGGATGGTGCTGACCATTCTATGTTGCATGTGGTGCTGAGGTTTAAAAACCTAGTATAGTGTCTACCATGACTGTATGTTATTTTTTATCTCATTGTGGAAGGGATTACAGTTATTACGAGGGAGTTTATAGACCTCAGGCTTCTGGTACAAAGTTCAAAGAAGTTCGGAGGTGTTGCAAGATGACAAATAGAAGAAGGGTACAAAAGCAAGAGGAGACAAGTCCTGGCTAGAATAGGAAGAGTATTTCTTGATACATTCCTCGAAGCCAACTTGAGAGTCCAGGTTTCCTTAGCTTGTCTGAGATGGCATAGCATTAGAAGCTGCTGTGCTTGGCAGAGCTTTGTAATATAAACCAGACACTCCACATATGGGCTGTAAGGCTTTTGGGTGATATGAGTGGGCTGGCTGAGCACCTTACATGTATATACCAAGAAAGGATTCAGAGCTAAGGGCAGTCTTTGAAGGAAACAAAATGAGCTTGGTCACCATGTTAATGATGATGATTATTACATTATAGCCTCTAAAAGAAGGAGGTGGGGAGCCAGTAGTCCATTTCTAGAGGAAGAAAGGTACAGACTAAACTAAAGCAGCAGCTCTAGATTGTTTGTCTTACGCTTACTTGAGTTCTTCACAGTTTGTGACTCTTACAGTACTGAAGATACTGTGTTTAGAAGCAGTTGTTACCACAATGTAATACTTCAGGATGTAAATTGCCATCTGTCCACATTAATTTTTTTACTAATTGCAATATATATATATATATATATATATATATATATATATATATATATATATTTAATGTAAAATGTCTAGAAATGTAAAGTTTAAAAATCCCTGATAGTTCAAATTCCAGCAATGTATATTGTTAATGTCTTGTATACTATGTTGAATTTTTTTCCTGTGCATGTTACTGTTTACATAGTTGGGAACTTACATTGTGTCGTTTGGTATTGTGACCTGAAGTTAATAGAGCAACTATAGTTACTTCAAGAAAACTAAAGGAGAGTGATATAGCATCAGGGCTCATATGTAGCATTTTTCCCTCTTAATCTATACCAAAAATTCTCAACTGTTACAATTTTATTATTTTAAGATAAAAATGTATTTTGACAAGAGTCCAAATTCAAGAGCCCATTGTAGTACCTGAATGACTGGCACCCAGGAAATCCATAAAACCTAGTTGTTTTTCTCAAACATGAGAACTTAGGCATTTTTGAGATTTTTTTTTCTCTTTCTGACAACTTTCATTTGATGGTTAGTGATAACCAAACATATGGCATGGTTACAGTCTTTAGAGCCACTGAAATGAGCCTTTTGTTTTCATTTCCTCTGTAGGTGACTTAACAAATCCTGTTTCATAATACCTTTATAACTACAGTGACAGAAGACATCGTGAATATATTCATGTATGGGGCCGTCCTTCAGTGGCTACCAAAACAGGAATTCAAAAGGTTTTGAAAGACATTTATATATGGCCAAACCCTGCTTATGTCTGAATGTTTACTGGGGATGGCTTCTTTCTATTTTAAATCTTTTGTATTCTAATTATGAATTTTTAGTTGAGTAAGAGAATATAAGAAGAAAAATGAGATTGAGACAGTTACATCCACAGATTTTCCTCAGGTATCATTTATATTGACTCGAAAACATTAGTAGCAATCGTTAAATTTAGTAGTTTTGCTTTATCTTGCCTAATTAGAAATTCACTTTTGATAATCATGTAAAGAAAGTCTAGAAACTGATAACCAATCAATAATTCACTTTGACCTTAAGATGGAATTAAAATGTCATCACCTTTATTATTTATGTAGGGAGATTTGAATATCAAAGTTTTCATGTTTTTGTTTTAATTTGACTTTTCAATACTTCTTGTACAATGAAGAATAAATACACCATGTATCAGACTTGCCCGTTTCTTCTTTTCTGTATAGATAACCTTGCAAAAAATCTGATTACTTAACATTGCAGATAAGTAGATATGTTGATTGCTTTATCAGCCTAAGCTTCCTTTTCTGTCAATAGGAATTATAGTTTGATGGCAAGTTTGGGCACATTTTAATGGAATCACTTGTGTTCATATGAACCATATATATGTTAGCATTACAGTATTTGCCAAATGATAACCTTTCAAAATGTCATAGCTTCAATAATTATTCCCCACAGCATTGTTAAGAATGTGTCATTTTTAAAGGAAAATTAATACTTTAGAAAGGACTTGAGTTTTAGAGTTGCTTTCCCCCCACATTGGGTTGAACTATTAAAGCTAAGTGTAGATGTTATCTAACACTAAAATATTATTATAATTAAAAAGATACAAGTAGAAACTGTGCACAAAGGTAACATTTCTTTTCAGTCATTTCTTTTCAGTTTATATAACTTTACAAAGGTGCCTTTCTCCACATTTGGAGAAGTTTTGATTTTAGATTACTATATATTGAGAGTGTTTGTCATTTTGATTTTAGATTTCTTCAGTTTTATAGTTTTACATGTAAATTTCACAGAATGAAAGCATTTATGTGATGACCTCACCTAGTCTAGTCATGCCCTTATAAATCCTCCACTCACAAGTTCATTTACAAGGAGTAACTAGAAGGGTAGGTGTATCTTTCTGAAAACATTTTATAAATATATTGTCCTCAGTAACTTTATTATCACTAAATACCAAAGTAAAATTGTTCGTATTGTCAAAGTGTAGTCTCCATAGCAGTAACATCAACATCATCTTATTAGAAATGCACTTTCTTAGGCTGTATTCCAGACTTACAGTGTCACAAATGTAGATGTGAGACCATTATTAGTCTACTTTTGCTATGCCCTCCATATGATTCTGATGCAGGCTAACATTTGAAAATCAATGCATTCATAACATTAAAGGAGACATGGTAGGTGTACTTCAGAAGATCTTCTCTGCCATCTTAAAAAAAATGAATCATAATTCTGGCAAGTACACCTAACTGTCCAGATTTAACCTATTTTTATATAGATGCACAATATAAATCCAAACATATCAAACTGTATACTTGTTTTAAAACCAATTTAAAATTACTGATGGTAATAGTTTATTTACCAAGATCATCTTGAAAAAATTATAGCAATGTTGCCCTTTTAATTTTTTTTTCTTTTTGACTTGGTGTCTCAGTTACTTTTTCATTGCTGTGACTCAATACCCGACACCCACTAACTTAGGAAAGGAAAGGTTTATTCTAGCTCACAATTTCATATGGTCACAATCCATTCAGGGACGGCTGGCAGCAATCAGAGTACAGGACAGAGGCAGAGGTGGAGGCAGCTTCTCAGGACATCACAAACAGGAAGGCAAGCTGAGACCAGTTGAGACTAGTCCCAGTCCTCCAGGAAGGCAGGTGCAGCTTATATATCCTTTCGGGTCTTTGCCCAGTAATTAGTCCCGCCTGCATCCAGGTGTGGCCACTACACACCGTTAATCCTAACTCACACACCTTTAGTCTGAACTGTAATCCACCAACATCACATGGTTCCAAAGACAATTAAAATACATGAGACTTTTGGGGGACACTCCAGATCCTAACCACAACATTTGGATTCAAAGTAACTTCAATTAATATGAAATGTATCTTATTACTTTGAAATCAAAGTTATTTTCACCAAGTTTGATCACTTCCCACAATCAGCAGATTTGACTCTTAATGAGTGCCTTTATGAAAATTAAATCTACATGCAAAAATTTATATTGCACTGATATTAGAAATATTCTTAAAATATCTGAAGGCAGTTTTGAAGATGCATTCTCCAAGTTTTTGGGAGGCATCAATGTAATTTCCAGGATGAGTTTACTTCAGAATTGTGCTTTTAAAAATATCAGTAACATTTGTTGATAGTCATATAGTTCAGCATAAGTCTGACCATGTTTCTGATCTCCACAAATGTTATAGAATAAAATCAATACTTCTATGTATAAACCTTTCAATGATTAACATATGGATATCAATATAGTATATCCCTTGTATTTTATTATATAATGAAAAGACAAATATTAGGTCAGGGGAGAAACAAATAGTGTTATGACTTCATTTAGATTACAGTTCCCTTTATGAACTGGACCAGATTTTCAGTTACTAATGTTGATTGCTGGAAGTTTTCTTGAGTAAGAATCTTGATGCATGAGAAAGATTAATTATGTTTTACCCAACTGCACGGTTCCCTTGTGAGCTCTTGGCTCAAGCTTTGTTTTCTGGCTCTGCTCTAGGACTTGGTAGTTTACAGCCAGCAGTTCAGCAGTAAAATTGCATCTTGACATTCATAAAGACTCTGGAAGCCTTGAGATTGATTTCTGTCCACTTTGCCAAACAATAAACCTTACTGATGAAATTTTAGTTATTTTAATTGTTGAAGGACTTTGGTATATTAATTATCTGAATAGTTTTGAATTAATCTTCCTTAGGAACCCATGATTCAATACCAAAGTTAAGAACGTCATTTTTTTTAAATTGAGTATTCTAAATGAAAGTTTATTTTTCCACTTTCAAATCAGATTATTCTGTTATTGGTGTGCTAGTAGCTAAAAGTAAAATAATCATTTCTCCTTCGTTCTCTTTTAAGTTCAGTTATTTTGAGTATTTTGCTTCATACTAAGTAGAATAATTTCACTTTTAAAATATTGTTTACTTATTTGTTTACTTTTGAGACAGTGTCTTACTCTTTATTTCAGGCTGATCTTGAATTTTCTGTGTAGCCTCCGCTGGCCTACAACTCCCCTGAGTTCTGGGATTACAGGTGTGTGCTACCACACCCAGTTACTGTGTAGTTCTGAGGGGTCAAACCTGCAGCCTCAGGCTTCCTAGGTGGGTGCTCTAATCATTGAACTGTGCCCCACAGTTCCTTAGGTAGAATAATTTTATTTTCCCCATTTTATTGATATGTATATATGCAATACATAATGTTTACTTTGAACTCATGTATTTTGTGTTCATATATATCATGTCAAAATTAGAAACCCTTCCCTTCTCCCAGAATAATTTTAATGTAGCTGCTTTATAAATCTGTTTTCTCCCAGAATAATTTTAATGTAGCTGCTTTATAAATCTGTTTTCTCCCAGAATAATTTTAATGTAGCTGCTTTATAAATCTGTTTTCACAAATGTCACTGTAAGTCTGGGAGGTATCTTAGTTGTAGAACATTTGTTTAGTTACTTTTCTTTTGCCGTACAAAATATCCAAGGCACTTAAATGAGAATTTTATTTAGGCTCATTTACTGCATGGTCGGTGGGAGAGCAAGGCAGAGGGCACTGCTCACCCCATGGCAACTAGGAAGCAGAGTGAAGGAGGAGCTGGGGCACAAGAATACCTCCTTGCAGGTTAGGCCCCTTAATCAGGCCCTGCCTTCTGACAGCACATTCAACAGCTGTGTGAATATTCCGAGAATATGACGCCCCTATAATCCAGTCACCTTCCAGACACATGAGACTTGAGGAATGTTCTAGATCCAAACCATAACACTTAGTATGTACAAGGGCCTGGATTTATTTCTAGTACTGCAAGACAAAGATGAAACAACACAAACACCCTCAAGTTCAAAATACCTCCTATTTCATAATCAGTTTCAGCGTGTGTGCATGCATGTGTGTGAGCATGAACACATACCTAGACTTAGTTTGAGAAACTGCCTAGTAGTGTTCACTCACATAGAGAACAGTGAAAGAAATAGCACTTTTGGTAGAAGAATTGAGTATTCTCTTGTGAACTGTGTTGGTTTTAGATGGTGTTTAACAACAGATTTGAAGTAGACACTTGAATACTCATATATCCAAGTCTAGAACTCAGAAAATTAATATGGGCTCTGGTTTTTGAATACTACACTCTTCCCATATTTAGAACCTGTGTTCTTATGATTTCTTCCTGGAGTACTCTTCCACTATCAGTTTATCTGAATGGTTACTTGGGCTGAGGGTGTGGCCCAGTGAGTAGAGCACCTGCCAGCAGGAGTCCCTGTTATCATGGGCTCAGTTCCTCAGCACTAGGTAATATAGCTGGGTGCGGTGTCACATCCTGTAATCCCATCACCTGGGGCAGGAGGAATACCTTGTATTGGAGGCCAGCCTTTGCCACATAATGAGTTCAGGACCAGACTATTCCAGAGTGAGAACCTGTCTCAAACACAAAGCAAAACGACCTGTCCCCTTCCCCCTCACCCCCCCCCCAAAAAAAAAAAGTAAAAGAAAATAATTGGTTCTCTTTGCTTCCATTTTCTTCTCTTATCTCAGTGTTGTTAGTGGGGTTTAATTTTGTATTTGAAATTTATCTTTTACTTTTGTCTTCTCAAGAAAAGAGACTTGATTGCACTTAACCTATCTAGCCAATACCTAAGCTCAAGTCCTGTCACAAGTGTTATTTATGTACTTATTGAATGAGCAGTCAATGAATGATCAGAATTAAGGTTTGCTTGGAAGGATGAGTGGATGTAGCTGAAGATCCTGTACCCTTCAGGTGTTTGAGGGATAGTGAGAGAAAAGAAGAATGTATCTGCATGGTGGGTACTGTGCTGCTACATTGCTAAAAGTTATACAACTGGTACAGCACAGGTATATTTGAAGCCAGGCAATATGAGTATTTAGCCTACTCATAGCAATTATGTGGAACAGGCAGCTTGTATTTATTTAATCCCCTTGGCTTTCGGTGCTGGTGAATAAGGTTCTTATAACTCCCATGGAATTGTTCATCGTGCAAGCCAGACCTCTTGTTAGTGTCATGTTCCAGAGATAACCCTAGAGGCCCAACAAAGGGACCCTACCATGTATTCCTTAAATAAAAGACAAAAATGACTCCTTGCATACCTTTTCCTCTTCAGTCTTCCAACCTACTGAAGTGGTATAAAAAGAGGAGGATAAGAAGCAGAGAGCAAGATCCCTGGGCACAAGGCCCTACTAATTCATGAGGAGGTCACTTCCTTTCTTGTAGCTTCTAGGGACGGAGCCAAACCAGCTGACAGGGACCCTGTCTTCTTAATGATTAAAATGTGTGCGAGTAGAAAGGTAAGACTTGATAAGTGATAAGGAAAACCTAGGGGTCTCCTCATTTTTGGTTGTCTAGCAGTGGAGACACTATTTAAGTCTGTTCTTCTATTCTCAATGGATAATGAAGGTCTGAGAGCAGAAACTATACTTCTCATTTTAATGAACTCTTGGCCTTTTCACGGTGTATTGTTAAACTGAATTTGTCAACAAAAGAGATAAATCTATGACATGATATCTGTGGATGAGTAAGTTATTTCATGTAGGAATTTGAGGTACCAAATTGAATCTGCGTATATGTCCAACTGGTTGTTTTTAGCTGCCCAGTGGAGAGCTTGCAAGGGTTCACATTAGCAGGTCTTCATTTGCATCACCTGTGCTGTTGATTGTGTGAACCTTAGTCAAGCAAAAATGAGATCTTCTAAAGTTGAGATAAATAAATTGAGTTAAAATATTTACAGAAAATTATTGTAAGCCTGTGCTAATAGAAAGAGAATTTTATATTCTATTAAAGTTTGAAAATTGAATAGCCATTATTTTAAAATGATGAAATTCCAGGAGAGAATAAAAGTAAATCAAACACATACAAGAACTACTTTATGAAACTTACAAATAATGTTCTAAGGTGGTAACATAAGTATTTCCTAAATAGGACCCATTTGGGGTGAAAATTCTTTGTGATTATTTAGAATTAATTTACAGAACATTTAAACAAGCTTATTGAAGTAAGCTTTCAGATACCAAAAGCTTATGAAATGGATTCTAGACCAGAAGACAAATATTTTGCATACTTGTCAATACGGATTTCTTTTTTTCACCTAAGCAACTCTGATAACTTTAATACAAAGCTGATCAAATTATGAATAGTCTTTCGACTCTTAAAATATTCTGTGGCTGAGATTTTGAGTGGAACAAATGTGCTAAGCAGGTAATGAGGCGAGCTGACTGAAAACATGTGTATAAAAGGAAAGTAGCAACAGCAATTATTTCTCAGAATGAATAGTAGAAAAATTATAGTCTCTGATGGTCATTTCATATTATGCATTGTGGTATTTTGTTAATTATTCTCAGGATTATGCATTGGACTTAGACCTCCATAAAAGCATTAAGCTTTCTTGTCAGTATTTGTCAGAAATTCATCTGCTTCAAATGTTAAATCTTTTGTGAGAAATAATTTTAATTATATTTAAAATTTCTGCCTGCCTGCCTGCCTGCCTGCCTTCCTGCCTGCCTGCCTGCCTGCCTGCCTGCCTGCCTGCCTGCCTGCCTGCCTGCCTGCCTGCCTGCCTTCCTTCCTTCCTTCCTTCCTTCCTTCCTTCCTTCCTTCCTTCCTTCCTTCCCTTTTTAAAAAACTTTTGCACGAGTTAACTGATGCCCATCTGGACAAAGCTTTATATATTGAGTATTTCTGGTAACTAAATTGTCATGTTGGACCTACATTACATTGCCTCTTACGTTACAAGACCCAGCATAGGTTGTAATAAGTTAAGATGGGATTAATTATCAAATCAATGAATAAAATTAAATGTTGTATTGAAATGCAACTCATTTTTACTTATGGAAGAAAGAACTTTTATGTGAATCGGAACATTTGGGAAGTTATAGAAGGACAGAATAATATCATTCTTAATATTGTTCCATCTTTACATGGGCTTTCTTTTCTTAGAAAACTGAATGCAAATCAAAGTGAAATATTAGTTAAAATACACTGCAGATCATTCTTATTTACTTGAGCAATATTTTCAAACCTATCCCTGTATCCTGTCATCTCTTTAAAGGATAACTTAGGAAGAAATGTACAGCATCCCAAAGAGATTTGGCAGCCTTTGATTGGCATAATAAATAATGACCATATGTACCCTGTGGCAGTGCACCAAGAAGCACGGTTAGTCTCTGGCAGCCTAGGGAGGCTGGCTTGTTATCTTCAGCAGGTTAACAAAGAAGATGCTGTACCTTTGCTACTTTGCTCTATTTTAAATGGCTGCTTTTGTGAGGCAAAATTAAGACTAAAGGTTATAACCTTCTTAAGCTGTAATTAGGTTTTATTTCCAGATATTTTGATAGTTCATACCTATTATACATCATCCTAAAGTACAAAGATGAACAATTTGTAAGAACATAATGTTTTCACAAAGTGGAAAATACTATAATAACAACTTAATTTTAGTTAGAACTTGTTTTTAAATATTTTTTTTTTTCCACTGGGAGCCTCCAAGAAGTCATCCCAGGCCAAAGTGCATCCTGTGCCTCGCTGCCACCCTATCCTGGGCCCTTCCAAGGTCCCAGCATCTAGCGCGCCCCAGCAGACCCACCAAGAAGTCATCTGAGGCCTAGGTGCTTTTGGCACCTTGCCTCTGGACTCTTCCTGTGCCCTTTCAAGACCCAGCAGCTTCTGTGCCTCTACAGAACTGCTGGAATCCATCCCAGGCCTAGGTCTATCCAGCATTGTGCCAGACTCACCCATAGGCTGCACCAAGCCAGGGTCTATTGGGTGCTATGCAGGATCTCAACCTGAAATCCTATTGGGCCCACCCATCCATCTGAAGGCCACCAGGTCCAGCTGGAAATAATGCTAGGACAAAGAGGAAACCCCAGGGTCAGTAGCTGGTAGAACTCACCAGACTGTGAGACCCAGTGCCTAAGGATGCTTACATCCAAATAATACAGGGACAGGGGTAACTACTTGTTGCTGCTGCTGTTGTTTCGTTTGATTAGGGTTCCTTTGGGTTCAGGTGATGTTCCTTTTATGTTCTTGCATTGCTTTATCTTTCTTTGGTTTAGGTTCCTCCTTTTCCTATAATTGACAAGGTTTCCTCAATTTTTCTTTACTTTTTATACTCTTTCTTTTCTTTATTACTTTTTTCTTCCTTTCTTGTGCTTGCCCACCTTCCTCCTCTTTGTTTCCACCTCTTTGATAGTTCCTAAATCTCTCTCCATCTTGATTAACTATCTTAGAGAAATATCATAAATATTTCTACAGATCTGGAAGTGACACTTTCTCCTCTTCACTCAGAGTTCTCCCTGACTCATCTAAATCTAGCTTTGTGTGTCCCAGGCCAAATTTTTTCAGTAATCATAGATGTAAATGAATCTTTGAACCTGCAAAGTGTTTCTCTTTTAAGGTATTTCTTCAATTTGATGTGAATTGACTTTCAAGAAATATGACATTCATTTATCATATATTGTTGATAAACAGCTAGAATAGAAGATCCATTAACATTCATTCATGATACAGATCCATCTTCTCTTTAATCCTCCACTTTAGTTAACTGATGATGATACTGTTATGTATATAGTTAGACTCTGAAAATGATTGTGTTGAGATTTAAGTCTAATTTTTCTTGACTGGCCTCGTTAGTACAGTAAAGGTGAAACCGTGTTTGTTAAATGGTAGGAGTAGGAGCTACAATTCCAAGATTTTTATTCCTCTTCTATCTCTTAGCTCAGTGACCATGGACAAGATTATTAGCCTCTTGGGTCTTGTTTTTTTTTTTTTTTTCTCTGTGAAATGGAAATAAGAATGCCTCTCATACCAGTCTTCTCAGGTTTCTTCTGAGACTACAAGCAAATGTACATAGGAAGATTAAAAGCATTTCCTCTGATGAACCTTACAAAAGATTGGATGTCAGACAAGTGAAAACACTTGCCTTTGTTTTGTCAACTGTAGGCTAACTTTAAACCTACTTTTAGCAATTCTTTAAGTTATTTTAACAAAAGACAGATATGCATAGTGTTTTAATAATATATCCATATCATAGAGTTACCTTCCATTCCTTTTTCAATAAGGTCTCCAATTTAAATTAAAGAAACTGATGTCTTAAATTATCTTTTTGATTTTTATTTTATTTCAAGAAGAAAATGATTTGGAAAAGTAGACAATTCATGCATTTTAATGTAATTATACATTAATAATCATGAGTTAATATAAGAAATAAAATCCCAGTATTAATAACATGTCTAGAGTTTAAGACTATTTTGTTGCAACATCAGTCAAGTTGAATCATAGTTTTGAATGTAGGTCTGTCGGTAGTCCTAGGTGGTCACAAATTACAACAATGCAGATGAAATTATTAAATTGTGTCAACTATATTGTTTTCTGTTATAGTATATCTTATATATCTCTACTATTAAGTTATACTTTACTACTTTTCCTTTCTTTCAGTATTAATAAACCTGTGATATGAGAAAGAAAGCTCCATTTCCTGTCTTCTGCCTGAGGCAGTCTTCTTCCTTTCCTTCTGTTCTTTTTGTAAATTTGCTTTCTAGAGAGTTGGAACTACAGGCCTGTGGACTGGGCTTGACTTTTTATTTATTTATGTATACATGTATGTATGTATTTTTTTTATTTTTTAAGGCAGGATCTCACTATGTAGTTCAGGCTGCCCTCAAACTCACTGCAATTCTGCCTCAGTTTCCAGGGTGCTGGGATTATAGGTGTGTACCACTTTGCCTGGTTTATGTAGTGCTGGGGAGTTGAACTCACCTGTACTTTCTAGGCAGGCACTCTAACTGCTGTGCTACTCTTCCATAACAAGTCAAGAAACATTCAGACATTGTTAGATATTGTCACAAATTTTCTAGTCCAGCTAGTACTATATCAGTTGTCTGTACATTGAATTCTCTGTTGTTTTAGAATTTTTATTTTATTGATTTCTTCTATTATTACTTACTGACAGTAGCTTTGGGTTTATTTTCATAGGTCTGAAAAGTAAAAGTCTAGATTACTGACATGGCCACTTTTTATCTGTAACTATGAAATGCTAGAATTTCCTTCCTCCATCTGAACATTTTGAAATTTCACAGATTTGATGTTACTTTTTTCCTTATCTACCATAATCATCATGCTCAGTGAAGGGAGGCAGATGCAAAGGTTAAATATTGCATGGTTTCTCTAAAATGAGAAACCCAGAATATAGACATTTTATAGAACAAAAGGGGTATGATAGTGGGAATTAAGGGGGATGGAGAGGTGGCAGCAGGGGGGCCAAAAAGAAGGGGAAGGAATAGTAATGTTGATTTGATGTATCTGTGTGCAAAATACTCAAGCTCATTGTAAACATTGTGTATCATATGTGCATATGTATTTAATAAAAATGAAAAAAAGAGTTCTTTCTTGAACCCCATGGTTTATTCACAAATGTCTTATTCAATTTCCAAGCATCTGTACTTGGAAATTTTTCTACCTTTGTTATTGGTTTCTGTTATCAGAAAACCTGTTTGCATGCAGGGAGAAACTAGTCCAACTTATGTAAGAGACATATAGAAGTAAAGGTAAAATTTGTTGTGTAGAAGTAAAGGGAAAGTTACATCTTCAAGTGAAAAGGTAGGTAGTGCTGGGAAGGCATCTGCCCCAGTGTGAGTTTAGATAGTGAAGAGTTATAACTTGAAGAGAGACAGTGCTAAGAAGACATCACACTAAGTTAAGTTCAGATACATTTTTAAGCACACAGAAGTTATTTCTATGGTTCAGGTAGCTAATTATGATTATCAACATTTTACTTAGAAATTGCTTTGGAATTTCATAATGTCTTCTCATTCTTTCTAGATTGTCATTGTTTCATCATGTGTTAATCACATAAGAAACTTAAAACCCAGGACTAGAGAGTCTTTAAAGAACATTTCCCATCCTGGATTATTGGATCACAGGATATTGGCAACCAGGAATGCTCTATTCCTTGTTCTGGAAATAAAAGCTCTGCATCTCTGAATATGTTAATTAGGAATGTTATATGTTCTTTGCTCTGAAAAGACAGCCTGGTGGCCAGTTCCAGAAGGAATGCATATGATGTGTAACTTTAAAAATATTGCTCTGCTTTATAGAATCACTGTTGGTCTGAGACCAACAAGTGATTTTTAAATGTATTACAGACTGAAGTTTTTATTACTTAAGCGTGCTATTTTGGACTCCTGTTTTGTTTCCCCAAGGCTCAGTATTATTGAACTACCTGCCTTACAGTTTCTAGTTTAATTTTGTTATGGCAAGAGAACATACTTTATATGACTTCAATTGTTTAAAATTCGTTAAACAGTGAGACTTACGACCCAAAACAAAGTTTAACTTGGTAAATATTCCTTGTGCATTTGAAAGAGGGTTTATATGTTTTTATTGGGTGGATTGTTTTATAGGCATTCATTTGATATTCGTGGTTGATGGCGTTACTTGATTCTTTCATATTCTTTCTGATTTTCACTCTACTATTCTTGATAACCAGTAGTGACTATTGAGGTCTAACTATAATTAAGAATGTTCTATTTACCCTCTGAGGCTTGTTGTCTCGTATTTGCAGTATCTTTGGCTGAAAGGATAGGTAGTTAGGATATTTGCGATTATTATGCTTTCTTGGTAAATTAACACTTTTTTATCATTATGTAGTTTTTTCTTATAGTAATTTCCTTTGGTAGACAGTTGGTTTGTCTGACATTGCTAGAGAGGTTCCAGCTTTCTTATGATGTATATTTGTATTTGTTTCAAACCCTTAAAATATCAGTTTCATTATAAAGTTAGTTTCATCAGATAACATTTAAGTGATTTATTTTTACAGTCCCTGCCTTTTAAATTATGTATTTAAATAATTTACATTTAATATAGTGTACTTTTAAAACTATCGTTCTATTGTTTTTTTGTTCTTACCCTTTTTGGTATTATTTGAACACTTTTTATTGTTTAGTTAAATATTTTCTCTTTTATTTTTATTATAGAAGTTTTTGTGGTGGCTATAGGCATCACTATATGCGTATTTAACTTTTCAGTTCACTAAGAATCAATATTGTACCACTTCAAGCTGAGAATGAAATTTACCACTATTGATCTGTATACCTTCCCTCTTTGTTGTATTTTTGTCTATTTATTGTCTCTTCATCAATTGAAAACCCATCAAAAATGTTATAATTTCTTCTTTCAACTTCTTAGGCATATTTTTAAAAACTGAAGAAAAAGAAAGTACTATATTTACTCAAGTGTATGCCTTTTTTTTCCTTCCTGGTATTGCTTTCAGTTACTACACAAGATATATAATTTGCATACAGGAAAATTTTGCACATGGTTTAAATGTATAGTTAAATGTCAAGAAATTCAGTGATTGGAATAGAGGTCTTTGGAAGTGTGTGTAGTTGGCTTGTTCTATACTCAGGGCTCAATTTCTGGCAAAGGAAGGCAAAGAAAGGAGAGAATGAACAATTCTACAATGTGTAGAAGTTAATTCTTTTTCTTTTGTAGTCAGTTCTTCACAGCTATGACTTAGGCAACCATGACTTTGATTTCTAGTTGTATAGATTATTTATCCCTTCTATAATTTTACATAAATAGAATCGTTGTCTATATATATGTGCAAGGTATAACTAACATTAGCTCATCAAAATGTTTTGCAAATGCTTTATTGTTACATGCATCTGAGTTCCTTTTTTGTTGCCAGTAGCATTCAGTTATCTGAATATATCAAAACTCACTATTAATCTTTGTGATAGGTACTAGTTATATATAGTTTTAAGTGATCATAAATAGATTTTTTCAAAATATTTTGGATAAGCATTTTGGTCAATATTTTAGTTTCTGTTGGCCTAATATCTTAAGAGTGTAATTGCCGAGTCATAAAAGTTCTTGGGACCTGGGAGTTTGCAGCCCTGGGCTTTCATGCACCCATTCCTCCTGCACACCAGATACAGCCAGGTAGCTGTTGCCAGGGCACTGCCTACATCTGGGAGCTCGCAGAACTGTGCCTTTCAGCATTCTGTCCTACTACACATCAGAGACAGCCATGTAGCTGCCACCAGAGCCCCACATCCACCTGGGAGCTCCTGCAACTGGGCCTTTCAGGGACTTGTCACTATGTACCAGAGACCGCCAGATAACACTGATAACAGACGAAGTCTAATGTAAGAATCTCAGGAAAAGAAACAGAGCCCATCAACAATACCAGAGCCTTAACTCACTGTAACAGAATTATGAGGAAATGTGGTAATAAATCTTCTACAGAAAGACCTAACACCCCAGAAAATGATACCAGGGATCCTGAAATAGCAGAACCCAAAAGTTGAAAAAGGCAAAAAAGATGATAATTTCCAGGCCAGAAATACTTAGAATTGAAATAGGAAATAAAATAAGAAATGCTAGAGCTACACCTAGACGTAGCTATACTCTCAGCAAACATTGATGCGAAATTAGAGGAACACAAGATATAAATCAGATGATAATGAAGGCAATACAAGGAATTAGAGAAGAATACAGCAGAGATATAAAAATATTAGAAGCAGACATTCAGGATGTGAAAAACACAAGAAAAATTAAGTAGCCAGTTTGAACTTTTTGAGAATATCTCAGACATAGAAGAATAAAATGATTGAGCTGGAACATATAGGCCATAAAATGAAAAGAGGAAGAAAGAGAGTGGTTACAATACTTGATGGATGACTCAAAGAGATACAACCTCAGAATTGTGGGAGTGCAGGAGAAAACATGACTTAAAGGTCATGTTCTATGAAATTATGGAAGGAAATTTCCAAATCTAAGGAAAGAAATAAACATTGAACTACTGCAGGTGTATAGAACACCAAACAACTTTGATCAGAAGAGAACTTCATCATGACACATCATAATTAAAACACTAGAGACCCAACACAAAAGAGAATATTAAAAATTGTAAGAGAAAACAGAGGGTGTTCTACAAAGATAAGCCCATCAGGATAAATACAGATGTCTCAACCCAGACCCTAAAATCCAGGAGATTATGGAGCAATATCATCCAAGCACTAAGAGATCATGAATGCCAACCCAGACAGCTATATGCACCAAAATTATCTTTTAAATTAGAGGAAGAAATTAGAACTTTCAGTGATAGAGAAAGCTTAAAGAGATTTGCAGCCAATAAGCCAGCACTGCAGAGAATACTTAAAGGAAACTTATAAAGCTAAAGGAAGGCTAATGGCACCAAAGACCCCAGAGAAAAAGAGACAACAGATTTAAGAGAATGAACTGAGAAGAAAATAAGTCTAGTAGATAATGCTGAAAAGCTAGAAGCATGACAGGCATACCAAACATACCCTGGTAATTACTTTGAACGTGAACGGCCCCAACTCACCTATTAAAAGACATAGACTGGCTGAATAGACTAAACAACAGAAATCCACAACTTGCTGGCTACAAGAGACTTTACCCACAAAGAAACTCATAGCCTGAAAATAAAAGCAGGGAATTCAATATTTCATGCAACAGGACCCAGGAAACAACCAAGGGTAGCTATATTAGTCTCAGACTCCTTGGATTTCAGATTAGTAGAGACAAAGATGGTCACTATATACTGGTTAAGGGAACAATAGAATAAGAGCTCACAATTATCAGTGTATATGCTCCCAATTCTGGAGTACTCAATTATGTAAACCAAAATTTATTAGCTCTGAAAGGACATATAGGCTCCAATACAATTATAGTAGGGGACTTTAATACAGAAAATCCACAAAGATATACAACAATTTAAATGATACTATAGAAAACTTGGATCTAACAGATAGTTACAGAGTTTTCCATGCAACATCAACAAAATACATATTCTTCTCAGCAAAACATGAAACATTTTATAAAATAGACCATATTCTAGGTCCATAAGTCATGCTTAAATAAATACTAAGGAAAAGAAATAATTCCTTGTATACTTTCAGATCATAGTGGAACAAAACTGGAACTTAACAGCAAAAGAAGCAGAAGAAAATGCACAAATACATGGAGACTAAAAAACTTACTACTGATCAAAAAATTGGATCACAGAAGAAATCTGAGAAGAAATTTAAAAAATCATAGTTAAATGATGATGGAAGTACATCATATCAGAATCTGTGGGACACAAGGAAAGCAGTAGTTAGAGGGAAATTCATAGCCATAAATGCCAACATCAAAAGAAGAGAAAAATTACAAATGAACATGTTAATAATTCACCTTAAGGTCCTAGAAAACAAGAACAATCTAAGCCAAACAGCAGTGGAAGAAAAATTATAAAGACCAGATCTGAAATTAATGGAATAGAAATTAAAGACAATAAAAAAGATTGAGTCAAAAGAATAAACAAGATTGACAAACCTGTAGCTAAAGTTACCCAAAGAATGAAAGAAAAAGTACAGATTAACACACTTAGAAATTAAAAGGGTAAAATTACAACAGACTCTGCAGAATTCAAAATATTGTGAGAAATTATTTTGAACCCATATTCTAACAAGTTAGAGAATTGAGAAGAAATGGCTGAGTTCCTAGACACATACAAAATATCAACATTGAAGAAGACATAAAAATCTTATCCCCATTACACACACAGAAATTTATGCAATAATAAAAGCTCTACCTCCAAATAAAAGCCCAGGACTAGGTGGATTCACATCAGAACTTTTTCACTATTTCAGGGAAGACCTAACTCCAATCTTCTTAAACTATACCATGAAGTTGAAAAGGAAGAAATATTACTAAACTAATTTCTGGAGGCTAGTATCAGCTTAGTCTTGAAACCAGAGAAAGACTTAACCAGGAAGGAAAATTATAGATCAATATCCTTAGTGAATATAGATGCATAAGTTCCTAATAAGATTCTGGCAAATAGAATCCAGCAAATAATCAGATCAGACACCATAATGAAGTGGGCTTCATTCCTGGAATGCAAGACTTGTTCAGCATACATAAGTAAATCAATGTAATATATCACATCAACAAAAACAAAAGCTACATGATCTCAATTGATGTAAAAAAGCCCTTGATACAAATCAACTTTTCATGATAAAAATCTCCTGAGAAAAATAGGTATAGAAGGACCTTATCTCAGACTCCTAGAAGCAATATTTGCAAATCGAGAAAACAACAAGGCTGTCCACTATCACCACTCCTATGCAACTTAGTCCTTTAAACATTTGCCATAGCAGTCAGGCAAGGAAATGAAACAAAAGGAATTTGCATCGGAAAGGAGGAAGTCAAACTATATTTATATGCAGATGATATGATTATCTACATAGAAGACCCCAAAAACTCTAGTGTGAAACTCTTGAAAATAATACGCAAATTCAGTCAAATCGCAGGCTGCAAAATCATTACTAATAAATTAGTAGTTTTTCTCTACATCAACAACGAAATCACTGAGAAAGGGCTCAGAAGAATAAGCCCATTCTCAATAGACCAGCAAATGCGTAAATACCTAGGAGTATACCTAACCAAGGACGTGAAGGACCTATATAAAGAAAACAGATATGTGTATACCCGTGTTCATAATAGCCCAAATAACAATAGCTAAAATGTGGAAAACACCAAAATACCCATCAACAGACCAGTGGATACACAAATTGTGGTATTTATACACAATGGAACACTCCTCATCTATAAAGTCATATAGGTTGGAGGCTTTTGTAGGTAAATGTAGGCAAGTTGAGACCATCAAGCTTAGTGAAGTGAGCCAGAAGCAGAAGGTGAAATATTGAATGGTTCCTCTGATATGGGAAACCCAGATCACAAATTATTACATAAAATTTAATGGGAATAATGGGAACTGGAGCGCATGAGTGAGGAGGGTCGGAAAGAGAGAAGGGAAAGATTTGTAACTTTGGCATGATATATATGTGCACAAAATACTCTAGATCAATGTAAACTTTATCTTTTGCACTTACACATATCAATAAAATGGGGCAAAACGTTCTTGGGATCGGATAAATAGATGATCTTTTATAATGGCATATTTGCATCACTAGTGTGCATCCTGACAATATTGTAATTGATAGTTGTTGATTGATTGTACCACAGAAATAGACTTAGAAAAGATTTTGGAATTTTATGGAACTCATTGCCAGTTTACATGTTGAAAAATTAGATCTTAACGTGGCTTATGTAGAAAAACAATTCTCTAATTGAAGAAAAAATTGTAGATCTTGCACTATAAATCGAAACTCCTTCATGTACTTAGGACATAACTTTTTTGAAATGACAATAGCATACCCAAAGCTTTGTGGAAGGTGGTAAAAACACGCTATGTTCTTGTGCTAGTTACAGAAATACTATCATTTTGAAGAATGAGATTTCTGACAGAAATTTGTTGTAATATAGTTTTTAATATCCTATTGTATAGTAACTGCTTCAATCAGTTTTACAAAATGTTGGGATTATAAGTCTTAGTGTTCTTTTGGTTGAATGGTCCAAGTGAATTATCACTTTTTATTTGTCCTTGCCTCTGTTGCATCTTAAAGGAAGCATTCCCATTGTGCTCTTGCTTAGACTAAACACCTATTCTTTTTTTCTTTTTTCACTTTTTTCACCATAGGATAAGAAATGGATTCTCAATCATGAAGATGTCACATTGGGAGAATTATTGGGCAAGGTAAGTAATCATCTAGTCTAAATAACAAAAGTTCTTCATATTTACTATGACGACTTCAGTTCCCCACCCCCATAGTCTACCATTCAAGGCATACTGCAATTCATTTGTATGAACATAATCATATCTGTGATGTTCACCGAAACAAAGATGTGAAAATCTTTGAAAGGCGTATGGTTGATTTTATTTTATTTTTTTTGCCTTTTCAAAATAGCTTAGGTATGTTTTTGCTTGGAAGGCCCAAAAGTTATAATTTTGTTACAGTGCAATAAAACCAAAACTACTGATTTGGGATTTTAAAAGAAACTCCAAGGAAATAAAAGTTTAAATAAATACCTAAGTCTTATTTTTTGGATATATTTGGTAGGTCCAAAACAATAAAATACTGTTCCTTGGCATTTTAGAATTGTTTATTGAATGACAGTTTGTAACAACATAGGGCATATTTCAATTTAAAGTTAGTAGGGGCAAGACTCCTGTTTCAATATCAGTACCTATTTTGTGACTTGCTTTATCAGTGGGTAGAGAGGACAACTCCCTACACTGAATGTCCTTTTGTGCCAGTCTAGTTAAAAGCTTCTTCCAACTTACAGACCATAATAAATTATGTTGTGTCATAATAAAGATATTTTAAAATTTATTAATAATTGTTTTACTTACATTTGAGTTCCAGTGACTAAATATTAGCTTTTTATTAATGATTTAATTATGTATATTTTCGTGTGAAATTTTGACTTGAGTTTAGTTGTGTGATACACCATGAAAAAAAAACGTAAAATCTAAGTGTTTTGGGAATGCTATCATACTTAGTTTGTGAGTGACCAGAGTTAGACTTAATAAAGATTCATGATTTTAGGGGTAGTAATAAATATTTCTTGATTCAAATCTAATCTCAAGTAATTGATTTTTTTTCTGTTTTCTCATATCACTGTTTTTTGAAGTCATCTATTTTGTGGGATTCTTATCGCTAATTATTTAACCCAAATGGACGCATCAGTGGAGTTTGCTAATACATTCTTTTATTAAGTCACTTCTAAGGAATCTGAAATTAAAAATGGCAGCTGATGTGTGTAATTACTCTGTCATGCTTTCTCAATCTCAATTTTGAAGAAATATTTCCTTCTTTTGCTATAGGTAACTCAATAGTCATTATAGGGTTAAAATTGTTACAAATAAATTTTGCAAAAGAATTATAAAGCAAAATGAATCACGTATTGAAATTAGGAGATGTGTTGATATATTTTTAGTGCTGAAAAATATTTTGTTAAATAATATTTAAATAATTATGTTTATTGTGTAAATTATGGTTTATCAGGTAGAATTTAGCTTTCTAATAAGTTTGAAAAATTTTTCTCAATGACTCAGCAGTAATATAACAATTTCAATACATCCAATTATTTTTAGTGAGTCTGCTACTTTGAGACATTATGCAGCTTATTTTCATCTCAGAGTTCATAATACTAGAACATGATTTGCCATTTAATATTTTTATTAG
The DNA here is from genome assembly GCA_004027205.1 of Ctenodactylus gundi. Taxonomy (NCBI): domain Eukaryota; kingdom Metazoa; phylum Chordata; class Mammalia; order Rodentia; family Ctenodactylidae; genus Ctenodactylus; species Ctenodactylus gundi. Next base: position 570,154 of record PVKB01000158.1, read on the forward strand.
ATTTTCTGAATAAATATTTAGGATATGCTACTTGAGAATGCATGAGTAATTTAAGGAGGATTACCTGTGGAGATAGCCTTAATGGGGTTTGGAGGGTTTTTTTTTTTTTTAATTGTGCACTGTAGGCTTAATATACTTTCTCTGTAGTTGGTGTTTCATAAATACTTCATTCAGTCATTTACTATTTGTCAAATGCCTACCATATGCCAGGTATTATGTTTTTTAGACACTTGGGTTACATCATTGAGCAAGCAGATAAAAATCACTTCTCATATGTGGCTTCTATTCTAACAGGGAAGATAGATAAAACAATAAGTGTTATAAAGGAGTAAATTTTATAGTGTTAGTGCTAAGTCCTATGAAAATCATATTTAGGAGAGCTATTGGTTGAATTTTTAATTTTCAAAAAGTCACTTGCCTGTTGTATTAAAAATAGGCTGATGGGTTGAAATGTCAGGAGAAAATTTCATTTATCTTACTACAAGTTGATGCTGCAACAAGATGGCAACATGGAAGTTATGGATATATATTTACATAATTGCAAATACTAATTTAGAGACATGGAATTCAGCTGTAAGTGTATCATATTTGGAGGCAAAATTCTCATGTTCACTTTTGAATATAAAGTTTATTTTTTGGACTTCTATGTGGAGATAATGAAATGCAGTTGGATATCAAAGTCTGTCTTTAGATGAGTTTTCAGGAATATGAATGGAGTCAAATGAGATAGTGATTGAGGTCTCATTGATGAATTGACTGAGCAGTTTCCTTGGAGTATTTTAGGTGAAAGCTAGATTGGTATTGACAGAGAAATTAGAGCTAGTCAGGATGTAATTCTTTAAAATTCTGCTGCAAAAGCAAGCAGACATTAGTAGTAGTTTGAAAAGATAATTTTGTAATGTTTAGTCCGAGCCATGTAAGTTTGCAATTATAAATGATGTAGTGAAACCTTCATGATATAGGAGAGAGAAACGGAATCACTAGAGCAACATGTGTGAGTAGATAAGAAGGAGGCAATTCAGTTTGCTGTTGATAATTGACTTTAGTAGAAACACAGTAGTTCACCTTTGTTGCACCATAAAAGATTGGTGGGTGGATAAATCATGGCACTGAGGTTTAGATGGCTTCATTTTTTTTCCTCAATGAAGTGGGAAGTATATCATAAGCTCAGGATGAATATGGGAGACTTATAAAGAGGGTAGAAGGTGAACCAGTTACTCAGAAACATAGGCACGTAAGTGGTCTAGAAAATTATAATCACGAGCATTCCAAAGTTTAGGTTCCTGAATATACAGTTAAATCATTCAGCATACTTAGGTTTTTTGTCAGCCATATTTAGCTTCATAGGTGTAATATAAAGTTCAGGTTTTTTTTTTTTAATCAAGGTTTTAGATTTGCCAAGGGAATTCTACAGACTCCTAGAGGAGCAAAGGTGTACATATTAAAGTCATTGTAGTTACTGCTATGGAATTTCAGGTGGATGTAAGAGGAGGAGCAAGTATCAAGGGAGTGGGAAACAGTCCAAAGTGATAGGATGTAAAGATAATGAGAAAGAATTTTTGAAGTTGAGTGTGAGAGGAAAGAAGTTAGAAATATAAAAATGAGAAGATGAGGCAAAAGAGATTATAAATACATTACATAACTGCTAATACCAAAGTTTAAGATATAACCCTAGGAAATAGATGGACCTAAGCTGAAACTTTATAAAGTGCTGAAAAGATTTTAAGTTGTCTATTGGAATTGCCAAGAATTAGTATAGGAGTAATACACTAGGTAGGAGGCAATGGCCTAGGAACTCAAAGCATGAATTGATGAAAATATTCTCAAATTGAATAGGTTTGTCATAATGATGGATATTAGGAGGTAAAAAAAAATCATAGTTTGAAAGCTAGAAATGTTCAGCAGTGCCAGAGAGAGAATAGTTTGAAGTCAGGAGCGGGCAGGATAGACTCATTATCATTTTATTAATCTCTGGTGAACCAGAGTTGTACTAAACCCAGCAGGTAGAAGGAATGATGAAACAATAAGTTGAAGATCTAGTGTTGCTGATGATAGATAATTCCATTGGTTATAGAAGAGTTTAAGGAGTAAACCGAAATGTGCAGAATCTAGTGACAGTAAGCAAGACGAGATGAAGGTTAACGTAAGCCTGATATTTTGTTATGACTGACCCAGACAGGAAGCAGGATGAGATACTTTACCCCATTGACCTATGTCCAGTAACTGAGATTAAATTCTGCCTGTCGAGTGTTAGAGTGAGGTCCTCCCGACAGCCGTGGATGGAGGAGAGGTGGTGTGGGAAGAATGAGCATTTCATCAGAGTTTTCAGATTCCTTTCTTGCCCACTGTTGATGGAGTTGAAGTTCTCTGAATAACTGTCTCCAGATGAATGTAAACACTTTCACATTCTTGGTGGTGCCAGGCCCTATTATAACAAGCAGAAACGGCTAAATCCAGAGGTCCAGTAGCATGGTGAGTGTCACAGGGAACAGTATGGAGAACATAAAGTATTCCTGAAGGGATAGCAAAAGAAATATTAGGTCGCATTTTCTCTTATTGGAGGTGGGGTTTTCTATATCTAAAATGTAGAAGAGGCGTGGCATATTCTGTGATCAGTATATACTTGAGTTTAGAACACAGGTAACATTTGATGGCTATCATGTGGAGCTAGTTAGAACTAATGAAATTATCGTAAATAAAGGATGGATATTGAACAAGGCAGTAATATAATGGAGGTTTTTGTTTTTCCCAGCAAAGAGTAACCTAGCATTGTGATGGGTAGGTGGGAATGGAGAGGTGAGTGATTGAAGATGGTGGTAGTTTGGGTGAGAAGCTTGAGAACACAGGAGCCAATCCGAGATGCAACTGGAGAGGCAAAACGTACTTTAGAGATGTCAGCTGAAAGCTAACATGGAGAATGAAATTCTGGTAACTGGAAAAGTAACTTAACCCAGAAACAGTTTGCATGAGTAGAGTAATGTTTTAGGTGCATTGAATTAAAGTATTTTAGGATCATTTAAAAGGCACTGACGTATCACATATGTACTAATATTGTCTCTTGGTTGTGTCTCTGATACAGTAATTAGACTTGAGATTAACAGAGAAAGTAAAGCTAACAGTGCTTTGGTCAGTGTAAAACACTTCGTGTGTGTGTGTGTGTGTGTGTTTGGCGGAGATTTACTCTTGTCATATATCCCAAAAATGAATGTAAATTTTTGTACTTTCAGGGCAATTTTGGTGAAGTATATAAGGGCACATTAAAGGATAAAACTGCTGTTGCTATTAAAACGTGCAAAGAAGATCTTCCTCAGGAACTGAAAATAAAATTTTTACAAGAAGCCAAGTGAGTTTTTTAAAGTAATACAAAATATATATTTATAATTCATTATAATGAATTTATTCATTTCTCATCATGTATTTATAACTCATTAAATCTGAAGCCATCTTAACTGTGATTTGGTGAAGTGAAATAATCATTTTCAGAAGCTTCATAAGTAAGTACTTTAACAATGTGGAAACATGGACTTTGTTTTTGAGGTAGATTGTGAATCAGTTAGGTAATTGCAGTCAGAAGCAAGTACAAAAAAGGAAGGAACAATCTCCAAGTCTAAAAATATTAAAATATTTTACTTTTATCACACAAACACTCCACATCCACACTCACAATGTTGTGGTTATGGCTATATTTATAATAAACATTATTGAATATATACCTAACACATATTTAGGTATAACTGCATCTATCCTACCCTCCTTGGATGTTATTACTTTTATTCTTTTCCCCACCTCTTTTCTGAGACTTTCATATTTTCAGCTTTTTTCTCCCCATTTTGTTCATATATATACATATATGTGATACATAATGTTTATATTGAACTTGAATATTTTTACACGTACATATTGTGTCAAAATTACAAACCCTTTTCCTCTCCATTTTTGACCTTCCCCTTCCCCCCTAGCTCTCACTAAGCCCCCCACCAATTAGTCCTATGAAATGACTGTGTTCTGGGTTTCTCACATTAGAGGAACCATGCGATATTTACCCTTCTGCGTCTGACTCACTTCACTGAGCATGATGGTCTCAAGTTGCACCCATTTATCTACAAAGGCCTGAAAACTATATATTTATAGATGAGTAGTATTCCATTGTGTACATATACCACAATTTATGTATCCATTGGCCTGTGACGTGTATTTTGGTGTCTTCCACATTTTAGTTATTCTTAGTTGTGCTGCTGTGAACATGGATATACATACATCTCTTTTGTATGATGCTTTTAACTCTATTGGAAAAATTCTCAGAAGATGTATCACTGGATCAATGGGGATATTTATATTCAGCCTGTTGAGGAATTTCCATATTACCCTCCATAGTGGTTGTACCAGTTTACATTCTCACCAGCAGTGTAGGAGGGTTCCGCCAGCATTGATTGCTGTTCGATTTCTTGATATACATCATTCTCTGTGGGGTTAGATGGTATTTTAGTAATGTTTTGATTGGCATTTCTCTAATCGCTAACAATGTTGAACATCTTTTTATGTATTTACTGGCCATTTGGACTTCATCTGAGAATTGGCTATATTCATGGCTGTTTGCCCATTTTTTATTCAGATCTTTGCATTTGAGGGGGCTATTTTTCTTCAGTTCCTTGTATATTCTACTTTTTAGCCTCCTGTCTGAGGTATAGGTGGTGAAAATTTTTTCCCATTCTTTTGGTTCTTTCTTTTCCCTTCAGCTTTGAGTCCGGTATTTTCCCAAAAGTTTGCTGATTGTTCCTTTTCTAATTGATCTTCTAAGGTGATTTTCTCCTTTTCCACTATTAACTTAAATCTAATGTTCTACTTTGTGATTCTTGTGTTGCAGATAATTAAAACTAGCCTGTTAGAGATGATTATCAAGGATATACACACAATAAACTGAAAGATATTTTGGACAGATCCACCTGGGTGGATATAAGAATGGGTGATGGATAAAATGAGGGATGGATGGGAATGAGGAGTATACATATATCCTTTTTTTGGTGTAAAGAGATACTGCCATGGGAGGATAGAAAAAATAAAGTCACTGAGAGAACTGAGTCTCTTGGCATAGAGCATATTTATGTCCATTTCATCATTTATCATCAAAAATGCAGTCGTAACAGTTGATTTAAATAGTTCGGTGCATTTGCTACTTGTTATAGAACAGATCTATATACTATAAACTGTATGTTTATAAACTGTGTGTTAGCTTTCAACTATATACAGCCATAACCTAAAAGCTATATTGAACAAAGCTATAAATGGTAGGCATATTGATTAAGTATAAGCTATATACTGTTTGTATGTATATTACTGGAAATTCAGAAAAAATTCCAGTGATAAATTGAAAAGCATGCTGTGATAAGTGAAAGTCATAGCCATCTTTATGGTTATTCATAGGCATTCAGGTAAAAGGTTAAGTCTAACCTTAATTTCAAAATGAGTTAAATTTCTTGCTTTCTAACGTGATTATTTCTTTGCAAAGAATTTAATTTCCTTCTTTCAAAGGAAATTGAGAATTATGTTAAAAATAGTTTATTCAGACTTCTGAGCATCTTTTAGTAGAATCTAAAGAGAAGTATGTAGATATTATTTGTTTTTTCCTGTACTATTTCTTTACTAAGTGTCTTTCAACCTAAGAAATGACATGTTAGATAGAAGTCAAATATACTCGAGACTTGGCTTTTGCTTTCTTTTAGAACTGAACTCTCAAAATTATATGACAGAATATTTCCTTTATTGTTAGAATTCTTCCTGGCCTTACTGGCCTTTCTAAACTTATAAATCATTATGTATTTTAAGTCTAAGATGGGTTTCTTCCACCTGTCTCTCCTTTAGTTATAAAACATTGCAAAAACATTTTTTCCTCTATTCAAATTTGCTTTTTCATTTTCTTAGTAGGAAATACTACAGTGTTGCAAAAACAGCAAGCAAATTTATATCAATGAGACAATAGGAATTAAATTTTAGTAAAAGAAATAACCAGGAGCAGTGGGCCTCTGAGGGAAGCCAATCTATTTTTAGCTTAGCCTTAGAGTTCTGTCATACTGTTATACATAACTGTGTCATACTTTTACAACTTTTGATTAAATTTTGTCTTTTTTCTAGCTAAATCTACTGTTCTGTATCTTCAGCCTATGTTAAAATTTGTTACTTTTTAAACTTTTTACAAGATTTTCAAAACTTTATTTCTCCCTACCATTTCAAAATTGATTATGATCATCAAGAAAGTGCTTAACTAATGTAAAACTATACTCATCCTAATTGATATCAGAGTGGATAATTTTTGATTAAACAGAAGTGTCTCATTTACACCTTATCTTACTTTGCCAGTACTTATTAGAACTTATTTTTATTCGTCCTACATATAATTTTGAGTTAGTGATATTTTAAAGTTGAATTATGTGTAAAAGATATTCTATTTGTACATGTCAGTTATTATCATCAGTTAATGCTTGATTGCTGTTTATTCATATGATAATAATTCTTATATTTTTATCTTATCTAGAATTCTCAAGCAATATGACCATCCCAATATTGTCAAACTTATAGGAGTTTGCACGCAAAGGCAACCTGTCTACATCATTATGGAACTGGTTCCAGGTAAGGTGATTTGAGGTGTTTTCATGATTACATTTTAATGTCATGTTTTATTACGTTTTTATGTTCAATCTCTTTGATTTCTCCTTTTAAAGCTTCCAAGAATTTTGTGTAACATTTTCCTGATAACAAAGACCTTGTACGTGTACTCAGTATGTCTGTAGGCCCTAACAGTTTGCTGGTTTTTGGAAAATGCCAGCCAGAAATTTTTGAAGACAGATTTATTATAAATTTATTATACATGAAATTCAGTTATACATAATATTTGTGTGTGATAAGTACTTGAGAAGAAATTCTTAGGGCAACTTTGTAACAGTGATAGTACCATCTTTATTTATCATTTATTATTTTCTAATATATTTGCATCTTCATGCTTTCTATTTTTATGATTATATATAATAATTCCATGGTGCATTGGCTCACTTATGGCCTTCTTCCATGTATGGACTATCAAAAAGGTGATCTATTTAAGAATTTCTCCAGATACTTCTTTCTGGTGACTTCTAATTCTTCCAGGTCTTTTGATTAGCAACTTGTGACAACAAAGACAACCTCTAATTGGTGTAGTATGTCTTTAAACTTGTCTCATTGTCTATCTTCCTGTTTGTAGAGAATACACAAGTAAACTTTGATTTTAATTTACAGTATGTAATAAGGGAAAGGTTTGCTCTACTGTTTTAGTTGTTACCTCTAATAATTACTCATTTTAAAAGAAGAAATTTAAAGGAATATGAAAAACTATTTTTAACTTTAATTAAAACAAGTTAAGTAAACCTAGTATTACAGATTGCCCACTGTGTATTGTCTCTGTAATTGTTCCACGGTGTAAGACTATTGGTCCTGCTTTAATATTTTACTTGGCTTCCTATTAGAATGTTCTCAGTATTACCACATAACTCCCTAATCATGAATGATCTTCATTCTTATTAAGATGCAATATCTATGTTAGGTACATTGTATTTTGGAATGGTTTGTACTGTTTAAGATGTAGGTCTTAAAAGCAGTTTTCAATATTTTTACAAAAAGATGAAGGTGAATAGTATAAAAGTTTTAAGAACAGTTGGGAAGAATTTATTAAAATACGATGTGTGACTATTCCAAGTTCATATTAACATAAAACAGGTGCAAAGGATGCTCTCTTCTTAATAAGGAATGACACTGGGAAGCTTAAATTTGGGAGATGTTGCACTTGATGAAGAAAGGTGACTGATTTTACCATGGGTAGTTGAAGGGGAGCTTGTGTACAAAAGTGCATGGCATGTTAAGTTGAATAAACAAGAAAGATTGATTGGTATGAAAACTAGAAAAGTGTTTATACAGACATTTACTCGCAATAGGAAATTTTTGTAAAAGAGTAGTAAGTCATTTACGAAATGTAGTGAAGGTTGGATATTGTAAATTAAAGCCTTCTACCCAATAGTCTAATTATGTTCCCAAGCTAATTGTTATTTACAGTTTTTTTTTAATTCTGGAAAGATGTTTAAGGTACATACCTTGGTTTTTGTGCAAATTCTTTAAATAATGTGAAAAAAATTCTTAACCACTTTTATCATCTTTTTCATAGTAATGTAACTTGGGATCCTTGTATTGTTTCATAGTCAGCCATATGCTTCTACTTTTTTCTTATAATGGCAAAAGCAATGTATAATTTTGATGTAAGAATCATTTGGAAGCAGGGTATAAATTTAGGAGTGTTGAATCAGAGTTATGTGTATTTTGACTTATGGTAAGTTAGCTTTCTGTTGATGCATGGCAAGTTACCACAATTAAAGAGCCTAAAGCACCATGCATTTACTACTTCATAGTTTTGCAGGCTAGAAGTCAGGGTAGGCTTGATTGGAGTATCACCTCGCTCTCAATTCAAAATGAAAATGTTGTCAGTAGTGTTTTGCTCCTGGTAGCTGTTAACCTAAGGTTCCCATTTCTTGTTGGCAGCTGGGGTATCTCTTGGCTCTGTAACATTGCCTGCAATCCTTCTCACATGTTCTCTGCATCTTCAGATCCAGTCCTGGGATGTCAAATCGTTTAGATGTTTTAATTTTTTTGACTTCTGCCTGTTATCAGCTAGAGAAAACAATGCTTTTACAAAGGTTCACGTGAAATGATCAGGTTCATCTAGATAATGCCACTGTTTTAAGATTCACTGTCCCATCTCATAGAACGTAATTAGGCAAATGGTATTTGGGATGCTGCTTTACTGTAGCAAGTGAATATCGTCTTGCTCTAGCACCACTTGCAGTGACTTTCTCTGCTGACTTACTCCATCTAAAAGCTGTTTTTTGTTCACTTCAGTTTATTTTTTATCTCTTCTTTCTGTGTTTTTGTTTGTGTTCATGTTAATGTCACATTTGCTAAATGTCTGTCTCCTAGGAACGGTTATTGACCCCAAATTCAGGCATATGTAGTTTACTAATTTTTGAGAAGGGCACTGTAAGAACATATTCGTGGAAGAAATAGTCTCAATCAATAAAAGGAGCTGTGAAATTGGGTTTTCATATGCAGAAAGATGAAATTAAACCCCATTTTTATTACCTACATAAAATGAATTTTAAAAAGATGAAATATTTAGCTGTAAGAATACTAGTAACAGAGAACCTAGAGGAAAAGTTGATGTACATTGGCTTTGGCAAAGATTTCTGTGAGTGTGTGTGTCATATCAAAAACTCAGACCAGAAAACTAAAAATAAATGAATGGAATAAATCAGTTGTTTTCTGCACAGCAAAGGAAACAACAAAAAAAGATAGCCTAAGTATTGAGAAAAACATCTGCAAACTTAATATCTGGTAATTAGAATCCAGAATTTATGAAGAGTTCTTATAACCCTATTGTGGGAAAGCCAACCAGATTAAACATGGACAAAATTCCTGAGTGAATATTTTTCTGAAGAAGACATAAAAATGGCCAGATATATTAGGTATGGTTATTGTAAAAAATCCAAAGATAGTAAGTATTGGTGAGAATGTGGATAAAAGTGTACAGATATTACTGAAAACAAGGTGAAAGTTTCTAAAGAAATTCAAAGTGGAACTGTAGTGTAACTTGGCTGTGTCTCCTTTGGGCTTATACTCAAAGGAGATGGAATCACTGCCCCATGACAAATCTGTACTCTCACATGGACAGCACGGATGTTTAGATTTTCCCTTTCCTCCAGCAGATGTAATTGCTTTGTTTCTGTATTTCCCCTTTTTATTGGTATATATATATATATATATATATATATATATATATATATATATATGATACATAATGGTTACAGTGAACTTGGGTATTTTGTACACCTGTGTATTGTGTCAACATTACAATCCCTTCCCCTACCCCATTTTTTTTGGCCTTCCTCTACTCTCCTTATCCACCCTGACTCCCACCATCACACCTATTTGGTTCTATAAAATGCTTGTATTCTGGGTTTCTCATATCAGAAAACCCATGCGATACTTAATCTTTTATGTTTGGCTCACTTCACTGAGCATGATGGTCTCAAGTTCTGACCATTTACCTACAAAAGCTTCAAATCTATCTTTACGGATGCGTCATACTCCATTGTGTACATATGCCACATTTTTTGTATCTGTTGATCTATTGATGTATATTTCAACATCTTACACATTGTATCTATTGTTTAGTTATTCTGCTATAAACATGGATATACATATGTTTCTGTTATATGTTGCTTTTAACATTTTCAGGAAGATATCCAGAAGAGTTATCGCTGGATCAAATGAAATATTTATTGTCAACCTTTTGAGAAATCTTTTATGTTTATGATCTCACTTTTCTAATATGTAAAAAATTGAACTGACTGGATTAATAAGTGGTCTGTAAGTTGTAGCTATAACCTGTCATTGTTATGAAAATTTATTTTGAAAATTTAAACAAACTCCCAGAATACTTTAAGTAGTACCATTTTGGCTATTTATTTGATTCAGGGCTCTTCCTCTGAGCTATATTCTCAGACCTTTTTAAAATGTTTTGTTGTAAGATGGGGTCAGCTAGCCCATTGATACACACCTGTAAACCCAGCACTCTGGCAGTCTAAGAGAAAAGGAACACAAGCTTGAGCCCAGCTGGAGCAATTTAGCAACTTAGGGAGACTGTTTCGAAATCCAGACAACAAAATGTATGGGGGATATAACTCAGTAGGAAGGCTCTTGGTTGGATGCTCAGTACTACAAATAATAATAATAATAATGATAATAATAATAATAATAAAATAAGATAAAAGCTAAGGCCTTGCTAATTTGTCTGAGCCGGACTTGAACTTGTCCGACAAATTTCAGCATTCCATAGTGCCTAGATTATAGGCTTGCACTATCATGCCTGGCTTCTCTTCTTTCTTCTAAATAAAATGCATGACAGAGAAATAACCAGGTAGTCTTTACTCTTATGTATTTCAGTGTATCTTAATTACATAATATTTTAGCAGTCAAAACACTTTAAATAGCATTGGTATTTGTTCTTCCAGACTTTATCTCTATTTACATATTAGCAAAATGAGGTTTAGGAGGGAGCTTAAAGTGTCCTGTCAATATCAGCTAAATGTAGAGTGGGAAAAATAATACTCTCTCTAGGTCTGCTATAGGTCATTAGATGTATAAGAGGATTGAAATATATAATACTTGTATGAAATAAAAATACACATGGAAATTTACAAGATGCCTGTGTACAGTATCCTTGGTGAACTCGTAGATCTCCATTCCATAATTCCTCAACCTTGTGCACAGATGTCTTAGTTACCTTTTCATTGCTGTGACTCAATACCCGACACCCACTAACTTAGGAAAGGAAAGGTTTATTTTAGCTCACAGTCTCGAAGGTCACAGTCCTTTCAGGGGTGGCTGGCAACAGTTGAAGTACATGGCAGAGAGAGAGGTGGAGGCAGCTTCCCCAAACAAACAGGAAGACAAGCTGAGACCAGTTGAGACTAGTCCCAGTCCTCCATGAAGGCAGGTGCAGCTTATGTATCCTTTCAGGTCTCCGCCCTGTAACCAATCCCTCCTGCATCCAGGTGTGGCCACTACACACCGTTAATTCTAATTTAACTGTAATTCGCCTCTCCAGACCAGACCCGAGTCAACCAACATCACATGGTTCCATTAAAATACATGAGACTTTTAGGGGACACTCCAGATCCTAACCACAACAACAGATAACTAAATACTTTTTTTTTTTTTCAGTAAACAGGAAATTTTTGTTTGAGTTACTTTTCTACTGGGAATCAAGCTATAGAAGGAAGATTTTGAAAACTGGTAGGCTGAAAGCAAGATTTAATAACTGCTTAGTTACTTATATGCAGACTGTTTCTACAGTGTATTGTGCAAAGGTTTAATGCACTCCTGTTCTTGTCAGATAACTGAACCCTTGGAATAATAAACCCAAAATAAATTTTAACCAGAGTAATGTTTGAGTAGCTTATGAGCATTTCAAACTCAAGTTAGAATGAATACTCTAAGATGACCCTCTCTTTTCATTTGAATTGTCTTGTGCACTATGAATATTGTGAATGCTTGATTGCTTATTTGCTTACTGTTTGCTGGGTATATAAAATCAAACAAAAGTTAGTTCTAACTGACAATGGGAAACACTAAAATCATAAAGAGAAAAACTCACATATTATGTAAGGTGTCCCATTATTTTTCAAGAAATTATTTAAATTACTTATTAGGGCTTCAAATGGTGTATGTGTGTGAGTGTATGTGTGACTATGACAACTGTCACTTGTTTTCATACTGTGTCTACATTAGGGCTACCATGGATACTACAATGGATGGAAGACAGAGGACTTTACCCTCCAAATACATTGATGTCTGTTCAGACCCTGGACAGAGTGGATTAATTTAATAAGCTTTAGCAAATATGTTTCCATTTTTTCTTTTGCCTGAGATTTTACTACTACTTCTTATTGACCTGTAGAACTTACTGAATATTATTTTGACTGATACTTCCTCAGATCATAGAGATGCAATACTCTTGGCAATCTTTAAACCAAACTCATCTCTGTTTTAAAATGAGTTACGGGAGCTTGAGGAATAGCTCGGCAATTAAGCATTGCCTAGCAAGCACAAGACTATGAGTTTGATTCCCCACAGCCACATAAGTCAGGCATGGTAGTGTACACCTGTAATCTCAACACTTGAGGGGCTGAGGCAGGAGGACCACTGTGAATTCAGGGCCAGTGTGGGCTGTAGTGAGTGAGGACCAGCCTGGACTATGAACTATACTGTGAGACCTTGTCTCAAAAATAAATAACTTTTTTGAAATAAAATGGGTTACTGCTTTGAAACTTAAAACTATTGAACAGTTTTCACTGATGTTAAATAATGTCAAAATGTGTCTCATTTCTATAACAAGACATGATTTGCAGAAAAAAAGAAATCTAGCCTATTCATTTATCCAGTATTTTGGGCTTAGAAATTCAGACATGGTGATTAATATTATTCTCATAAATATATTTAAGTTTCCAGTAGAAATCTTTCAGTTGTCTTAATAGCTTTTATTTTTAAATTTTCACTTCTATTTGTAATTTCTGTGCCCATATTTACTAATTTTTACTGGATGATTTGATTCTTTAAAAGCAAACATTTTGCTCTTTGCATTCATTAAGAAATTTTATTTTTATATGATTTTAACAGAATCAATTATGTAACCGCATAGCTCTAAATTGCTATGGCAGCTCTGGAAGTGACAGTAATAAAGTCCCAGCATTTTAGTTCTGGACACTTGCCTGCCATGTGTCTTACTCTTATTCTTCATAAATGTAGAAAAACTAAGCATAGCTGAGAATAGTTAAGGCATGTTACTTTTGGCATTCACTGAAGGCCTGCAAAATCCCTCCTGGCACTGTGCCTTCTATAAATTTAACCCATTGCCAATTCTATAACAATATTTTTTCACAGAAGTGAATTTTGAGGTCAATGAAAAGGACAACAAAGTCACTCTCAATATTTTATGCATAATTATATTTGACAACTCTGGCTATGTTTTTAAAATACAATATACAGTACTAAAGAAAACCTTAATTCTGTGGGATGTATTTTGTGTTTGGAAATGGTAGAATATTATTTTAAAGACAGTGTTTATAAGACTGTGTTGGAACCAAAGTGAAATTCTCTTCTTGGTGTTAGCCAAAGATATTGCAAGTAATTCTTTTAAAAAAATTAGAACTGTTTTTTATTGAGAAAATTTTTTTCCAGACACATAAAGAATATGGGTTGCAGGAGGAGATGTATCTGTTTATCAGTGCTTTGCCCTACCCATGAGTTTTTAGCAGTAAAGCAGGAAATGGGAATGTGGCCTCAACAAACAACAAATGATGTGCGTATGTGTATATGAGAACAGGAATATACAAAAGTTGTTGGGAGTGAAGAGAGCAGGGCTAGTAAGGTCAGCGCTGGGCATACTGCACCTGGAGACTGTTTCTTAACATTGCTTCTTGACCAGCCCTATGGACAGTTTTTCTGCCCATCAGAACCTGCAGCTTCACAATCATGGTGACAGTGACTTAGACCGTAGAAGTTCTGTTGCTCTGTTGATGCTTTTGATAAACAGATCTGTGGGAAATCTTCATTCTGCAGCAATGAGTCCCAGATCAGAGACCATTTTTTACCATGACTATCAAGTCGAGACACACACACACACACTCACTCACTCACTCTGGTTAGTCTTTGCTAACTAGATCACCAACCTTAGCTGGCATGATGTCAACCAAGGTCTGCTCAGAAAAGATGGCCCAGATGGAAGACAAGTTCTTGTAGTCCATGTTGGCCATATCTTGTCCTCTGGAGGCTGTTAATGTAGGTATTTATGCTACCTGAGCATGTCGTTTCTACTGGGAATGCAAACTAGGCTCAGGCTTCCTAGGGGGAGAGATGGAGGAAGCAGAAAACTCCAGTTTTGTAGGTTAACCTCTACATTCAGAAAAAATGGTCAGATACAATCTGGACTTCTCTTAAAATTGGAAGAATTGAATTTTATGCTCTAATATTTAAGATGGTAAAGCACTCTACTCAGATATCAGTATTCTTTTAATAGAAATTTACTTAAGCAAGAATTACAGGTTCCGTTGGATTATTCATTCATGTGTTCAACAAGTAGCTATTGAGTGCCTGTTATGAGAGCCAGACACTTAGCATGTAGCAGTGAAGAAAACTGACCCAAAAGACCTCCATATACAGGTAAAATATAACCTTATTGTTATGGAGCTTATATCCTTAGGAAATTAGATAGACATATTAGATAGGCGAAGTATGTAGTGGACAGATAGTGTAAAAAACTAAAACATTAAAAGGAGTTTGTGGTTTGGATCTGGAATATCCCTCAAAAGTCTCATGTATCTAAGGATACTGTGTACTATCGGGAGGTGAGGCCTGGCTGGAATGGGTCCATGCTTGAGCTGGAGGCGTGTGTGCTGGTTCCACCCTTCCTCCATGACTTGGCTCAGTCTCACCATACTGTGACGGCCTCTGTCTCCGGAGCACTGCCTCTGGCTGTGGCTCCAGCTCTAGCCCCACCATGTGATTCTACCATTTCCAGCCACCCACCTGTGAATGAACTATGACTGCCTGAAACTGTGAACTAAAATGTATCTTTCCTCCCAAAAGTTGTGAATGTTAGGCATTCTCTCCCAGCAGTGAAAAAGAAACTAAGGCAGGGAGAATATATAAATTTTAAGATAGGTAGAATCTGAAATTTTAGAGTGACTGAGGAAGGCCTTAGTAATGGTGATACGTTGGAGTGAAAAGCTGATGGCAGCGAGGAAGCCAGCTTGTAGACATCATGGAACATCAGAAAGAAGAGAGCTGGATGGAAAAAGTCTCAGCTAATAAGGTTAGGTAAGAATTGGACTTACTTATGTAAAGCCTTCTAGATCATGGTAACCATTAATTTCATTGTGAGGTAGAACTGTTTCTAGACTCTTGCTGTCCTTATCAGCTTCCAATGAGTAACAATGAATAATTTACTTATGAATTTAGATTTATTTAAATTTCAGTGGAAAATATCATTTAGGCCCTCTAGGCCCAACAGTCTTTCTGTTGTTTCACGTGGACTACAATATGTAAATTTTTGCCTTTCCTTCTTGCCTTCTTCCCATGTCTGCATAAACTTTTAGGGGATGAAATCAGTCTTCTACTTATTAAATACTCATTTTATGATCAGCAAAATTAATTACTTCTGAAAATCTATTATGAATATTTTTCTTTTTTTTTGTTTGTTCACCATCTTTCTGGTTATATTTAACATCTTTCTTCATTTAGGTACCTGTTTTTTCCTTTATAGGCTGTGAGATGCTATGTAATATAAAACATCTTTACAAATTTATCTCGAAGGGTTGTGCTTTATATTAAACATTGGGGAGCCTCTTGTCATTGAAAACATGAAAATAGTAGTAGACTTCGTCATTATAACAAGATTTTGTGTATTTGGAACTTTGCTGTCCTTCATTGGCCTTCATTTGCCTTTTCTATAAACCTGAAGTCGGTTGTCATTGGTACTATTTATGGGTATGCATTTTAATTCCAGAGAGGATGATTCAACGCCCGACACAGCTGTGCCTGAGATAGAGAGCCTAATAAATATATCCAGAAGCTATAACCTTTGCTTGAAAGGATAATTTGCCTAAGTTCTTCTATGTCAAACAGGAAAACAAATCCTATATTCAAAATGAAAGGCTATATGTAGCAAAATGAAAAGTGATTAGAGACACGATTTTCTGTTACAATAATTTTGTACATTATAGATTCTATATATTAAATATTTTCAAGCTAATACTTGCTTTTTGAGGCTTTATTTTCTAGACTTACTAATCAATGTTAGGGTGGTGGGAATTTTCTGGATCATTGATTGATGAAGACTTCCAAATGAATTTAATCTTTTGCAGTGATTTTTTGCTACTGGCAAGTACTTGAATCTGTGCATTTTCCATTGTTAACTGATGTAAATTGAAGAGACCCTTCCCATCATCAGTGACTCTAATCTCATGGCACTTCCTGAATGCTATGAGTAAAAATTCAAATACTTATCTTTTTATAATTTAATTTTGTAGTGCTGGAGATTGAACTCTAGGATAAACTGGCACTGAGCTAAATCCCTCCCCTTTAAAAAACATAAAGAAATAGGGTCTCACAACATTGCTCAACCTCCTTCTCTAGCCTGTTCCTTCTCTGTCCTTCTGCCTCAGCCTTTCAGGTTTCTGGAATTACAGGCCTACACATGTGCAACTCTTCTCAAAATGTTTTACATTTTTAAAAGTGCTTTTATAGAATTTTTATATGTGTATGTATGTATATGACAACTGTTGTAAATATATTGAAATTGTTTTAAAAATAATTTATATTTTTAAAATTATTAGAATTTCTGAAATAGTGAAGCTAAGTTGTTAGATCTTTGTTCTTTAAAATATTCTAAACCAATTTGTTTTAAAAACATGAAATGCAATGATTATTTTTTATTGGAAACACGTATCACTGCATACTTAAGTGACTTTAAAACTCAGAACAACATACTTCTGGAATACCTTCCATTTTTATAAGCCTATCGTGAAATTTTTATTAATTATTCATTTGATAAATGCTTATTGAATGTCAGTTATGTTTTGTACAGTGTATCTTGATGAGAAATACATGACATGGTGATCTTTTCCTCAAGGAGTTGTAGGAATGACATTTATTTAACAATCACAAATTGATCATCCCAATTTAATTGCAAAAGAGATGTAACAGGTGTTACCTAATTTATTTTGGGGTCCTTAGGAAAATCTTGAAGAGAAGGTGACATTTGCATTAATATGTGAAAGATAAAAATAATCCACCTTTGCACAGCACTGGAAAAATGCATAGAATAGCATGTGAGAAATTCTGGAGCAAGGAGGTGAGACACAGCCTGGAGAGGCTGACCTAAAACGTGGTGAGAAGGGTAAAAGGAGTGGAGTGATGCAGCACCGAGAGATCAGTGGAAGAAGTAATTGAATTTTATTCCCAAGGCAGTGATGTTTTAGCTGATGGAATATGTCCCCTTCCCCCAGTTTCAAATAGTATGAGATGGAACACAGTGAAAAGCCATCTTTGGAACCTGATTCCATTCCCCCTGGTTTCTTTTAGAGGTATCTGCTCTTACTACCTTTAGTGGGATTTTTGCGTTGTTGCTCCTTATTTTTGTTTAATTAATTATTTTAATTAATTAAATTGTTTAATTGTTTATTGATTTTATCCTTTTATTCTATACAAATAAAAGCATACATGTGTATTTATCTAGCTTTTTTTTAGTACACTGATAGCTTATTATACACACCATTCTGCCCGTTGTATTTTTATTTATTTATTTTTTGTCAGTAATGCTGTAATTTGGATTGGGAAAGGTGCTCCAAAGCCCCATGTATTTGGATGTATTGGGATAACTGTGGAGCTGTGTGCTACTGGAGTAGGGCTTGGCTTGCAGGGGCAGATGCTTGGGTTTGACCTGTTGAGATAAGGGTGGTTGCCAAGGCCAGAGCTTTTAGGTGTCTGTTATTGACTTGTGGGCTAGGAAGTGGGGGTGGTGTACCAACCCTGCATGTGGGTGGCCCAACTGATAGCTTGAGTTAAGTAAAGGAAAAAAGAAGAAACATGCTGGAGTTTCTTCCTGGGGAAGGTCTAGTCTTTCCTGAGTCTCCAGACTACCTCGGCTCCTGCCTCCCTTGGCTTCTGTGATACCTTGAGCAGCTCTGCAGCCTCTGTCAGGTGCTTCCACTGTTGCCCATCTGCTCATAAATGGACTGTGTGAGACCTTCTGACAGTGTGTCAAATGAATCATCTTTCCTCCTTTAAATTACAGGTGTTGGCTATTCTGTCACAGCTATCAAAAAGTAAGACAAGTATGTATGCATACATGTATATGTATGTATGTTTTAACAGATGTTCTACTTGATAATTACAGTTTTTTAGTCATCTGCTACTACAAAGCATGCTTTAGTACAGATTTCTTACATTTCTGTTCTCATGTGGCAATAATAGTTTAGTTTAAATTCTGTCTTGAATATTTAAATACATATGCTACAGAAAAGGTTCATGAATATTCTCCATTTTATTTTTACCTGTATAACAACAGTTAGGCAGTATTAGATCTTAACTCAAGAGATTTCTAGAAAAGTTGTTGGTGACGAGTAGAGCCTGTACTTCTTAAAGGTTTTTCAATATTTTGTGTAAAAGTAAGTATGCATGAGATGCATTTACAAATGGTAAAGCAAACCCCATATCCAGTCATGAATGTAGAACAGATTTTACTCTTTATGAGTAAAGTTATCAGAAAGTATTCTTTCCTATCTCTGTAATTTCCTCTTTGGCCACATGTCTTTCCTCATAGAGTACTTGATTATGGTGCCAGGATTTCCATAGAAAACCAAGAAGGTCCATTAGGAAAAAGCCTTCCCCAAAGTATTTGCTGTTTATACAGTCGTCATTTGTGATGCTTTGTTATTCACTTTAACACTTACATAGAAAAGAATACCCAGTGAATTTAAAAACACTAAAACTCTCATTTAGAAGATGATACACTTTAGAGTCACTTTTGTCAGTGTAATCATGACAGCTGTGACTTTGGATCCCTAATTGGGTTTAAGTTCCCATTCTACTACTAATTGTTACATGTCTTAGGCAATTTATTTGTTTCTACATCTCCACGTCTCTGTTTGTAAAATAAATATTCAGAGTGCACTGAAATTATGTAAAATAACACCATTCTTAACACAGTGTAATTTCTTAGTAAATAGTACTGCTGTTAAATTAATCTGAGATTAATAGAAACATTAAGTACAGATTTTATCTGAAGTATAGTAAGCTATTAGATTCCTATATAGTATATAGAAAATTCAGAATAAATACTATGTACTTTTTAAAAAATGTTACTACTTTCAAAGTGTTAGTTGACTTACATTGTTTAATCTGAATGCTGAATAACTGAAAATAAATCTAAGGACTTTGTTTCTATTCCTGAACAGTTAACATGGACTGTAGATTAGGAAATTTTTTTCTTAGTATTTGAAAGTACAGAAGCTTTCGAATCTATGGGAAAAATATTCAGCACCGTTACATCTGGATGGACCAAATATTTTATCGAGCACCAGCCATAAATATAGAAAAGATCATGCTTCTGAGATGAAATTTTAAAATGTATTTTGTAATAGGAATGATTAGAAGATAATTACAACAAGTTAAATTATAGTTCCTAAACTTAGAAATTCATAGCAGGAAATTGACAAATGAAGGATTGTAAGTGGTTTGGAGGACAAAGAATCTGTAAAGAGATTAAAAAAAATGTCAGCGGTGGATGGGAATAAACAGAATAATGATTTCTGAAATCTTTTGGAGTTAGAGGATACCAAAATATGTAAGACAGGGTTAAATGATAAAATAACTTGGCAGAACTGTCTTTCCCCTGAGTATACCAAAGATAGACTTGGGAAAATTTTAATTTTAACAGTTGAGGTGGGAAATGATTTAACTATGAAGTGTAGATTTTGAGTCCAAGTTAGGAGGAGTCCTGGCAGTATTCCAGAGAAAAGGGCGAGGTTGTTTCTAGTTGTTGAGGGAATAACGCTGTGAAAAAAAATTGGTATAGGCTCAGTACAGATGTAATTAAGATACATTAATTCTATTTTTCTTCATTTTGTGGACACATATATACGCAATACATAATGTTTACACTGAACTTAAGAATTTTATGCACATGCACATACATATATATGTATATATATGGTGTCAAAATTACACAGTCCCTTCCCCTTCCCCTTTTAGGCCCTTCCACAACTCCCCCATTCCCTCCTAATTCCCACCTTCACCCCCATTTGGTTTATCTGTTGTTGTTGTTTTTACATGTTATCTCTGTTTCTCCTTCCCACCCCACCCTTTCCTTTTCTCTCTCTACAAAGTTCATCATCTTTCCTTATTCCATGTCTCCTTTTTTATGGTTTCACTTTCTCATATTAGAGAAACAACATAATACTCAACTTTCTGAGTCTGATTCACATTACATTTGTTTGGCAGACTCTGGGTGTTAAGCCTGCATGTAAAGAAGCTGAGTGTGCTCTATACCTTGTGTCTTTATTGTAGCTCACAGCAGACTCAATTTTTTGTATTAGCATTTGTCATTTATCCAAAACGCCATATCATGTACTTATTATATACAGCAGTTTTGTTCTAGGTAGTATTTAAATAAATCAGAAATTGTATTTGGTATAAGTACTAGTGTTTTAAATTTATATGTCTATGTTCAGTTAATGAAATGTTATTAAGACTCTTTAACCAAACCACATTTCGATTGAAAGCTGCTGAATTTTTCATTACTGTCTTTTGTATGTTTCAGACTACAAGATGACACATATTGTATTGCATTTAGTTTTCATGTCTCTTCAGCTTCCTCTAAGCTAAAAGTTTTTCTGTCTTTCCTGTTTTCCTGTGATCTTGACAGTCTCAAGGGTTTTTCCTTTGTATGTTTCCCCAGCCAGGATTTGTCTAATGTTTTATTTCTTCTATGAGTAGTTTCCATTAATAAGATACATATCCATAAATACATATATGCATGTGTGTATATATATATAATGATTCATATATGTGTGTGTATACATTATTCAAAATATAGTTTAAGTTTTACCTTAAATTAAGGTAATTTTGGAGGATTACTTAAGTGTCCAGACTAAATTGATTTTGTAATTAATTTATATTTTATGAAATCAAGATGATATAAAAATCTAAGTGAACTTCATTACAGTTACTCACGTGCCCTAAATGTAGCTTCGCTTGGAATAGCTCCCTGTGAATTCTCACATCTGACAGAGTGATTCACTATCATTTTTTATCTCATTGCTTCAACATTGTTCATTTCAGCACTATGTTCAAATCTGGTATGACACACTTCCATTACTGCTTTTAATAACCTAGCTGATATTAAAGACAGTGTATAAAAAGTGGACAAGGTGGGATGACACTTAGGACAGTGTATAAAAGATGGACAAATTTAAGAGGTGTGAACAGGGCTACCTTGTCCCATTCAGATGTTCACTGTAGTAAGTAACCGGGAATGTGAGACTCCGCACTGGCTCTGCAGAGGCCCTGGGCATGGCACGGAGCTCTTCAGACCTCAGGCTCACAGCTTTGCTGGCTCGCCTGCTACTCATTCCCTACCATGTGGCTTAGTTCTAAGAGCCTACAAGCCAGGGTTGGGGACCACTGTTTTAGAATGTTCCAGCACATCTAGGTGAAGAACACTTAGAGTATAAAAATGTAAAAGGAGAAAATTAAAGTCACAAACCACTGGTGACATTCCTCTTCGTCCCCTGTTATAGGCAGTAATTGCTCAAGAAAATATACACCAAATCTATAAACTACCACAGCAGTGGTAACCTTAAAAATAATGCTTGTGGACAATCAAGTGGCCTGTTAAATATTTACTAACCAGACTTTTCTTTTTTATTCATCACCTGCAAAGGGATAATTAAAGTCCTAACATTTCATGTTTATACATTTCTATTTCAGGGTTAATTTTTGCTTATCTGTCTTAAAATGAGTATATATTCCAATTTCTTCTATTTTCTGTCAAACTAGATAGATCTTTGGAGCTTCCTTTCAGAAAGAGAACTGTGCTTCTACGTGGATCTGTTTACTGATTGCCTTTCTTGATGTCATCTAAGCAATGAGGTTGAGAAGTTAATAAACTGCTTCCCACTAAGCAGTGGTATGGAAACTAGTTGACATGCAGCATTTATCAAGTTACTCGTCTGACAGAGATGTCTCAGATATAAAATAGCCAGAAATCTGCCTTCTCATGGTTGCCTTATGAGACTTTACTGCCTTCTGGTAGTTCACCTGTAGAAAAATTTCTCACCAGCAGAGTTATATAGAAGGTCCACACTGCTTTCTTTTATTTGAATACCGTCAACGTAGGTCGTCTTCTTAAGACTTACTGTAACTCATGAGAGACGATAACTAGAAATTGCATTTTGAAATACAACTCTTAGAAAGTCTTTTTTGCCTCAGTTCTTTGTCTCTGAAATGCAGAGAGACCGTGTGATGTGCAGTCACTTTTTTGTTGTTATCATACATGTGTGTACCATATTTGAGACCCTACGTGTTGCCAGTCACAGTTACCCAGTTGCATGCCAGGCTGAATGAGTGATGAGTAACTAATGTTCTTGTCTTTTCTAGCAGTAGTGTTCAGCACCTGAGAAGAATAGTATTTATCACACTTATTTTGGTAGTTGAATATGAAAGATCTATTATAACCAACTTCATAGGACACTGTGATTATGAAGAAGCCCTAACCACTGCCATATCTGGGGAGGGAGGGGGAGAAACTTTATAAAGGTGAAGGAAAGCTTTCATAAGGAGTAATTTTTAAAAAAATAACAGCAACAACAAAACCAAAAAACAAAAAGCTTACTCTGAGAAAATGAAAAGTACTGAGAAGTTTTTTGACATACAGTGACTCTAGGTCAGTGCTTAGAGTGTGGAATAAAGTGTTTATTCTTTTATCCTGTGTCTATCTTGTAGTACGCTATTATACCTCTAATACTTTTCCTACTGAAAGAATGGATTGCAAAACACAGCACTGATAATTTTAGAGTTTTTTCCTTAATTTTCCTAGTATTAAGAAAATGACTTTATATGCATAGTTGGCAGTTATCTAAGTGTGACTCTGGCTGTAGAAGGAAGATATATCAGTGTATCCAGACCCAGGAGTAGAATGTTGGCTTAAAGCCATCATGGCCAAATAAGAAAATGATACCCAAGAAAGGTTATAGTTAACTCAAAGGAATCTGTTCAGTTGTCATGTCATATTATATTCTGCAAAATTTTAGAGTAGATATTTTTGTGCGTAAATGGCCCTGCAGCATCCTGTCAGCATCGTAGCTGAGCCACTGGCAACACCACAGCTCCATGTTGCTAATCCTGACCCCATTTCTAAACTCAATACTGACTTGCTTTTGGAGCCACTTCTAGCAGTTTGTGAATGACTTAAAGAGAATCATTCCTTTGCCAGTCTACCCACAATGCTTGAGTAGGTCTGAACCTTATCATAAACTATGTTTAGGTTTGGTGGTTTAATAAAATGAATAACTTTTTTAAATAACACAATTATTTCACTTAGATTAAATAAAGTATATATGAGCTAAAAAATGCAATCTGACTTAATCATGGCGTTTTGTATTTGTTTGCTCACTTTTTGATAAACACTTTTTTCCCCCCTTAGGTTCGGTAGTATGTATAACTGAAGCCTTCCCCCTTACGCTTGACATTTTCTATGTTTGCTTATTAAACTTGTATTAATGTCATATAATATAAAAATCATCAACCAATAAGATATGACCTATAATTACTAGAAAGGAATGTTTAATCTAAATTCTTTGAGTGCTCTTTCTGTGCCTTTGGACCCGTGAGTTTAACAAAATCTATTTTAATTAGTAATCTGTGCATGGTGTTGTACAAAGTGATTTACTAGTCCATGCCTTCTGGGAATCTTTGATAAAAGGCCCAAGGTAGAATATTCCAGTTGTGTGAATATGAAATAGACAGTCTGTTGGTTCTTTATTTACAATGTTGACAGATTCCTTTGCTGTGCAGAAACTTTTTAATTTGACAAGATCCCATTTGTTGATAATGGGGATAATTTCTTTTGCTCTTGGTGTCTTGCCAAGAAAATCTTTGCCTACCCCTATGTCTTTTAGAAATTTGCCTACTTTGTCTTCCAGAAGCTTTAGTGTTTCATTTTTAATGTTTAGGTCTTTAATCCATTTTGATTTGATTTTGGTGTATGGTGATAGGTGTGTGACTAGATTTGTTCTTCTGCATCTGGATGTCCAGTTTTCCCAGCACCATTTGTGGACCAGGCTGTCCTTTTTCCATTGTATGGATTTGGCCCCTTTGTCAAAAATGAGGTAGTTGAGGGTGTTTGGGTTTGTTTCTGCATCCTCAATTCTGTTCCATTGGTCTATCTGTCTATTTTTATGCCAGTACCAAATTGTTTTTACCACTATGGCTTTATAGTATAGCCTGATGACTGAGGTTGTAATGCCTTCTGCTTTGGTCTTGTTGCTTAGGATTGCTTTGGCTATTCCTGGTCTCTTTTGGTTCCATATGAATTTAAGAATTGTTGTTTCAAGTTTTTGAAGAAACTTGTAGGTATTTTGATAGGAATTGCATTGAATCTATATATCAGTTTCGGTAGTATAGCCATTTTGACTATATTTATTTTGCCTATCCAAGAACAGGGAATGCCTTTCCATTTTCTAATGTCTCCTATAACTTCTTTCTTCAGTGTAATGTAGTTTTCTTTGTATAGGTCCTTCACATCCTTGGTTAGGTATACTCCTAGGTATTTAATTTTTTGCTGAGCTATTGAGAATGGAATTGTTTTTCTGAGTTCTTGCTCAATAAGTTCATTGTTCGTGTATAGAAATGCTATTGATTTTTTAGTGTTAATTTTGTATCCTGAGACTTGGCTAAATTTTTTTATTATTTCTAGGCGTTTCATAGTGGAGTTTTTTGGGTCTTTCATATAGGCAATCATATCATCTGCAAATAAGGAAAGTTTGACCTCCTCCTTTCCAATGCAGATTCCCTTTACTTCATTTTCTTGTCTGCTTACTATAGCAAGTGTTTCAAGGACTGTGTTGAATAAAAGTGGTGAGAGTGGGCAGCTTTGTCTTGTTCCTGATTTGAGAGGGAATGATTTCAATTTTTCTCCATTTACTATAATATTTTCAGTAGTTTGGCATATATGGCTTCTATGAGTTTTAGGTAGGGCCCTTCTATACCTATTTTTCTCAGAGTTTTTACCATGTAGAGGTGCTGGATTTTGTCGAAGGCTTTTTCTGCATCAATAGAGTAGACAGTAACAACACAAAAAGGAGCTAATAATTACTCTTAGTAAAAATACTGGTCGCAAAGAAGTGAGCAGTGAATTACTTAGAGTTCTAAATAACAGAAAGAGTTGTCTTTTGTTGAATGAAGAGGAGGTGATATTTAACGACTAGAGGTATGAATAATGAAAATGAATGAGCTGACAACTTGTAGGGAAAGATTATCTTCTAGAGGTTGAGATCTAAAAAGAAAACCCTAAGTAATGGAAAGGGAAATATGAATGAGAATTTTGGTTAAAGCAGTGACAGTAAAGGCTAAATGATGCAGGCAAGGAAAAAGCTGGTAAATTTTATAGGTAGAAGAAAGTATAGTAATTAATACCATATGATTCTCAGATCAGAGAAATGATAGCATAGATTATTAGAAGGAAATTGAGAGTTGGAAATGGAAGAAAATTGCAGAAGTCCACCCTTACTAGTGGTTCATAAACACACAGAAGTAACGGTCCTAGTATAGATCAAGTTAATGTTGGGTAGTAAGGACAGAAGATTTAAAGTTAGTAAAATATGACTTTATGCAAAGTGCTCAAAGTAAGGCATACTGAAACAGAAAACCTATAGGTAGTAACTAAATTCCCACATGCCCACTTTCTTTTGCACTGATATTCTGTGTCTTGGAGGTCATGCTAGCCAAACCTTTAATGTAATGAATGAAATTCAGGGAAACTGTACAGTATTTCGTTGCTTTTACATGTGATTACTGACAAAGTTGGAGTAAGCATGACTCGTACTTTGCAAGTTTATATTGTAAAAACCAATTAAAATTAATTTAGAAGCATATAAACAATGGGGTTTTTTCCTTTAACTAACATGAACATTATAGCATGCCTGAGTCTTATCTCTTTTCTGAAAGTTTTTGTCATAAGAAAATCATTTGATCAAATTAATGTGCCATTAAACAGTGCTCCTAGGATACCCCAGATAAATCTTCAGTGGACACAGGTACCTTGTGGTCTGTAATGTCTTTTCTTCTGGAAGGTGGAGGCCATAACCCTTGATTACAACCATGTTATGGCAATTCTTCAGTCACAATACATGTGCTGTAGAGGTCTGGCTGCCTTCACCTAGATTTTACAGGTGTCTTAGAAAGCCTCAAGGACCAAGTGGAGAGCTGCCACAGGAAAGGGACAGGAGAAAATCCACATTGGAGCAGTGCCCTGCAGAGCCATGGTGTCAGGGCCACCTCTACAACCGCAAACCTGTAGCACTGTCTGTGTTCATTCAGCACGAATCATAGAGAGCCTCGGGCACTTTATCCAAACCCCTGTGAGCTTCTGCATAGGCTGTACCTTGTGATGCCATGGAAATAGAGCTGCTCAAAGCCTTGGAAGTCGCACCTTACTCCAGTGTATCTAGATAGAGAATTCAGAGTCAAAGACGTTTAATTGTCTTTGATATTTAATGTTTCTGTGGGTGTAGACTTTATGTTGGAGCCTGTTGCCCCTTTCTGCTTGGCTCTTTCTTTTGGATGGGGTTGTGTGTCTCATACTTGACACAGCAGTATAGTTTGGAATCATGGAACTTATTTGAGTTCAACTTTACAACTAGAGAAGAATTCACACGAGTATAATCATGCCTTCATTCTAACTTACATATTGTTTACATAATATTTGTAGGAGACTTTAGACTTTGTGATGGTTAATGTTGTCAACTTGATTGACTTGAGAAATACCTAAGACCTTAGTAAAGGACACTTCTGAGTGTGGCAAAGTGGATCCTGGGGACGAGACTGGGGACTATATCTGGTCTTTGTCTCTGTCCTCTTGGTTCTTCCCTTGCTCTCTCCTTCCTGTATATCATGATTTGATGTTATGGTTGAATCTGGATTGTGCCTAAAAAGGCTCAGGTATTTGGAAAGAAATTGGGTTATGAAGATGAATTGCATCAGGTAGATTCATCCATTGATGATTGTTAGCAGTGGGGCTGTGTCTGAAGGGCCAGATCACTGGGGGGAGGGGGGGGTGACCTTGAAAGGTATATCTCCCTCACTAAGTCTGCTTCCTGTTGTGTTTTAATGAAGAGCTTTTCTCTGGGTGGGTCCTCCACTATGTGCTTCTACCATTGATGGCTGACCATGAAGGGACTGAGACTTTTGAACTAAGAGCTAAAAGAAGCCTCTCCTTTAATTCTTAATAAGTTAGATGTTGTGTCCAAACAACAGGAAAATGACTAAGACAATTGAGTAACTTTCCTTAGCCATTCCTACCCACTGTGATACTGCTGCTTTGAAGCCCTCCAGTCATGGACTGAAACTGTTGGAGCTGTAAGCCAAAATAAACCATTTCCTATTTTTAGTACCTGCCAGTCATTTTGTCGTAGCAATGAAAATCTGGCTAATACAAACTTTTAAGTGTGATACTGAAATGAACTAAAATTTGGGGGCCTGTTGGGATGGAATGAATATAATTGTATGTGAGAAAGGTAAATTTTAGGAGATTACTCAAGGTGGTTTGAGTATATGTGATCCCCTAAAATTCATATGCTGGAAACAAAGACCCCGTGAGAGACGGTAAAAGATGAAGCCTTTGGAAGACAAGTGGCAAGAGGATAGAGTCCTCACAGCTGGGATTAACGACTTTAGAACAAGTAGAATGAAACAAATGAAGCCCACCTTTGTCTTCTGTCTGCTCCATAATATGAAGATACAGTTTTTATCCTCTTTCACAGACACACATTCAGTGCACCATTTTGGAAACAGTACCAGGCCACTCAGATACTGATCTTGATAGCACCTGGATTTTGTTTTTTGATCCTCTAGACCTAGGTGAAATACCTTTATAGTCCTCATAAATTGCTCAAACTCTGATACATTGTAATTACACAAACAGATTAAGACAAAAATTTAAGTATTGAAACTACTGAATTTCTGGAGGAAAACACAAAAAGCTCCATGACACTGTATTCCCTGAAATGCCATCTAAGTCATAGGTAGTCAAATCAACATTGAAAAGATGGAGTACTTTTAAAAGCTTCTGTCCACCAGTAGAAACAAAAGGGTGAAATAACAATCTGTGAGGTAAGGGAAGTTTGAAAACCATAAATCTAATTGTGGGTTAATACCAACAGTAAATAAAGAACTCCTTCAACTCAGCAATAAAGTTGTGACATATTCATGCATTGGAATATTATCCAGCTCTCAAAATGAAGATGCTGTCAGATACCACAACATGAATGAATCCTGAAAGCATTACACTACGTAAATTAAGCCAATCATGAAAAAGCAGATAGTGCATGTAGATGGTACCTACAAAAACCAATCTAACAGAAACAGAAAATAGAATGTCATCAGACACTGGAAGAAAAAGCAGGAAATCCTTCATTGAGTACAGAATTTCAGTCATACAGTATTAAGTTACAGAGATGCATTGTCAACATTGTGCATCTACTTAAAAATACTGAACTGTACACTTAAAACTTGTAATAAGTGTGTAATTTTAATATAAAAAGTGAAAAAGATGCCTGTTTATTTTGGCTCTTCCTGCTTTGATGTTTTGTTTGCAGATGTACTTTAATAAGCATAAAAAGATAAGTATATGGAAAAGTATATTTTTGTGGACAGAACTAGTTTTATATTTCTGATCACATAAACTCTTTAAACAAAATCACGTAAGTCTGAAAATGTAATTATATATTTAGTTATCTGTGGTAGAAAGATGCAACATTTCTTATAAAGTGTAAACATTTCTTATAAAGTGACATTCATTTGTATATTTTAGAATCAGTTTATCAGTTTACAGTAAATTCAGTTAAATATTCTGAAATGCTATTATGTTATAATCATTTTACCCTTGTAAACTTAAAGTTACTTCTGTGTGTCTTTTCATCTTTCTATCATATATCATTAAAAATCTACAGTAGCTTGTTTTGATATCTTTTTTTTTTTCCACTGTAGGTTTTCCAATTGTGGCTAGGTACCAAAATGAATATTCCATTGTTTTTTTTTTTAAATTTCTGAAATGACAATGTAACTACTAAGTATTTGAACAGCATCTTATATACTTGTTTTTTCCATCTTTATACTTTCTATCAGAGTCATTCCTGAGAAAAAATAAGGAGACAAAAATATAAAACATAATTTGGCATAAAGATATGAAGAGAAGTACTTATCAGCTTGGTGACAAACAGTGGACTGTGGATAGAGAGGGTAGCAGGGGATTTATGGTCTCAATGTAAATGTAATTATATATAAAGATATATATATATCAGTATATTAAAATTTGATATTCCATATTTGTACATATATGCCAATATATCCTGTTACATAAACTCTAGTTTTTAAAAATCTTTTGAGAATTAAAAAAGCTCTATTGAGCTCCCGTACAGAAAAGCATAGTAACAGC
This sequence comes from Ctenodactylus gundi, assembly GCA_004027205.1. NCBI lineage: Eukaryota > Metazoa > Chordata > Mammalia > Rodentia > Ctenodactylidae > Ctenodactylus > Ctenodactylus gundi. The sequence continues at coordinate 599,999 of PVKB01000158.1, forward strand.
TAAGTTACTGGTTGAAAGTAGATAGAACAATCCTAAGAACTATTTCTGCAGTGAAAGGAACCACAAGGATGTGGAGTACTGAGAAAAACTTTAGAATAGTAGCAGAGTTTCCCCAAGGGGCTAGCAGTGACATGCATAGGCTTCGTGAGCCATCCAGGCTCTGTTTGCGCTCTGCCCTGTAGCGTGAGGGTGCAGTAGGCAATAAGTAAAGAAATGAGTGTGTCCACTTGGTACCTGATGAAAATGACAAAAGTACTGGTTGAAAGGCACAGGTCTGGCCCTGGAAACTAACTGCACAGTGAGAACTCATAGAAGCCATATATGCCAAGCCTACTGCAAATATCATAGTAAATAGAGAAAAATTTAAATCGTTCCCTCTCAAATCAGGAACAAGGTTGCCCACTTTCACCACTCTTGTTCAACACAGTCCTTGAAACACTTGCCATAGCAATCTGACAAGAAAATGAAATAAAGGGAATCTGCGTTGGAAAGGAGGAGGTCAAACTTTCCTTATTTGCAGATGATATGATTATCTACATGGAGGACCCTAAAAACTCCACTGTGAAACTCCTGGAAATAATAAAAAAAAATTAGCCAAGTCCCAGGCTACAAAATTAACACTAAAAAATCATTAGGTTTCTCTAAACTAACAATGAACTTACTGAGCAAGAACTCAGAAAAACGACTCCATTCTCAATAGCTCAGCAAAAAATTAAATACCTAGGAGTATACCTAACCAAGGAAGTGAAGGACTTATATAAAGAAAACTACATTACATTGAAGAAAGAAGTTATAGGAGACATTAGAAAATGGAAAGGCATCCCCTACTCTTGGATAGGCAAAACAAATATAGTCAAAATGGCTATACTACCGAAACTGATATATAGATTCAATGCAATTCCTATAAAAATACAAGTTTCTTCAAAGAAACAATTCTTAAATTCATATGGAACTAAAAGAGACCAAGAATAGCCAGAGCAATCCTGAGCAACAAGACCAAGGCAGGAGGCATCACAGTACCAATCATCAGGCTGTACTATTAAGCAGTAGTTGTAAAAACAAGTTAGTACTGGCACAAAAATGGACAAGTACACCAGTGGATTAGAATTGAAGATGCGGAGACAAATCTAATCTAACTTAATGGACATTTTTTTGTAACTTAAAACTGAAGAATTAGGGATATCTTTGTTGTCTATTGTTAAAATTAGTGTGTTCAGATTTGTAAGTTAAGCTTTATAGACATTATTGTAGTAAATCATCCTTGTAATTTAATACATTTGGAATCTTCTTAAAAGGAACAAAAATAAGGTAAATTAACTCTATTATGTTGATTTCTAAGGAAAAAAGATTATTTTGTAAATGGCCCATCAGCATTTATCTAACACTTGATTCATAAGAGAAGAGGTTAGAAAAGAGAATATGTTAATGATGTTTATTGTATAGTTACTCTCATTAAAGAAAAAGCCATTAAATCTTCACTTCTAGAGTTTTCTCTTTAAGGAAGCCTGGATCCCTTGTTAAGAAGGTAAACAAGTTCAGGAAAAGACAACTGAAATGCCAGTCTCCCTTCCACACGTCTGGTTTAATACCTGGGGCCTAATAAGGAAAAATGAACGATTGCTTTTAGAGAATATGCATTCTGCTTTAGTTTAAGTTGCCTTTATGTTTCATAAGAAACTCTCCTGGCTAACAACAACAAAAGAGCCATACCTTTAATGCCATATGATGAATGAATGTAAAGCTGGACTGTTCACTGTGGTAGGCATTGGCTGAATATGGTTCTTGAACTCTTGAAATGTGTCCACTGTTTCTAAGAAAGAGATCGAATTTTAATTTTATTTAATTGTAATATATTTAAATTGTAAAGCTGAAGCTTTATTCAAGGATATTTAGAACAACTTAGTTATGTGAATCTATTTTTACTAAGTTTTATGAAATCAAAATACAGAATATTTCAGAAGAAATTTGCATTAAAGTCAAGATGTGCAATAGAATAAAACTGTATTTCAGAGACTTAGTGTGTTAGAAAAAGGAAACAACTGAAGTAGAATTTTTAGATTAATTATGTAGTTAATAAAACTTTAGATATACTATATCAGAACTATATATTGTTAACCTTATATGTAAATACATATAACTATTATACTTGCATAATTATAGTAATATAGTTATAGCTATACTTACTATATAATTCACACTAATGATATAATATTTTGGATATAATATAAAGAAAATATGTTATCAATATTCTAACTTTTAAGATTATAAGATATGTCTTCAGTAAATAGTAAATTACTATTTGGATCATGTTGTATTTATGTTGGACCATGGTGTCTTAATTTTTCTATATTTTCACTGGAACCTATTTGTTTCCTAAAATTGGAATTTAGGTCAGTGACTAAACCTCATCAAAATCATAACTTTATCTGTCTTACACTACTGAAATGATAATTTGAATAATTCTAATTTTATTAGTGAATCTAGTAACTAATTCAGTATCATTTAATTTTATATTTAGCTCAAAATAATTATATTCTTTTATTTAGCAATACAGAAAATCTAATTCCTGAGAAAATTTTAGTGGAAGAAATTGGTGAAAATAGTGGCATGGGAACAAATTTGATTTTAAGTATTATTATGTCTTGGTTCATATACAGTATGAAATGTTAAAAGTACTTACACAGAACCTAAAAAATGTTATGGTGTCTGCTTTGTAATAAGATGATTCTTTCTATACCTAATTTTATAAGCTCCCCAGAAATAATTGGAGCAAAACACATGGCCAACCATGCAATGCTTTTTGTTCGGTCATGTCCCTGATAAACTATGTATGTGACTTTAATCATAATTTTCTCTTATTGTCCATCTGTCAATTCCTCTAGGAGGTGATTTCCTGTCTTTTCTGAGAAAGAAGAAAGATGAACTAAAGCTCAAAGAGTTAGTGAAATTTTCCTTAGATGTTGCTTCTGGTATGTTGTATCTCGAAAGTAAAAACTGTATACACAGGTAAGGAGAACATTTTAAAGCATTTTGTACCCCTTAAATATAATGCTAGAAAACTGATATAGTTGCTATAATTTAGCAGTAAGTATCTTTTATAACATATATTTTTCTTTCTATATTTTGTGTAGAAGCATTCTTTGCTATTTGTTTACATAATTCACAGAAACATTTATTTTCTTTCTTCTGTGAAGTAAGTTCCTAATTTGACAATGACCTGCATGAACAAAGTTGTTCCATTGTAATCATGAATAACAATGACAATTTATAGTAAAATAAGAAGCTATGGACTTGTATTAAAAATATCTCATGTGTTACCACTTTCAGTTTTTCGTTTTCCCAAATCATAGAAAAGCATAATAATCAATAATTCATGACAGTAGGTTTGGCCAAGGGTAAAATACTGGAGTACACTTGTTATTGCAAAGTATGTTTTGGAAAACATTCTGTGATTATGCTTAGTGTTCTGGTCTTAATGTATTATAGATTGTGTTGTTTTTAGTTGCTTGTAGCTGAAAGTTGCTTTTCTGCTAAATGTCAGAGTGATTTAAAATCTTCTGCAGAATGCATGTCAAATTCTAAATATGGCTAAGTGTATGTGAGTAACATGAGGTGGAGAGCTTCATTTATTATACACTGGAAAAGTGCGTCATACTACTAGAGCAGGGTTCATGTCAGATTAGAATTTTGTAGACTTCACCCAGTCTAGTTGCATTAGTGAAGTACATTTTTTTTCAGATGCCTCTGACTTAACCTTCTGGTAAGGTTGTGCAGTTCAGTTACACCAAAGCAAAGCTATCTTCACCTTTACTGTATGTTTATTTGGTCTCAATGGATTTCTTTCACTTCATTTTCCCAAAACATTTTTCTCACTCTATTCTGGAACTAAAATTATGACCTATTTTTTAAATACAGCTCAACATTTGCTTATCTTTTAAAATATATTTCAGTGAAGGTGCTGTTTTCCTGGAATTGAGGGCAACTGCCATCATTGTATTTATCTTTCTCTTTATTCTTTCTTTCATTGCTTCCTTCTTTCCCTCCCTCCTTCCTTCCTTCCTTCCCTCCCTCCCTCCCTCCTTCCCTCCCTCCCTTCTCTCCCTCCTTCCTTCCTTCCTTGCTTCCTTGCTTCATTTTTGGAGACAGAGTCTCGCTCTGTAGCCCAGGCTGACCTTGGAATCATGCATCACCACACTGGGCTTATATTGTGCTGGGGAATCAAACTAGGCTACTTACACTTAGTACTTTAACTGCTGAACCAGTCCTCGAGCCTTTTTTTTGTTTGTCTGTTTTGTTTTGTTTTGTTTTCTTGAGATGGGGCCTTACTCTCCAGCCCTGGCTGGCCTTGGACTCACCACAATCCTCCTGTTTCAACCTCTTGAGTGCTGGGATTACAGGTGTGTGCTACCATGCCCAGCTTATTTGGTGCTGGGGAGTTGAACTTGGGTCCTTAGTGCTTGAATAGCACATGCTAGGCAAGTGCTTTAACCACTGAGCCATTGCTGCAGCCCTCCTTCAGCCTTTGTTTCACTTTTTATCAATATAAACTAAGCCACATTATAAGACTTTTCTATTTGGAAAGCATTTGAGTTTGTACAAGAATCACATTACAGTTAACTTCGTTAGAAGTAAACAGTTGTTAAAAGTACTTTAATGTAAAGAGTTTGCTGGCTTGTTGAGGTGTTTTGCACATCAAATACTGTATCCGATTCATTAATTATTCATTTTGTCTCAGGTTTCCCCCAAACAATTAGGCCATTTATGGATTTAAGCTGTAACAAATGCAGATGAAGGAAATGGTCTTATTTGCCAATTAACAGTGATACATTTATTTTTTGGTGCACTATGGCTGAGAGAAGCATTGTTTCAAATTCTTGCTATTTGTGATGATTACTTTTCTAATGAGTGAATAACTTTTTAAATCATCTATAAAGACAGGTAGCTTTGAGGCTTTTGTAGGTAAATAGATGCAACTTGAAACCATCATGCTCAGTGAAGTAAATCAGATACAGAAGGATAAATTTTGAATGGTTTCTCTATAAGAAACCCAGAATACAGTCATTTCATAAGAACTAAATGAGGAGGTAATGAGAGCTAGTGGGAAAGAGAAGAGTGTGGGAGGGTCAAAGGGAGAGGGGGAAAGGTGTATAATTTTGACACTATGTCTATGTATACAAAATACTCAAGTTCAATGTAAACATTATGTATCACATATATGCCTATCAGTATAATGGGGAAAATCATTAAAGTTAAAACAATTCTGGGTTACAAATGGCAGTTAGCTTTTTAAAATGTATTCCTCTCAAATCATAGCATCAACTGCTGTAATGTTTTCTCTACTTTTTAAGATTGTTTTCATCCATGTGCAAGTTTTTGAAAGTCAGATTTTGCTTGACAACCAGGCTTTGATGACAACATATTCTATTAAATTTTGTATAGTTTTACACTTTTTGCCTGCTGGGAAGGTGTCCCAGTGGGACATCTTGAACAGTGACATTGGGAGCAAGTTTGATGAATAGGTTCTGATCTTAGTGCCAAGTTTCGGTGATGGGTGGTGTTTCTCCTCTGTGGTGTGTGTTGAGGTTTCCAGAGTCTGCTACAAAGAGTCATTAACTGATTAGTCATGTTTGACAAGCATTAACACAGAAGCCCAGCTTTGTCAGCCTTGGCCTACAGTATGTTTTTCTTTATTTTCATGGATATATTTATACATTTTTAAAATGTTTCATATGATTTTTTACTAATCATAATACAGTGACAGTATTATTTTCTGTTATCATTTCCATTGAATTCTTCTAGACTTTTATTTCTCTTGTTAATCATGAAAACTAGATGAATTTTCTGTTCTTTTCAGCCAGCAGTCTTCTTTCTTCTTCAGACTTTTACAAATACTCTTTTGTGTGAATTCTCTTTATTCTTTTCATTTTAGCACCTCTGCAATAAATGGCATTCTATTGAGAAAATGTATTGTTCATTATGGTCAGTGTTTTTACTAGAACCCTGTCTCTGCTGAGGTTATGGAACTATTTCACTGGGAGCAGTTGCAGTTGGGATGGAATTATACTTCTATTATAGTTAGAATATAATTTTAAGACATCAGAGTAATACCAAAGGAAGCATAGTATTTACTCTAATGAAAAGTTATTTTCCTTTTTGGAAGGGTTTCTAGTGAAGTATCTCAAAAATTCATTGAAAAATGTAACACATGATCAAAAGTATCTTTTAGTTTTTAAATAATGAGCAAAATAATTAAGCCCCATTTTTACATCCTCAAATATTACTCAAATAAATGAATGTCTCTGAATTATAAAGTCTTGTCCAATAAATCCAAGCCTTAAATTTTGTATGAACTTACAAATTTAATTCTGTTCACTGGCTAGAGGTCACTGGAACTCGCAATTGGGAAATATTTCTAATCATCTCGCTCCAAACACTGGTGACATCTTTAATGTTTTAAAATTGTTCTTATTACTAGGAGAACAAAACAATACCTTATTATAGAAAAACAAGAATGATAGCTATGAAATAGAAAATAGATAATTGCACTAAGTACTGACTTGCTCTTAGGATTTCTACTTCGTGTCATGAGAGTTTTCTTGGTAACTGTAGCTTCTAGTTGTAACTGTTTCTTCTTATGGCGTGAGGATTGTTGAATATCTTGTATTTTGGCTTAGTTTTTCATTTTCTCTTAAAGGTTTATAAAAGAAATTTTTCTTTTACCTTATTGTATAACTATTTCCAGTATGCGAATAAACTTTGCAATATGTGTGCCTACTTACAAAGGTATATTATCTGAATGTTAGAAGTCACTCTAAAAGGAATATTAAATTTGATTAATTTTGAAGTTAAGTGGATTAAAAGTTTACATTATAGTAGGTATAAATGTTAATAATATTTATGGTTTTATTGCTAATTCTTATAAGATTTATTTTTATTTTTTTTCAATTTCCTTGGTTTTCATGGACATTATTAAGAGGATAAACTATTCCATGTATTTGAGTTAAAGATTATAAATTGTTTTGAAAAAATTTCTTAGTTTCATGCTCTTCTATGTCAGTGTTAATACTAGACAAAGTATTATTGTGGAAGAGTGAGGTAGAATATGTTTTCTCTTCTTTTTTTCAAATTTAATATTGATTCCACTGTGGATTGGGGGTTTTTACCATGGTGATATTTGTGTCATAGAGTTAGGTAGCTAATCTACCAATCAAATTGTGTCATATCACATTATTACTTACTAAGAGTTAATTATATCTGTTGAGAACAGTGATATTTCTGTTCCATGTTGAGGTTCCTAATCTGAAATCCAAAATGTTCCAAAATCTGAAAACTTTTGGGCACCAACATATCACAGGTGAAAATTGCTTACCATGAAACTTTTATCATAGAAAAAATAGGAAAAATAATTTGTAATATTACATTCAGGCTGTGTATGTTAAGCATGTATGATAAGTGAATCTTTTGTCTAGACTTGAATTCATCACCAATATATCTCATTATGAACAGTAAATACTTAGAAATCTGAAATACTATCCTATAGGATTTCCAACCTGTACTTCACAAATACAGACAGTTGCCTATCTGTACCAAGGGAATACCACAAGAGCATCATGGTCTCTGACTTCATTTCACATGGTAGAATAAAAATTCATAGTAATTCAATGAGATAATCACTTCTTTTATTCTAACGCAAACATAATTCTTTTGGTCACATAAATTGTTGTACAGAAATATAGGTAGAATGTATCGAATCATTGGTAAAGACATAGTTCAAGCACGAAAACAGGTGACGCTACAAAGATATCTACCCCTGTACAAGTTTGGATAGTGAGGGTTACCCCTTGAAAATAGGCAGTGGTGGGAAAGTTTCTGCACTAAATGCAACTTTTGATATATTTTTGTGCACACGAGTCCCTCCTGAGGTCAGTGAACTGGGGTAATTATGGTGCTTATTGACATTTTTCTAAACTAAGTTCCAGCCTGAGGCAGGAGCATCTTTAAAGAATTTTTTCTCTTCCTGGTCCTATTAAGCCATAATCCTTGGCAATCAAGAGTGCCATATGCCTTGTTCTGAAAAATATATGGTTATATAACATAGTTAACAGAAGGAATGTGCACAACATGTAACTCCGAATTGTCACTGTGTTCTATGGGATCACTTTGGGTCTTAGGCCCAATGGATGGATATAAATACATGAGAGAGGTCTTCTCACTTTTGTTCCTGAAGTCCACTAATGTATGAGTACCTGCCTGACATTATGGGAACTTGGGTGGAAACTGTTACAGAGATTTCACAGAGTACGGCTTGATGGATGAGTGTGTTGATGAAAAAGAGAAAGACTATTCCAACTAAAGAAAATCTGAGGGGAATAATTTGTCATTTTGACATAATACATGTGTGCACAAAATACTCTAGTTCAGTGTAAACATTATCTGTCACATATATACATATCAGTAAAAGGAGGAAAATAAAACCGGATTCAGTGGGGAAAATTGAAAGCAAAGTTATGTATGTTTTGTATGAGAGCACACGGCTTAATCAAGGAATGTCAGGATGGGAAATTCAGGGGAGATGAGTGTAGCTCAGGAAAACAGAAGTATTCTCGCCACAAACCAGGTATACTGTTTAATTTGGCTATGCTAAAAGAATATGCATTCAGATTGCTTTAAGAAAGTTGAAATACTACGTTTTTTTTTTTTTTTTTTAAACTGGAGAGGTAGCTTGAACGAAGTCCGCAAAGCTCTGAGAAATGTATAATCTAAAGGTCAATAGAAGTTTGTATATCTTGCCCAAAATCATATTAAAAGAAACTTGTCCCATTTGCAAAGGGTTGACAAGTGACATTGAGTCAATATCATCTTCCTGGCCTCGCAAATAAAGCTAATAAATCTTTGGATTTCAAATTCTTGACAATAGGTTTGAATCTCCACCTTCTATTCAGCATCTCTACCTCTGTTTTATGTGTAACTTGCTAGGCAGTGTGTGTGCAGGGTTCACTGTTAAAGAGCCTCATCTCTGCACATTGGGGGATAGTTCTCACATGACTGGGTGCTCAGGTTGCTACTGCTCGCCACCCCCTAACAAAGGAGAAAATCCTTGTCAAACAGATAATGAGTTATCAGTAAGAGAAAAGCACATACCAGCTTCAAAAACATATAAGTGCTGTGTACTTTATTATAACCCACACAATGAGCAAATTGTATAGACAGAAATAACTCATCTTAGGAAGGACTCCCCCTCCGTCCAACTCCATCAGCTTGTATCACCAATGATGGCTGCCACCAAGAAATGGGCCATCATCCTCCCCCTGAAAGGGGTTTTGGCCTATCTTCTCCAAAGTGAATCCCCTGTTTCCATAGATTGACAGGTGTCATAGATGTCTATCCTGATGTCCCCAAACACCCATAAACCTATCTAGGTCTGGCCACAGAGAGTGCCTCTATTTCCATCTCATGATGACCTGTCCTCAGTTTAAGTAAAAATTTGTTTGAATTTTTTTCCTAATCTTTCCTGAGCCTCTGGCTAACTAGTCCTGAAAATTGAATTCTTTAAGGGAGTCAGTGAACTTATTTGGTGGGCAGGGTGTGTCCAATGCCCCATGTCTATTTGGGGACTACTTGAATCCTGTCCAGTGACAAAAGATTTTTTGTTTGCTTGTAGTGCTAGATCAAACCTTGGGCCCTCAAACTGTGCTACATCTCCCCAGTTTGTTGTTAGTTAGTTTGTTTGTTTTTTGAGACAGGGTTTTGCTAATCTGCTTAGGCTGGGCTCAAATGTTTGTTCCTCCTGTTTCAGTCCCCAGGAGTGCTAGGATTACAGGCCTGTTGCACTAGACCCAGGTGACAAAAAACATTATTCAAAGCTAGCTCAAAAGAAGATGGAAAGGTCTCTTACTGCCTTAAATCTCCTGCTCCAGGTATAAGGAAGAGAAAAAAATACAATGAAATAATAGTAAGGGAAATTTCAGCACTTTTCCAATCCTTCTCCCACCCCTTCAATCCCACCTTCCCCTATTCTTTCCTTTTTTTTGGGGGGGGGGGGTGGGGAAGCAGATATCAACCTCCTAGGGACAGCACCTGCATATTCCCTTTAGATAGATAGGTTATCAGTCTACTTTACTGAGCTAAAGAAGAAAAGAGTGGCAGTTTATGCTCTCAGCCTGAGGAATTTTGGAGAAACAAGGTTTAGAGATCCATTTATGCTCTTGTTTAAGCTTAGGCGATTGGACATGTGCTAAGCAGACTTCCTGAAGATGGCCAGCACACATTCAGTTTCCACTCTTTGTCATGTACATTCCTTATCTCATCTGATACTTGCATTTTGTGATATTGGAACTGTCAGTCTCCATTCATCAATAAAATAAATTGAGCCACAAAAGAATAATGTGTCCAGTGTCACAGAGCCAGTAAGCGGAAATTAGCTCGACAACAAATCAGTGAAACAAAGTAAAAATTTAAGGTTCCTGATTGCTTCCTTTTGTTGAATATGCTCAATCCTATGGATCTTTTTTATGAAGTAAAACTTAAAACCAGAAATACTGATTTAGAGACGTTCTTGCTGTAGGGATAAGGGCATCTTTTCCAGGTCTTCATGTTTTCCTGGGAAGATTCTTTCCTATACAGTTCCATGATCCAGGAACTGCTGGTGCCCCAGAGTCTCTGAATCCCAATTTGTACAAAGGAATCTGTGCAGGAGATCAAGCTCCAACACTGGAGTTGGATTCAAGATTAATCCTCTATTTCCAGAAGTTTGATTAATCACTGGTTGAATTCAGATTCTCAAGTCTCCTGCAAATGGAAATTCTGGCCTTTGAGTGACATCTCAGAACAGAGATGATGCAGATTGTTTCGTCCATACCTTCCAGCTTGTGGGTTGTTTCCTGTTCTGTGGAGTCCTGGCAGAATCAGAGCAATCTCTGTAGGGACCTGGAAAACTCCAGCCTGTGCCATTTGTGAAGCATTGACACATCTGAGTAGTTTCAATAATTACTGGTGTTTTTCTTAACACAGTTGTTTTTAGACATTATTCATTTTTTTGTTTTGTAACATACTGAAGCAGTGTGAGAAGACTTTTTACTTCCAGGTTTCCCTTGGCAAAGTGTTTTTGTGTCATTCCAAAGCGTTTCTCACTATTTTCAACTCTGACATCCTCTAGGCCTAATGATTGCAGAGTCATTTAGCAGTTTTAGAATAGTGATTAAGGAGGTCACAACGTGGGAGTTGGAATGCTCTCCGTGTAAATCTGGCTCTTACAGTACCTCCCCTGTGTGTCTGTGGCCGCTCTGCTACTTCAGCATGCCCTACTGCCTACAAGCCTTATTCTATTTTTATCTTGGTCCTTACCATCATGTGACACTTTATATATAATCACTGATTTACTTTGGTTGAACGTGGAATGTGTGCAGGTAATAATTAGAAATTGTATTTTGAATTTTGATCTTTTCCTGACTTAGTAATACATGGCAAGCTGTTCTTTTAAGTCATGGTTTCCAGTTAGCTATGCACTCACAAGGGTAAGCAACCTATAATCTACACAGTATCCTGTGTAGCTAAACTATGATGCCCAGTAGATTAGCTATATTAAGTACATTTTCTGTTTATGGTATTTGCAATTTGTGAGGAATTTATGGGGACATAACCCTGTCTTAAATCAGTGATCATCTGTGTACATATTCCTTTATGTGTATGAATGTGTGTGTATATGAATGCATACATATGTGTGTTCAAACATGTAAATGAAATACCAGCTACTTTTTACTGTCCATCTTCCCCAACTAGTATGTAAGCTTAGTGGGGACATGGGCTTTATTTTGTTCATTTCATAGAAAAGAGAATACCAACGTGTGCCACTGCTCAGCCAAAATTTGTTGAATGAATGAGTCAAGTTATTTACTATGCCTTGGTTTTTCTTGCTATAAAATAAGGATTATGATGCTGACACACTAATTTGGATGAAAGCTGTTTAAGGAGAAAAGGAGTATGTCAAAACTCTTCCCTGGGAAATAGCCCTACAGCATTACAAGGAGGCTACAGGTTAGCAAGCAGGAAGAGACCACACAGGTCAATATCATCTTAAGAAATAGATTAAGTTTTCGGTTTAGCCAGAATGCAGGAAATTTGCAGAAAAAGATGGCCACATAAAGGAAAAGAGAAATGCAGACTGTCTTAGCTCATTTCACCATGGTCCCCAGAGTTTTCAATGATGATACTCTCTGAATAGGAGCCTTGTTAAATTTAAGAAGCTCATTTTCTTAGCATACTATAATGGAGCTTGCAGCACTATTTAGGGAGTACTTATACATCTGCTAGTTTTGTTGAATTGTAATATTTTAAACATAGTGCTATACTGACTCTTTTACTAAAATCAGAATCAAAAAGGCCACAACTTCGCTCTGGAGAAAAAGCACAGTTAAAGTCTCGGCACTTTATTGCTGTCTCCAGCCCGTTTTTCACAGTCGGCTGCTACCTTGCTTTCATAACCTTTTCAGCCGCGTGTTTTCCATACTGAACATACGTGAGCTAAACACTCCCCGGTGCCGGGGCTCTAGTGATGAACGAAACAAAATGCTGGCCTTGTGGTACTGATGAAATGGAAAAGAAATGGACTTTTAAAAGTTATAAACAAATGTACATACACAAATATGAGATAGAAGATAAAATATGATGAAAGGAATAAAATGATGGAATGGGCACGACTTTCCGCACAGTGTTAACAGAACGCCTGAAAAGATGAAGGAGTGAGCCAGGTGAGTATCAGTGAGAAGAGCCTACCTGTGAATGCACAGGGACAGCAACACTCTGAGGCAGGGTCGTGCTGGCTGTGTACAAAGTAGACTTTCTGGGAAAATTCCCAGAAGAAGTATCACTGGATCAAAAGGGATATGCTCAGTGAAGTGAGTCAGAAGGAGAAGGTTGAATATCAGATGGTTTCTTTAATATGAAAAGCCAAGATCACAATTATTTCATAGAATTAATTGAGGAGAATAGTGGGAATTGGAGAGGGGGAGGAGGAGGGGTGGGAGGGTCAAAAAAGGAGAAGGGAAGGATTTTAAATTTTGCCATGATATGTATATGCACAAAATACTCAAGAGCAATGTAAACATCATGTATTGCATCTATATGTATCAATAAAAATGAAAAAAGAAAACAAAAATAAATTTCTTTTAAAAGGGGCAAGTGTGGAGCAGGGTGACCAGTTAGAATATTACTGCATTTGTCTAAATGAGAGATGAGGGAAGGTAAAGTGGAGGTGGTTGTCAACATGGGGAGTGGCTATGTTCTAGATGTGTGTTAAAGAGCCGTCAGGATTGGCTGGTCTATCAGATACAGTGTATAAGAGAAAAGGAGAGGGAATGATGACTGTATGCTCACAGAGGCTACCAAAATGAGCCTTCCGATGTTAATTTTATCATAAATTTAGGTAGGTAGAAGGTACTTCAGTGTTATATTTTTTATAATTCTAATAGTTCTGCCATTACTGCTTTGCAGTGTCATAAGCCTAATGCAGGAAAAGCGTCCTTTGTGGCTTCCTTCGTAAGAGGCGTCTAGGGATAGTGAGCACCGTGCCTGCTTGGGCTGCCAGTATGACCGTGAGCGAAGTGGGCACAGAACATTTTGCTTTACAACACTGAATTAGTAAGTTCTTGTAATGAGGGGGAGTAGACAAGCCAAGACCATCAGACCTTGAAATGAATAACACTCAGTGTCTCTTCCCAAGATTTTTTTTTTTTTTGCTTTTAAGATAGGCAGATGTTTCCTAAATAAGTTATAGTAATATCTAAGAAGTATAATTTGTAAATACTGTTTAGTTCACAAATCCATTTATTTAGAGAAGTAAAATTAAGTGCATGTATAATTTGTAGAGAGTCATATTTTCCTCCTGGAATATCTGGTTTAATGACTTATGGATGAACCCAATTATTATTTAATGTTGCTAGTTAATACCAACTGATCATATCTAATCCCTGGGGAATTAATATTATCTGAAGAACTATTGATAAGATTACGTGAAGGAAAAGGTGTTGTTCACTTACTGATATTTTTAAGATGTAAGAGGCCATTCTCTTCTAAAGGAAGATTATGTGGTCACAATAACCTCTAATATAATAATCATTAAGTTCTCTATGAGATAACAGCACAGTTGTTATTTGTGGTCTAGCGTGGTTATTCTTGCTACAAATGAACACTTCTTTATCACTAAAGGAAAAATCTTGACTATTTCATGGTCTTAAATTGATCTTTTAATACTGAACGTTTTTTACAGAATTTGATATTCAATTTGTGGGGAATTAGTGCATTATTTTCTGGGAACTTTTTTTAGTAAGTACTTTACCCACAATAGAACTTTAATAACTATCTGACATGAATGGGTAAATTTAAGTTTGAAGTATTGTTTGCTATTAATCAAGAACTTCCTAAAAAATAATTTAAAGTTGTTTCACCCATAAATTTTAATCTTCTAATTTTATTTTTCACTGGTTCCTTTCTTCATAATGCACAAATGCATACAGAATTAATTATGTCTGATGCAATTGTAAACAACTCAAAAGTCTTTTTTGCTATGAGTTAACATAAAGATTTTTGAATGCTTAGAACATTGATTTTCTAAATCGGTCCATGTGATCATTTCAGAGTTTTAATGTGACAATGTATCAGTGCTATTTTCAGTATATTTCTATCCTCTAATAGTTAGAAAGAAGAACAGTTATTTCATTTTCAGCTCATTTTCCCCTAACAATAGTTACATGCATGCTATAATTGACGTAGGTCTTTCTCAGGGCAATCAATGGTCATGGCTGAAGAAGGCAACAGGATGTATTCATCATTTTTTAGCTTTGAATTTGAAGTAGTTAGCATTAAATAAAGATGTACTGTCAAGTGTTAGGGTGTCCAGGAACCACATAGCTCCTTACCCTCTTACCCTTAGCAGCCTCCTACCAGTTTATTGTGCAAATGTTGCAATAATGTGAATACTGAGCCCACAACAGTTTCAGGGTTCATGGCTGCTTATTATGTAAGATCAAAACCATACAGGAAATAACTTTGATCTTCATTGAGTCATTTCTTGTCCCTTCATTCTTGAAATTCTCATTTTGCCTCTTTACATGAAACTTGTTTTGACTTTCATAACTTGATGAAGGAATCAAAGAACCAGGTATGGCATGATATACAAAAAGAACTAAAAAGTTTTTTTTTTTTTTTTTTTTTTTTGCCTGAGTGAATCATATCTGGCTTGTAATTTAAGAGTTTCCTTTTAAAAAATAACCACATTATGCCATGTTAAGCATTTTAAAGACTTATTAATTTCTTGAATATACACTCATGTGTATGAAAATTGTAGTTTTGGTACCAAATCTATACTTAAAAATGTACTTGTAGATACAGATTATTAAGACTCCTATTTTGTTTTTATAATATTCTAAAAATTTCTTTTTGTAGATTTTAAAGCCTACATAATTTTATATATTTTAAAGGCACAGATAAAATCATACAAACCTATGTATTGAGCTCCTTCTTTGTACAAGGCCCTATTTTGATATAATGCTCCCAAAAAATGAGAGAAGTTAAAGTTACAAAAATGTCTTCATATCTTAATAAACAGCACATTGAATGTAAGGAGTAAAGAAGAAACAAGCATAAGAATTTTGATTTTTATAGTGGAGGTCATATAGCAGTCTAACTTGTAAGAACTGCCACCAAGTTGCAGAAGAGAGAACTAGGTACTGAAAGATGCCAGTAAAAAGCTAACACATTAAGGTTTATAGATAGGTTAAATAAGTCTCTGGTAAGAAAGATTTGAATTGTTTTGTAAAAGCAAGTAAGTCACAATACTGTGTCAAGAATTTGCTCTCTTTGTGCCCTGCAAAGGCCCGTCATGCCACCCCTAGTGAAGCTGAGGTGAAGCTGACTGGGTGGCTGTGCCAGCCATCTCTGTGGGCCTTTCCTGGCTAGGAAAGATCATCGTTACCCGAGCGTTTTAGCAGACCGTACGTTTATTCTTATTTTCTATTTCCATTTGCAGAGATTGATTTACTTAGAAGAAAAAGACTCAGCGTAGAAAAGATTTTACCTTACATATTTATACCAGTTACTTTATTTTGAGAAGAGAGAAGAATTAGTGACTCCCACCCCTAATCTTCATTAAATCTCTGGTTTAGAGCTGAAAATCTTCTTACGGAACATTTGAATATTTCTTCCAAAAATCTAGACACTTAGAAGGGTCCCGTGGTCTTCAGCAGTGCGCGTTCTTATTTCCCGTTCATCGGGATGCTTCTGTATCCTGCTGGGAAGAATCAGTCCATGGCTTGTGTTCTGATTTGATGGTAGAAGTGTTGCTCCTTTCAGTACGTGAAGCCGTTCCCATTTTCAGATATATCATCCTAATT
The DNA here is from genome assembly GCA_004027205.1 of Ctenodactylus gundi. Lineage (NCBI taxonomy): Eukaryota > Metazoa > Chordata > Mammalia > Rodentia > Ctenodactylidae > Ctenodactylus > Ctenodactylus gundi. Next base: position 616,384 of record PVKB01000158.1, read on the forward strand.
TGATTGATCTGCCTGTCTTACTGCTTTTCCCAATACAAAAAAAAATGTTCATGATCAAGAATATTCCAAATTATGAAAAGAGAAGAGAATGTGCTCCCATCACTAGTGAATCTGCAGCCCGCCTTGTATTGCCAGAATAAAATGCTTATTTTCCATACCAACTCAATTAATAGTTACAGAGTTAACAAGAGTAGCTTGTCAGGTCTTTGCAGGAGTAAGAACTGGTTTCCTCCTGGTAGTCTTGATCTGTTTTTCTCAGTTTTTATACTGAAAAGCAAGAGAGTAGGAATCGGAGAGTTCATGAACCTTTTTAATTTACAAAAGATCTGAAAGCTATACTTGGAAATAGTATCTGTTGAAGAACTTCTCTTTTCACTTCCTGGAGCAGCACAGATTTACATATATATTTCATCTGAAGCTCTTCTTTGTGAGCTGTTGCATTCTTCAAGTGTCACTTTATAGGTACACGTGTGCACAAGACAGCTGGGAACTTCAGGAGTGGCGCCAGTCTTATTCATATTGAAGTCTTATCCTTTTGCCCAGCAAAAGGCCTAGTGCATAGTACTACTGAATGCCTCATGCATTTAAAATTTAAAGGCAGAGCAAATATTGAGGAGACTTAATTTTTACAGCACAAAATATGTCCAATACTTAAAATGCCTACTCTTTAATAATAAAGTCTGGTGTGAAAAGTAAACTTCCCACATTTGCTTCAAAGAACATCTACTTAAAGCATACATGAGTTAAAATCTTTAAATGCAAGAAAAAACCATGAAGAATAGATTGCAAATCTAACAAGATACAAAGTAGAAAGATATATAATTAGGGTGTAAATACGGCTTTCTTAAGGTACATCACATACTTCTTGATAATGCCACACTGGTGCTGAGGCCTTTGCCATATGGACCTTTTGGTGACATTCTACATTCAGTTACTATATATCTTCTTAAATGAAGATTTTTCTCCAACTCCATTGTTATTTGAGTGTGTATGTATTTTTGTACTTTCTTTTACATTTTGTAGTTAATGTATTTACCATTCAATATCATTAAAACATAAAATTTTTCTTTAAATTTCTTTCTTTTAGTCCTACTCTCCTCTGAGCCCATGTCATGTGACTTTATGCTAGGCTTGCTTTGAGTAATAATAAAAAATTGTACAATGAATAAAAGACGCCTCCATCAAGAGGGTCTTCAGATAAAAGAATATATGGGAAACAGGTGGGTAGGGCGAGGAGGGAGGAGGAGGGACCAAAGGAGAGTGGGAAAGTCCTTGTCACCTTGACAAGATACATAGGTGCACAGGATGCTCAACTTCATTGTAAACCTTAAATTTTTACGCTTATACATATCAATAAAATGGGGGAAAAGAATATACGGGAAATATTTGTAGAGCCAGAATATAACATGTAGAATGATGAGAAACCAAAGAATTCATACGATGTACTTAGTATGTGCACAAAATTCTCAACTCCATTGTAAACCTTAAATTCTGCACTTGTACATATCAATAAAATGGCAGGAAAAAGTACTTCTTTCAAGAAGTCAGATAAATGAGCATGTGGGAGTCTTTCAGGGATGCAAGGGCGTTACAGTGTCAGTGTTCTCCTGACTACCTCCATGTGATGGTAAAGGTATCCTGTAGAGGTCGCCATGCTTCCAGAAATGCTTAGCCCACACTAGGGATACGGAAAGCCATGAAATTGTTTTTGCCAGTTTCCTTCACTGATAGATGTTGACGAGCTATGTGATACTACTGATCCTGGATATCAGTTGTGATGGAATTATTTTATCTTCAGCCTTTGTTTAAAAGCTTTGACTGCTTCTGTTGCTCTTTGCACTTTCTCTATTCCCTTCTTAAGGAAAATATTGTCAGATGATCAAAAACAAAATAGCAGTAGTAATGGATTGCTTTATTTCTGTTTGCAAGTATAATTTGACATTATGTTTGTCATCTAAAATGTTAAGAAATGAGTCGGTCTTTCACTTCAAAAACAAACCTGTTGAATTAAACCAAATCTTCATCCAATTATTTGCTGAAAATGTTTCTATTTTGTCTTTTTCTGAGAAAGAAATGGCTATTTACATTCAGCAGAACTGATGTCCATGATTGGAGGCTGCCACTGTATTTCAACATAATTTTACAAACGCAGCCTGTCTTCATACACATAGGGCACCTGCGTTGCATGTCGCCTTTAGGATGACACTAAGCAAAGATGAACAGTTTTAGTGAAGACAAATGGCATTTTTAAGAACAACATTATTTTTTCCTTCTTGAATGAAAAACTGAAACCCAGCAGATTGAAGTTAAGAACTAAAGTAATGCGAATAATGATAAACCTATAATGATTATGCCTTTTTACTTAAAAAGTTGAAAAAATTGAGATGAATGGAATTTCTAGGTTTGTGATAGAAGATGTTGCTATGTTCTGTCATGAATGTCAGACTTTTGGAAAGGAGGAGCCTATTATAAGATGATTTGCTCATGCTTTTAGCCTTCCATTTCATTTTTCCTGTGAAATTGTCCCTGATTTTAAGAGATTTTGTTGGCATTGCTTATTCTTCCGCTATTAGAATATAACTCTGTTATGCTCATAATGTCACAATTTGGGAAGATTCTCTCTTTTTTCTCTAGAATTACATTCCAGATTGGTAAGCCAGAGATTTTGAATACATCGAATGAGAAAATTGTATGCAATTCTATGGAGTAGGATATCTTTACCTTACAAAACAATGTGTTTATAATGCTGTCTACCTTAGTTTCCTATTTTACATCAAAATGAAATATCCAGTTTTTATGTAAACTTTGGACATTATGGTGTGTACTTACCATTTTATGGTACAGACATGTCATTCTTGTGTGCAGTGACAGTGGGATGATGGTTTAAATGCCTAGATTTTTGTTATATCTGCCTTTATATTATCCTGATATCATCCCTAAATCATGAATTTTAATAACTCTGCCTCTCAGTCAATTTTTCATTAAGTAGTAGACTGACAAGTGTTTATTAACTAAGTACTTCATGATACAAGTGAAAATAAGATACAAATGAACTATATAGGTAAATATTATTTTAAGTGTATAGGATCAGACCTGGATGCTAATTAGTTCAAAGAAAAATGGAAAAACTTGGTATTAGGTATTCCTTGGATATGTATTTATGTTACCATATAATTCCAAGTGTACTGAAATAATTCTTACACCTATAAAAAGTGTCCTTTCATAATCAACACTTGTTAGCATTGGATTCACATTTGTTTTCCTCATATTGAAAGGAGGGTAATCACTAAATGGCCTCTGTAAAAGCTAAAGTTTAGTTAAAAGACCAGTGAAAGTTAGAATGAAAGAGTGAACTTACATTTCTCTCATTGCTTTTACCTAGAGAACATTCTAATCTGTTTAAATCTAGTCAGTATCTAATTACATTTGCAAACTTGTGTTCCAGTGGTGTGGCAAGACACATTTAAAGGAAATAAAAATTTTAGTGCCTAGCAGTTTACTTTACCATTGTAATTAGTCACTTGGAAGGGTTGGAGGATTAAAATACAGTGGCAGATTCTTAGCAGTAGTTTTTTTTTTTTTTTTTCCCCAATAACTGACCGTAGGCCAGTGGGTGACAAGAACACAAATATGCATACTTCATGCACTGGATATATGGGAAAATGTTTTCCATTAAGTGTCTATTTAAATTCCCCCAAATTACTTAATTGGTCCTCTTCTCTTCCCCTACTCAGAAAGACATCAGCAATTTCTAAAAACTTAATAGGTCTAAGCTAAAAGTTTTTCTTTTTCACTTTTTAGAAGAAAAACATTTTTGTAAATGGTTTTCTTTGTTTTATCCTTTGATGTACCGAAGATTTAAACTGAGACCTCAGGACTGTGACTTTAAGCCCATTAACTACTATCTTGTTGAAGAAAAGCACTTAATAAGAAATATATTAGAGATAGGGTCTTTTTTTAAAGACAGAAGTTAATTGGCAGAGAAAGTCAGAAAGTAGTTTTTTTATCTAAACTTAATGTTTTCAAGATCCTTCCAACTCAGGATCAAGGATTTGGAATTGTTGTTGCCTGTACCTTCCTCTTATGTATTTTAGAAGCTTTTGAACGATATAATGGATTCAAATGTATTATGAGTCATTGTCTGAGTAGTTACATAACCATAAAGTAATAACCACTGGAAATTATGATTTAAACATTTTTATTAGTCTGTATAAATTATTTCCATAGGTTGCTGAATTTATCTTACAGATATATTGTAATTAAAGACTGTAAAAATATTTGTAAGTTCAACATCTTCTACTGCAATGATTTTTTAATAACGTAATTTCAGACCATTTCCTCTCCTTCCCAAAACATAAGCATACCACAGTCTGTAAAGTCAGGATAATAATAGTGATTATAGAATATTTGGTGAAGATTAAATGAAGAGTAGTTAGTAGATGCCTGGAACATTTTAATCACTGTAATAAATCATTTCATAAATATGAGCTATTCTTATTTGTAGTAGTATTGTTTCTTAAATATTTAACTGAAGACTGAATTTTTTTCTCTTTCCATATACTTCTTCTAAAAACCTGATACTCGTGTTTTATATTCTAAATCATCTTACCAAGGACTTTAGAGTAACAACATTCTCAAGCTGTGCTTTGTATCTTTGCTTCCACATTGGAAATTCTTCTTTAAAATTTTCTGACTTTTTCTGGATTCCCTATTCTTCTGACCTGTCAAAAAAGGCAAAACAATGAGGGCTGAGGAAGCTTCAGGGATGGTGCATGCTTTTTCTTAGTGCCCAGACTGGTATCTAGACCTGTGTTGTCTGATGTAGCCAGTAATTGGCTCAATTCCAGAAATCATACTTTCAGTTAGGCCCCATGACCTTTATTGATTCTCTATGGATAGCTGTAGTTATGTGCTTGGAAATAATCGTAGTTATTGTGTTTAAAATACCACTAAGCACTCATATTGTGGTCTTAGGCTGCTGCTTAGACCCACAGGCACTTTCCTTCCTCTTGTTGCACCTGCTCATTAGTGCCCAGGCCCTATTTTATGCATGCTTGGAGGTTAGGACCCCACAGTGTCACACTCTGTTGTTAAACAGAGTAGCTTCCATTCCTGTTGGAAGGCCTGAAGCAATGGAACTTATGCTCTCTGGCTTTTGTCTCTGTTCTCCTGATTCTTTATATATGGAGGTGAGTAGAAAAAAATAGTTTGAGATCCTCATTTTAATTCCCATTGGAATTACTGCTAATTTTACTATTTCTATTAAAAGTATTAATGAATAAGAATCTGTTTTCTGTACCTTCTGGGAGGTTTGAACCAATACAAATAAAGACCGACTTTTTCAGGCCTAATTCTACTTCCTTTCACTCAGTTAGCTGTTACTGGGTTTTTACTCTGGCAAGCTTTGTCCTAGGAACTAGCTGCATCTCTATAATTTGTAGCTTCTACTCACATAGAGAAGGCATATAAAAGGGGAGTTAGGAAACAGATGACTGGCATTCATTAATTGTGGTAAACACTGTGATGTGAGCAGACAGGATACCAAGGTAAAAATAAATGGTACTTACCTCAGACGTCAAGCAAGACTTCTGAGAAGTCCACGTTTTCGTAACAACTGAAAGAAGAGTTAGCAGTGTGAGAGGCGGAGAAAACGTTCCTGGACTATGTTTGAAAGGTCACTACAGACTGATCTGCTAGGGCTAAGTGCTACAACAGCCTTTCCTCTCAGCCTTTCAAGAAATCTAAGAATTCAACACACTGAAACCCTTTAGTAACTAGCACATTCATATGTTCAAAAAAGTTCTAAGATTATTTTTCAATATGTCAAATATTTATTGTCATTTATTATAAGCACATTCACCTACTTACAGAATAATTATAGAATTATTTTCGGGAAGCCAAAGAGCATTATCAACACTACTGCTTCATTGGAACAGGGTAAATTATCAGTGTACATTCATACAAAGTATGCTCAACCCCCCCCCCCTTTTTTTTTTTCTTTATCCTTTTTTCAGTTCTGGGACTGAAACCAGAGCCTTTGCACGGAGCTACGTTCTCAGCCCTTTCTTAAATTGTGAGATAAGGTCTCACTGAGTCCACACTAAATTGTCCACACTGGTTCTCCCGCCTCAGTCTCTCACAGTGCAGGGATTATAGGCCCAAAACACCATGCCTAATTCATTTTCATGTTTAAAGATTATTATTTTAAGAAAGATAGCTCTAGTCAGATATATCCAGTCAGAAAAAGTAAAAAAAAAATACCATTGATATCTTTTATGTCTAAACCTAATTTTTTACATTTACTTGGGACTCAGAGTAAGCCTACACTGTTAAAAGTAAACCCCTGGAATCAATGCATATGTTCTCAATAAATGTTACCTTTTGTAATAATTTAAAATTCTAATTTAAATTTTGTCAGTTTTTCTTCCACTCATTTTCAACATTTTATCTTTATTTGTAGTATACATATGTTAATAAATGTTAGTCATTCTTCATTGAATACCTAAGTTTATGCTGTGAACAAGAACCTATTGCATGTTGAAGGTATAGGTGCCGCAGTGATTTAAGCATGGAACTTGCCTGTTTTTATTTTTCCTTGAGAATACTGAATATTTGTGTGTGTGTGTGTCACATGTCAGATAACTGTAAAACCAAGTACTTCAAGCAACGCTGATACTATGAAATTACTAATCGCTTTCTATGTTGTTATGTTCCAAAGGGTCACTGCCAGCAACAAGTAATTAGCTTAATGCAGACCAATAATTTCATCGCTCTGATCTTTTAAAAATTATTTCTTTGTGCTTGATTTAAGCTTTTCCCATTTTTTGAAAATTATATATCAGAGGTTTTACAATACCTCCTACAAGTTTTAGCAATTAAATTGATACATAGAATACATAAGACAGCTGACCACTGCAGTGCTGAAGGTTAGATACTTCTCTTTGTTTTATCCTTCCCTGCCAAGTTGTTGATCACACAAATCTTCAACACACATTTGTGAAATATTCAAGACCGTTTTTTGGGAGTGAGCAATTCTGAATAATTTCTTCTTCTTCTTCTTCTTCTTCTTCTTCTTCTTCTTCTTCTTCTTCTTCGTCTTCGTCTTCGTCTTCTTCCTCTTCCTCTCTCTCTCTCCCTCCCTCCCTCCCTCCCTCCCTCCTTTTCTCTCTCTCTCTCTCTCTCTCTCTGTCTCCCTCTCTCTCTCTCTCTCCTTTTCTCCTCTCTCCTCTCTCCTCTCTCTCCTTTTAATGGAGGCATGGTCTCACTGTGTAGTCCAGGCTGATTCTGCATTCTTTGAGTAACCCAAGTGGGACTTGATCTCATGTCAGTTCTTCTGCTTCAGTCTTCTGAGTACTGGGATTCAGACATGTGCCACCATGCCTGGCCTGGCTAACTTTTATGTGTTATGTGATGCTGGCGATTGAACAAGACAAGTGCTTTAACCACTGAGCTATGCCTCCAGGCCCTGAATAATTTCTTAATCATGAAATAATACTCTTTAGGTGCCTAGGTCTTCAAAGTACAGTTTTACATGTTATGATTTTAGTTTATTATAGATATTACTGTTTTCACTTGTCAATTTTGTGGTTGTGAATTTTGAACATAAGTTATCTAAATAAGGTATAATAATAAACACTTAATATTAATTCATAAATTTAGACTGTTGCCATTACCCTTGTTAATGATGTGATGTTTTCTCTTTTTTTTGAGAGTTACTTCAAATCAGGAAAAATGTGTGAGCATAGTTTGTCATCATCTTGGTGTTTTCCATCTTGCAGCATACAACTGTCCCCTGGTATTAAGGTCCAAGGACCTGTGCAGAATGGATAAGTGTTAAAATGCCCATGCTAATGTCCAACTGCTTTGTAGGTTAGAGAAGCATAAATTTCTACATTACTTGGGTGCCAGTGTTCTGAGCATACTGAATTCTCATCTTATGCCAATTAAATGAGTTCTAATTTTTATTTTAACATATGGAGCATACATTTAATATAGTTTCTATCAAATGAAGTTTTGGCTTTAACACTGTACAAAATGATCCTAAACTGTATATGGAAAAATAAGTATTCACAAAGTGAGAAAAATATTGCAAAACAGAAAGAATAACATTTGTATGTTAAAATGTTTTTGTAAATCTATAGTAATTAATAGCATATAAGCATATGTATTTGCAAACTATCTGTGGAAATAGAATATAATGTTAAAATACACAACCATGTAGGTAAAGTTTTGGAATACAAAGGAAGTAGTATTTTAAGTAAGTGGAAAAATTTTAATAAATGATGTTTGAATCATTAGTTGTCAGTTGGATAGCTGAGATGGGACCAGAGAGATATAGTCTTATATGAAAGTCTTAAAAGACTTATACTAAGTCTTATAAGAAGATAAATTTTCAGTAAAAACTTCCTATTTGATACAAAAAATAAATCAGTTTTCCCCTGAGAAAGGTATTTTATAGTTATTACTCTCTGTACAATCCTATTATGGAACATACCAAAATAAAAAGAGCTTGATATTTCTAGTTTTGTATTTTCTGTTATCTCTGTCCAGTAGATAATATGTATCACAAATATAATTTGAAATTTTTAGTAGCAGCTCTAAAAGAGGTGAAATTAATTTTAATGCAGTATTTTATTAACTCAGTATATGGAGAATGTATCACTTTAACATTTAATTAGTATAAATTTGATAATTTTATGTTTTTGTAATATAGATTTTCAAAATTTAGTGGGCATTTTCCACTTAAGCATACACTCGCCTGTGTGAATTGGTGTATGTCAGTGTTTGTCACACGTGAGTGGTGACTGTGTTCTTTCTGAGGACCAAGGGACAGTTTTTACTCTTGTATTCCATATGCTTAATACATTGCCTGGGACGTAATAACTTGTAAACGTTGAGTTTACTCCTCCAAGTGCTTTAGCATCCCTGGCTGGTCTCACTCGCCCTGTTGTGCTTTTTGTTTGTATGCCTATCTCCTGTATGAAACAGTGTACTTTTCAATATCAAAGTCATATTTTATTCAACCTTGCAGCAGATCATTTGTATTTGGGGTTTTTGGAAGAAACTTAGGCAAAAAGAAAGAATCTACTTTAACTTTTATGTATCTTAGGATGTTACATGTTAAAACTCACAGTCACGTTTAGAAAATTATATCACACTTCAAAATAGAAATCAAACACTTAGACTCTTCATTTATTTTGGCTTTAGATGAAACCATCCAGAATGGCTGCTTGATGATTTTTTTTGTTTTGTTTTTTTTTTGTTTTAAGCTCTCTGGAGGTTAGAGATTCAGCATCCTTACTTTATTATAGCCTTGCCCTGTGTTGAATAAATTTTACAGCTATAGAGTTCTTCCCTGTCAATCTTAATAATCCCTTCCTATAGTACAAGATTTTTCTTCTGCAATTGTCAGTAGAAAGCAAACATTATTTGGTTAGCATTAATTATATAGTTCTTTATTTGTCCAAAGAATACCTATTTTGTAAATTTTTTCCTAGTGGGCTTTGAACACTTTTTTCCAATAGAAAAATAGGATCAATAATGTGTACATGTATTGAGTTTTTAAGGTATCTTCCTCACATAAGTGATGTTATAAATAATACTGTTGAATGCTTTTAGTTTGTCAATAATTGAGCAGCCATGATCTTCCAATATTGTGTTGGTTGCTAAGTGCAAGAAATAATCTATATTTGTTTTTTGATGTGCTCTTAGCTAATAGTTTTGCTTTATTTCAAGATCATGTGAATCATTGTTGAACTATGTCAACATCATTCATACAGCTTATTACAGTATCAAGACACATAAATTGAGAAAGATTTATTGTCAGACAAACCCAATTCAAATTCAGACTTTGGTACTTATCCAGCCTTAAAATCCTTAAGAATCACCTGAAATATAAATATGCCTAGAGTATATGTTTGTAGTAAATATGTAATAATTTTTATCCTTATTATTAAGTGTTCTCTTAATAGTCAACTGAATAAGCTGTCGTCAACATGGGAAACCAAGTGCCGAGCATCTTCAGAAACTTAAAATCAAATTAGTTAACTGGTACTAAGCCAGATGGCACACCTGGTATTACAGGATGTGACATCTCAATCTTTCCCCCTAAGAAAAATACAAAAAACAGAGGAAATGTCCAAGAAAGGGTGATGATTAGTACATAAATATGTAAATTTAGGATATATATATATATATATATATATACACACACACATATGACATATATGTGTGTGTGTGTGTGTATCTGTGTGTGTATGGTAATATGATTCAAAGAAAAGCAAAAAAGATCCTCTGACTTCAGCATATATCAGTGAATGAAACAATAATTCTTGCCTTATTTTTTCCCAGTGACCACAGGAATATAGCATAGGTAGTAGCACCTGGATAAAAGGGAATGTCAGGTAATTTCCCATCTCAATTGAGGACAGATTCTTAAATTACTCCTAGTAAGAAACTGAACTAAAGAGCAAACCAGGACAGAGACTGCATGTGCAGTGGTTGAGAGCAGTGCTGCAGTTAGCATGGGACACTGGGCCTGAGGGCACAGACCTGTAATCCCAGCACTCTGGCAGGCTGAGGAAGGAGGATCACAAGTTTGAGCCCAGCCTGAGCAACCTAATGAACCCCTATCTCATAACAAAGAATTAAAAAATAAAAATGGGCTGGGGTAGAGTTCAGTGGGAAGGCCTGAGGATCAATCTCCAGGGTTATTTAAAAAAAAAAAAAAAAAAGGAACAGGGCATTGTATAACAGAGCAAAGGCAAAGCTTGTTGCTCAATTGCCAAAGCATTTGCACTCATGTAGAAAGATTTCTGTCTAACTTAGATGAGTCATTACATAAGTTATTTACAGAATTTAAATTGCAGTTCTTTTGTACCTACTTAGCTAAGGCACATGTACTCATGTAATTTCTAAAAGCATTTCTACCTAACATAGATGAGTCATTGGGTAAGTTGAATTTGGAATTCTTTTGTGCTATAACTTTGTTATATTGAAAATAAAATGTCACTGTATTGTTGGGGAAAGATTTCTCTAGCTTGATAAAGTGCATATCATGCATTGATGAATTTGGAACTGATGGTAAGAGAAAAGTAAATCAATAACTTGATTGTACTCATCACAGAGTGCTCCCCTTGGATAACTGCACTGTTGTGGAGATGTGCATTTGATAGTGTGATTCACAGAGAAAGAGAAATGCTTTGTCTTTACTATTAAAATTCATCCTGCAGCAAAACCAAAACCAAATGAAGCCATAGCCAGAGTTATTTTGCTGAATACTGTGTTATTACAGTCTCTCCATTTTTACAAATGAAAAAACTGAGATACAAAGAAGCTGAGTTGCCCAGATCATATAGCTCATCAGGGAAGAAGCAGCATGTGAACCCAGGTATTCTGGTTCCAGGTTTATACTCTTTATAGTGTATAATTTTTGTATTTGTTGAAACATGCATAATTACCATTTTTGTAAGTAAAAATGATTACATATTAATAATTTCAAGGATTCAAACCAATATCATGCAAAAATATTTGGATAGTAATATCTGGATGGAACCTCTGAAAAGATCTGAGCAGGGGAAACACAATGAGATTTATTTTGGATAATAAACTGTAGAACCCCTAATTCACCAAAAACCTATCGAGATGGACATACTGGGTCTTTCCTGCACTACTGTTCATGACTCTCCTACTCCAAGCCTGACTAAATATCATATCTTTGTAAGTTGTTCTGAATCCTCATCCTTTGGTCTTCTCTCCCTTGGCTTCACCTGTTCTACAGATTTTGGCTGACACGCGCCTTTCTGTTTCTGGCAATTTCTGTTACTACAAGGGGAAGTAACAACCCTCAAAAATGGAAGAGTACATCCTAATTCCTTGGCAAGCTGTCCTGTATGACTGCCCTCCCGCTTGGCCTAGGCTACCCCAGATCTGACCGTAAAGCAATCCAGTAAAATATTGGGTAGGGGATTACTTAAAGCACAGGAAATATTTTTTTAATTAGAATATGTATATTTTGTAAAGTTTTGTTACTTTCATGGTTCTTGTTTTGAAAATGTCTTGAAACATAATTAACACCTATACATCACATGCAAAAAACATCTAGGAATGTTTTCAGATATTGCCTAAGCCAGTAGAATGGCAATATTGAATTAGTTGGCTAATTAGAGCTTACAAATTATTGTCGCATATAGATTTCTTATTTGACATTTGAAGTAGCCAGTGGAGGTAATTATTACCATTTTATAGGTGAAAAAGGGGGTGGGGCTTAGTGAGGACATATGCACTATCAAAACTTCAGTGTCAGCTTTCTACTTTCAGAATTAGTCTATTTAGCTATAATACAAATCCTGTCCGCATGTATAAACTTTATACATCACAATCATATTTTTTAAATTAATTTTGGATAATACTGGGAACATGATTTTCTAGTCCAAGCTTTATCTCATTTATACCTCTGGTATTCGTATAAATTCTTACCTCTCCACTATGCAAGAGTTTCTAAGGTAGTAGGAAGCAGTAATTAGGGTCATAAAGAAAACGTTTGTATCAGTATAAAACAAGCCTTGTCCTAATGTGGTGTTCAAGTAATTTGGGCTATATAACTTCTAGCATATGCACAAATTGATAGGAAGATTGGTAGTGGGGAGATAGAGAAAGGCCGGTGAAGGGTCAGACACCTATTTTTAGACCTGTGACTTCTGTCCTTCGGGGAGAAGGAGCAACTAAAGACAGTCTCACTGATAGTGGGCGACTGCAGGTTTGACACTCGTCTTTTCCATGTGCGCTTAGCTTCAATCTGTTGGCTAGTGGCTTGTTTACTGGCAGAAGGATTCTGTGACCTAGTTTCCTTCCCCAAATGCACTGAGCCTCAGCCCCAAATAATGGAGTTGTTCTGTCCTCCTAGTTTTCTGCATTGGAGCTAGAGGGACTCCTGCTTCAGACAGAGTAGTAGAGAATTTCAGATTTAGGTCTGCTGCAGACCGCACAAAGGAAAACCAGGATGGAGGAAGGAAGGAGAATAACTACTCTAGCTTACCTTCAGAGAGAAGAGAAAGAAGAAAGCCTTACTTCCTTCCTTTCTTCCATCCTTTCTTTTCTTCTCTTTCCCTCCCTCCCTCCCTCCCTCCCTTCCTTCCTTCCTTCCTTCCTTCCTTCCTTCCTTCCTTCCTTCCTTCCTTCCTTCCTTCCTTCCTTCCAAGACAGGGTCTCTGTCTGTAGCTCAGACTGGTCCTGAACTCGCTGGTGTAGCCCAGCATGGCCTTGGACTCAGAACAATTTGCTTGCTTTGGCCTCCCCAGCGCTGGGATTACAAGCATTTGCCACCACACCCAGCTTTATGTGGTGCTGGGGAATTGAATTTAGGGGCTTAGAAGGCACTTGCTTTAAACAGGGCCTTGTGCTTGGAAAGCAAGTGCTTTAACTGCTGTGCCATTCCTGTAGCCCCATGTACTTCATCTTTTAAAACTATTCATTGGATATTATAGATCTTCAGGATGTTGCCTAACTCATTATTCTCCTTGGGTTATTATTTTATTAGTGGGTGATATTTGTGTTATACAGTAGTTACATTAAGCTTGAGGAATTATACACATACATATTGCATCAATTTCATATTTCCTTCCTCTGCCCCTTTCCCACTGTTCCCCCTCTCCCCTCATCCCCTCTTCTTTTCCACAAATCATTCTCCCTAATATCGTATTTGTTTAGTTTTATTATTTATTTATATTTAGGTTTCTCATATTAGAGAAACCAGTATTTAACCTCTTGTATCTAATTCACTACACTAAGCATAATGGTCTCAAGTTATATCCATTTTCCTATAGTGACTCAATTTTGTCTTTCCTCATGGCAGAGTGGTATGCCACATTTCTTTATCCATTCATTAAGTATACATTTCTTAAAGTGGGCATTACCAAACACAGTTAAAAGATGCTTGATGAGAATCTAGGGGAATAGAAGTGACATTTTGATCAAAAGGTACAACTTGACTCATAAGATGAACAAGTTCTGAGGCAGGGGGCGGAGCTCAGGGATTAGAGTGCCCACCTAGAAAGTATGACACCCTAGGTTTGATCCTCCAGCATCACATAATAGTTGGGCGTGGTGGTGAATGCCTTTAATCCCAGCCCATAGGAGATGGAGGCAGGAGGATTTCTGTGAGTTCAAGGCCAACCTGGACCATAGATTAAATTTGGGACCAGCCTGGACTAAGGAGCAAGACCCTGTCTCAAAAAAAAAAAAAAAAAAAGAATAAATACATAAAAAGAACCAAGTTATGTGCCTCTAAGGTACAGAATGCAGAGTGATAGATGTGTTAATTTGATTGTGATGATTATCACACGGTGTATATGTACATTAAATCATCATATACCTTGATATATTCAATCTCATTGATTAAATATTTTTAAATTAAAAATTTAAATTTCCGTTTGAACTTTGGGTTAACTAAAAATCTTGAATTTAGTTGCTACCTCCCCAGTTTCTGTTCTCCTGTTTGAACCTTTGTTGCTGCCTCACAAATTCTTCATTTCTCCAGTTGCTCTCACTTTGCTTTAGTCAGCAGATGAGTTTTCCTGAGTTTGTACCTGATATTTCACAAGCTGGGCTCTAGGAAGTCACCTTCTCCAAGCAGCTAGGATACTGTTATGGTTGTCCTAGAAAGAGGTGATAAGGGCCCGAACTCTGACAGGGAAGTGTGAGAACCAAAGACTGGTTGAATGGCTGAACTCAAGAGCTTTTTTAAAGTGGATAAATATTAATATAAATTGTTAATAAAATAGGGCAAAGGAGAGGGAAGGGTCAAAAAGGTATTGAGGGCAGATTTCTAACATGGATACGAAATCTATGGCAATCAATAACTAAGGATTAGGAGCAGTTGTTTTTGGAGGGAGGAACTATTTGATTTTTTTTAACTTCTGTGGTGGGAAGTACCTTTTATAAAAGTTAGGGTATTTAGAAGGAGAAATGTAGAAGAAATACTGGGGTGGAAAATTTAAAAAATGGAATCCGTTGGCACTGTGTCATCATAGAAGTTATGGGAGAGAATAACATTGTGTAAAGAGAGTAAAAAGAACTGGACTGAGACCAGAGTAGCACTTAAAGAACAGAACGTTGAGACTCCAGCAGCAAGGAAACAGATGAATCATGGGAGGTATACATGAACTTTAGATCTTTTCTTTAGTATTGTCTACTACAAACTCTTCCTTGTTTCCCAGAAATTCATTCCTCAATCTTTGCCTTAATCCAGAGCCTCCAGAGAATCCTCACTCCCACTCTATAGCCCTAGAGGACAGGGTCTATAACTTGTCATTCTTCATTATCAGGGGCCTTGCTAAGAGAGGAAATTTGTTCTATTGAACATTACCTAGGGAGCATTTTAAAGGAAAAACAATTTGACTGGTACTTCATTTTTAGATGTCAGAACTGGTTTTTATTTCACTTTTCACCCATTAAGATTTTGAGATTTTTCTGCTAAGTCAGCATAAAATCTGTAAAAACTGTGCACCCTTTTATGAACGCAAACTCCCAGTTTTCTTTTAGATATGATGTGGTGTTACCGAACATGCATTTTGCTGACCTGTTCTGAAGCTTAGTATATTGATGAATTGATCTGGGAATAAGAATCAAGTGAAACTTCTCAGTTTTACAAGGGACAAAGTAGGTAAGTCTCAGAAAGATGGGCAGCCACTGCACTAACAGGATCTACACGGTGCTAGGTAGATTGCTATACAAAAATTGAATCAAAAAGAGAATCCTCCCATCAGTTACAAGCTGACTTGTAAACATATAATTGAATCATATCAGAAATAAAGAACAAACATTTTTCTCTGATCGCCAAGAAAGCTCAGATCGCAGATAGCTTTTAGTGCATAGTAAGCAAAACAGTAATGTGGAATACTGTAATATACGATGAAAGCATTTGGGTTTTTGTTACCAGCATGTTAAATTTATACTTTATTCTGTGCAAACAAACACTAAGCACTTAAAATTTTTTTAAAACTTTTAGTGTCTTAATGTTTTAAAAAAGCTTTAAATGAAAAAGAATGAGTTTAAGTAGAACAGAACTTTACCTATAATAATGTAAAAGCACATATCCCTTTTGCTTATGTTAGATAATTATACAAATGTAAAGAAATAATAAAAAATGTATAATTTGGATCCCCAAAAGCCGCATGTGGCTGGATGTAGTGGGATACCTACGGAAATGTGTGCTGTGGGGGGTGGGTGCTAGCTGGAAGGAGCAGATGCCTGGAGTTTATCTTGGAGGGATTATCTCAGTTTGTTGAGAGATTAGAAAACATCCAGGGAGAGAGTTTTCAGGTGTATGTGATTGACTTGTTGAGCCAGGAAATAAGAGACACCCACATTAGTGGGCAGCCCAACTGGAACTAAGTAAAAGGAAGTAGAAACCTTGTTACAGCATTTCCTGGGGAAGCTCTGGCCTTCTCCTTCCTCTCCAGGCCTTACTTTACTCCTTCTTCACTTGACTTCCTGTGTCCTCCCTGCCATGAAGAGCTTTTCTCCAACTCTACCTCGCTCATGTGCTTCCGCATTTATCGGCTGCCCACAGTAGACTGTGTGAGACTTTGTGAAGCTGTGAGCTACATAAGTCTTTCTTCCCTTAAGTTACGGATGTTAGGTATTCTGTCCTAGCAACGAATAAGTAGCTATGACAAATATATCCTCTCTGGAGCAACATTATTACTGCTTTTGAACTGAACAGTTAATACCTTCACTTAGAAGATCATTTCATTAAGTGGACAATTTTTTTATCCAAATTCCACAGAAAAATGTTTTACTACCATTTGTAAGAGTAGTTTATTAAGAGGCCAGAAAATATAAAAACAATATTATGAAAAACCTATGCATGTAGAAAACATGTCTGTCTCTTCAACATTTTCAGCAGGAAGCTATTAATGATTTTTAAGAAAACAGGAAAGAAAAGTAATACCTAAACCCATTATAATCATTTCTTTGTTTGTTGCTATTCCTTATGGAGGCCTTGGACTTTAAATACATTTTCCTTTAGTATTACTACTAATGGTAGGGGAAAAGAGTTAAAGCCTTCTGTGATAACTTGACGCATTAAGTAGTACACTGAAAATGTCTTTAAGTCATCTGATAATAGGATGGAGTGTAATTAAATTATAATGAAAGGGGAAAGATTGGTACTTGGTAGGCATAAAAATTCTTTAAATACAGAACTTGAGTGTAGAACCATCTTCTAATTCGTTATTGCCCTTCAATTTACAAAACGCTGAGATCCATCGAGAAAGTCTTCTAAGGCAAAGCCCTGGGCCCGTGCTCTATGATTGTTCTTCCACATCTTTGAGTCTGTGCTCAAAGATTTAGAAAATTGTACAAACTATTGTTAGTAGCTACTGTGAGCAACTGTAAAATTTGCCTTCAAGAATAGGTTTCAATGCAGGCCTAACCAGGTCAGCATCTCCAGGACATAAAGAGTAGTCCTTTTTGGAGCTAACATTAATTCTACATGGTACTAGGCAAAATCTATTTCACAGGTAGACAAATATTTCACATTATAAAATATAAGTTTATTTCCTTAAGTTTTACACAAACCATGTTAATTAGTAAAGATTTTAGAATAGTTTGTTGTGCTTTTAAAATCACAGGCATAAATGTCTATAGATACATCACGTGGGAGAGACCTTATACTTCATGACCTCCTCCTCTTGGTATGGCCTTAAGAATGTGGATTCCAAGGACTTCTTTTCTTGTTTTGTTAGCAGCAGTGCATTTTCCATGAAGTTTGTATCCTCTTCTGTGAATTTCATATAGTACCTTTGGGATGGCAGGGAAAAAAAGTTCAAAGTCAGTCAGAGACTGAAGATAGAGGAGAAAAAAAGGAATCAAGAGACTGCTCTGAAAATCTATTTAAATTCTACTATTTACATAATGGGATTTGTAGCTGGGAATTATTTCTCTTATGATGTAGGAAGTTACAGAAAGATTATCAACATTAGAGCATTTTGAAAAATCACTTTTACTTTTGCTTGAAGTCTAATAATCTGGCCCCGACTTCTAACATTTGTATTATATAAAGGGTAAGAATAAGTTTAACATTTGAATAGTGAGCTCCTGAGCGTGTGTGGGAATTATACAAACAAGCAGGCTTCAATTTGGAAAATTATAAAGAAGAGATAAGATTTTTAGGGTCTACAAAACTTGTTTTAAAAATTAAAATAAGAGCCATGCTTGAGAGAAATAAAAACAAATGACTTGCTTTTATGGAGCATTTGTTAAGCGAGTACTATTTAAAATACTCTGTACCTAGGTGATAGGGAGGTAGGGTAAGAATTGATCTTTCCTTGAAAGAATTACAGAAGAACTTGCACTCTATGTAGTGGATTGTTGGAACTTTGGAGAAAGAGTTAGCCACAGGCATCAGAATGCAAATTCACATGACAAAGAGGAGAAGACAGACTGAAGAAAGAAGGAAAAGCACAGCTGTCCGGTCATCTCAGTGACTAACGTCTGCATTCCGCAGCTCTGACTTCCTACCTGGCCTCTTCTGCGAAGTCCAGTGCTTTGTATAAACACGTGGGAAATATAGAATATTAAAACTGTAGACTGTATTCTGGTGTCAGATCATGATGGAGCTTAAAAATGTCACCTCTTCAATGTTATGGCTGGAGATTGATAGCCAGCTAGTGCCAAATGTTTTTTGATCCTGTCCCTGAAAATGGAGCGTGATTACTTTATAACAAAAGCAGCAATCTTGCATCACTTCTGTCCACTCTAATTTATGTAGAAACCCAGCTGTGTTGTAGTGATCCTGCTTCATTAAGAGGAGGTGGAGGGTCAATGGAAAATACTAGCAGCTTTGTCGTTCCATTAAAGAGTAACTTGGACAGCCCGAGTCTGCATTGGCAGCAGTTTTGGGAGCACTGGAAAGAGGGTAATATCAGGGAATGAGATACTGAGCTACTCTAGCAAAATCTACTTATGGGGCAGGAAAAAAAAGAAAAAAGAGCTTATTATATCCAATAAAATGCTTTATTATTGATATAAATTTACTTGTCTTGCCAACCTAAGGTACAGATTGTTAAATCAGCCCATGAATATTACGCTAGAGAAAGAACAAGCAAAACATTTGGGAGAAGGGTCTAACCCTAACAGATATCCAGTGTGCATACTTTACAAGTTAGTGGTTTTTCTCTTCTAATCACCTCCTCAGAGACATTTCTGTTTACCCATTGAAGTGGTTTCATTGGGGCCCAATAGCACTGGCCTGTAATCTCTATTCTCTGGGATGTGGAGGCAGGAGAATCACGAGTTTGAGCCCAGCCTGAGGAGCTTAGTGACTTAGTGAGAGCCGGTCTCAAAATTTAAAAAAAATAGATGAACTGGGGATGTGGCTTAGTGGGAAGACCCTGAATTCCATCTTCAGTACTAAAAAACAATAAAAAATACTAAAGTTTCAATTCCACCTTTTTACAGTTTAACTCCATGCCTTATCTATTTTTTCAAAAAATTATGACAATATGAGTTAAATTGTATTATTTATTTATTTATATAGGTCCTACTTATATTGGGGATTAAGTAAAGGTAGGGGAACACTATTGTAGAGCATCTTTGAGGACCTGCTTACATTTCTACATTACTTATTGTTTGTGCTTTTTATCAACTTTTAATGTACCTGAGAACAAAAATGTCTTCTGTTTAATCTCAACAAGTGTTTATTACATTAAATGTCACAGCTATTCTGCATGCCATAAGCATGAATGTAGATAATCTCTCCCGATGGTGTTCCATGCAGCTGAAGGAGAGCTCCGTGAACTCTAAATACTATCTTTTTTGTTGTTGTAGTTGTTCTAATAGACTCCTGGTTTTCTTTATACGAGCAGTTATATTTATAGAAGTAATCATTATTAAAGTATAATTTTGTAAAATGAATCTCACAGTAGTTCTTTGTCTCTCAGGCTGTGTGGGGGTTAACCAGCACCTTCTGTGCAGCCCCCTTCTGGGCCTGAGGTGTCCCATCCCACCACTCTGTGCTGGCTTCCATGAGAGCTGAGTTGTTTGACAGAAAGTTGTATTACTAGGAGTTGGAATACATTCTCTTAGGCCTTCCACTCAGGAGCTTGCTAACTGTTTTAATCTATATATGCCTACATGTTCTTTTCTCATCCACATTGAGATTCTTAAAAGCAAGGACATCTGAGATACGGAATATTTTCTGGGTTTGTTTGGTTTGGTTTTTCTGCTGCTGAGTTAATCAGAATAAGAGCCTTTTAAGTGATTATTTTAATTGTATAAATTTATGGGGTAAAGTATGATAATTTGGTACATGTATACTGTGTGCAGTCAGTGTAATTAACCTTAAACATTTTGAATAAGTTGATTGTTCATTTTTAGGAAGTAGTATGTGATATTCCAGTACATGTATATGATATGTACTAATCAAACCAAGTAATTAACATTTCCAGTGTTTTTGCCACTGCGTTGTTTACAGCCTCTCAGCTTCTCTCCTCTAATACTTCATAAAGTACATAACAGGTTGTCATGAACTGCAGTCACTCCACTGTCTTAGAACCCCATATCTTGGGGCTGGAGGAATGGCTCAGCGGTTAAAGCGCTTGAGCAAGCGCTAAGCCAAGCGCTACGTACCCGAGTTCGATTCCCCAGCACCACATAAGCTGGGCGTGGTGGTGCACGCCTGTAATCCCAGCACTCAGGAGGCTGAGACAGGAGGATTGCCGTGAGTCCAAGGCCAGCCTGGGCTCTGAAGTGAATTCAGGACCAGCCTGGACCACAGAGCGAGACCCTGTCTCAAAAAAAAGAACCCCATCTCTTGCCCCTTCTGTCTGCACTGTGGTATCCATTGTCCAATCTCTCTCTCTCTTCCTTCCTCTTCCCTTCTTACCCTATGGTAATCACCATTCTTTAGTCATTTTTTAAAAACATCCAGATATTAAAGAGAACATGGGATGTTTATCTTTCTGTTTCTAACTTACTTGACTGAAGTCCTCCAGATCCATCCATTTCCCTTCAAATGATACGGCATTCTTTTTACTGACTACTATTTCTGTCATGTATATATGCCATATTTTCTATCCATCTGTTCATTTATGGATGTATAGATTAATTTCATATATCAGCTATTGTGAAGAGTGCCACAATAACAAGATTGTATAAAACTAAGAAGTTTTTTCACAGCAAAGAAAACAGCCAGCAAAGGGAAGAGACAGTCTAGAGAATGAGAAAAAAAATTGCATCCCATTCATCTGACAAAAGTTTAATATTTACAATATATTCAGAACTTCAAGAACTTAAATCCCCAAACATTCCAAATTGAAAATGGTCAAATGATATGAATAGACAAATCTCAAAAGAAATTCAAGTAGCCAACAGACTTATGAAAAAATGCTTAGCTTTATTAGCTGTTAGGGAAGTGCAAGTCAGAACCACGGTGAAATATGATCTTACTCTAGTAAGAATGACTGTTATCAGACAAAAAGGAACCAATTTTATAGAACAATGCACATTCTGATCTGTGACTTTGAAAGAAATGTCCAGGACAGATAAGCAAAGCTCCGCCCCGTCAGTGTGCTCCCTGGTTGTAATGCTGCTGCCCACCTGACAGGAGGTGGAACTTCCCTCACGTGGACCTTGAGAAAGGTAGGGGACCACTATTGTGGAGCATCTTTAAGGACCTAGAAAATTTCCCTTAGTTCCTGCCTGAGCTAAAGGCCAGAGAGATGCTATGGAATATTATTTGGATATCGCTAGGATACAGAGCATTTCTTTCAAGTGGTTTCTGGATCTTTCAAGGAATAAGGTGTAATATGTAGGAGAACAAAAGCAAACAGCTTTGGTATTGATTCTAATTTCCAATCAAAACAGTTGGCGAATATGAGAATAAATACGATAATTTAGCTGTAACAGTTTCTCAGTAATTCTCCCCTCTATGAGTAATCTTCAGGTTTTGAAAAGACAACTGCTTCTTTTCTCCTTTTAGCCTCCTTTGTTTTCAGACAAAAGTTTGACAAGAACAGTTTTACTTCTTTATTGAGAACAAAATTAAACTTTTACATTTCTTCGAGTGTTTCGGTAATGTGTGGCAAGCTCGGCGTTAGGAAGCGTTGCCTGGGAAGTCCCATCTCTCACTCACTTGTAAATTTTTTAGTAGCTCCAGCATTGCACATGTGTAAAGTCACTGAGTCTATTCAGCATGTTCAAAGGACAAGGTAACTCCGACCAGGATCTGCATAACCAAAACCAAGGAAAGCAGCACTCCAAAGGAAGTATCAAAAACATCCCCTCTGCATGGATCCCACAGTATGAAAAGGAAACAGGATATTTAAAGCCACTTTATCATATTTTCTAAAGTGAAATTTACCTTCAGATTACGTGCTTCTGTGCTTTGTGTTTTTATGCCTGAATTGTAAGAAACGTGCTCTGGTCTCCCCACCCTGTAGTGTTCCCAGCATCCCAGCTTTCTGTTTAAATCACTTGTCTGTGTGTGGCATGGCTTCGCATCAGCCAGTATCTTTCCACGGAGGCAGACGGGGAGGCATTCTGATAGCTACTAACATCTAGCATTCAAAAAGGAATAATGTTTTTAGGAGATATTTATTCAACGAGGTTAAACATTTCCTGAAATTATTCAGGAGGCCTGAGCTTTGTGGGAGACTGTAAACATATAGAATGTTATTGTGGGAGCTTTATTATTGTCACGACGATATTGTGTTTCTCAGGAAATACATGCTAATGTGTTTCCACTTGCTTTTTTAAGTCTTTGAGTAGATAGGCTGAATATTGAAGCTATCTAGCTGCCTAGAAAGTGGACCTCATAATTTACATTCTGCATGATATTATGTTAAATAGACATACACACAGTGCCCAAAGTTTTGAATAAATAACAGAGACAGAGGAAAACTTGAGTGATTTACATCTCAGTGTGTAGTTTTTAACAAACATACAAATGTCATACCATATAACCAGTAAAAAATAATTAGAAGATTTCTCAGTAAAATTACAGAAAATTAGAATCATAGTTTCCCATTTTCATGAATTCAATTTAAATAACAAAGGAGGATTAATGAAATTATTGAATTTTGCAGGAAAATAGTACTTACCTTAACCTTACCTTAGAAGTGAGGTTGAGACCTAGGTTTGGGCCTATCCCACCTCAAGAACACATCAACACTCAGATCTAATCTGTTGGCAATAAAGAGGTGTACGTGTGTGTATTCCCAGGTTACTGACTGGTACTAGGTAACAGTACTGATCACACATCTTTTACTACTGACTTCTAATTGTTAGGGTTATAGTCATATATATTGACAATTTCATTTCCTCTCCTAATTGCTGTCTTTCAATAAGCAGTACATATGAAACATTTAGTTTTTGATATTGCGTACATGATGTAATGATGTGTGCCTCATAAAAGCCACAGATTCCTTCCCAGAGGTGACACATTGATTTACGTGACTTTGAAAGCCAAGTGCAGTGGATGGAGTGCTGACAGGCGAGCCGTGGAGGGCAAATGCCAGTCATATGGCAGGTATGGCGCAGCACAGCTTGCCTTTGCCATGCTGCGAGCATCATTACCTCAGTGCTGGTGGGTTGGAGGAAGGCCAGGGAGAAACTACAAAAATGAAAGAGGGGAGAACCTCAGAAAATCTTATCGAAAACTTCAGTAATGCTATAGAACATTTAATAGATTTTCTTTTTTAAAAAATTATTCTACTTTTATTAATAAAATACATTTTGAAGAAATACTCAAAACCAAAATGATCAGATTTTGGTGTAGGCTTTTCACAATGTATATTTGAAAGCTAAATACTGCACAAAGAGACACTTTGGTCTTTAAACTACTGTTGACTTCATATTCTATTTTCTCGTATGTGTAGTAGTAACCAAGAGCCCAAATTTTTTCCCACGTTTTATTGATATGTATACATGCAAAATTCAAGGTTTACAATGGAGTTGAGCATTTTGTGCACATACACATCTTGTCAAGGTGACAAGGGCTTTCCCACTCTCCTTTTGTCCTTCCCCTACCCACCCCTTCCGCCCTCCCTCCCTGACCCTACTCCCCTCTTTCACTTTGTCTTTCGTCTTAAGTTTCATAGGAGTTGTAATCTGGGTCTCTCATATCAGAGAGACCATTCGATGTTTCACCTTCTGCTTCTGCCTTATTTCACTAAGCATGATGTTGTCTAGTTTCTTCCATTTGCCTGCAAAAGCCTTCACGCTATTGGACTTTATTGATGCATAGTATTCCATTGTGTATAAATGCCACATTTTGTGTATCCACTGGTCTGTTGATGGGTATTTTGGTGTCTTCCATATTTTTGCTATTGTTGATTGTGCTGCTGTGAACATGGGTATACATATATCTCTGTTATATGTTGTCTTGGTCTCTTTTGGATATATTCCCAGAAGTGGTGTTGCTGGATCAAAGGGGATATTTATTTCTAGTCTTTTAAGAGATCTCCATACTGTTTTCCAAAGTGGTTGTTTTAATTTACATTCCCACCAGCAGTGCAGGAAGGTTCCTTTCTCCCCAAGCCAA
Organism: Ctenodactylus gundi; assembly: GCA_004027205.1. Taxonomy (NCBI): domain Eukaryota; kingdom Metazoa; phylum Chordata; class Mammalia; order Rodentia; family Ctenodactylidae; genus Ctenodactylus; species Ctenodactylus gundi. The sequence continues at coordinate 640,928 of PVKB01000158.1, forward strand.
GCCAGCAGTGATTATTATTTGATTTGTTGATGTAAGCCATTCTCTCTGGGGTGAGATGGTATCTTAGCATTGGTTTTATTTGCATTTCTCTTATGGCTAGAGATGTTGAACATCTTTTCATGTGCTAAATACCTAGGAGTATACCTAACCAAGGACATAAAGGACCTATATAAAGAAAACTACATTACATTGAAGAAAGAAATTATAGGAGACACTAGAAAATGGAAAGGTATCCCCTGCTCTTGGATAGGCAAAATAAATATAGTAAAAATGACTATACTACTGAAACTGATATATAGATTCAATGCCATTCCTATCAAAATACCTACAAGTTTCTTCAAAGAACTTGAAACAATAATTCTTAAATTCATATGGAACCAAAAGAGACCAAGAATAGCCAAAGCAGTCCTGAGCAACAAGACCAAGGCAGGAGGCATTACAGTTCCAGACATCAGGCTATACTATAAAGCCATATTTGTAAAAACAATTTGATACTGGCACAAAAATAGACAGATAGACCAGTGGAACAGAATTAAAGATATGGAGACAAACCCAAATACCCTCAATAACTTAATCTTTGACAAAGGGGCCAAATGCATACAATGGAAAAAGGACAGCCTGTTCAACAAATGGTGTTGGGAAAACTGGACATCCACATGCAGAAGGATGAATCTAGTCACACATCTATCACCATGCACCAAAATCAAATCAAAGTGGATGAAAGACTTAAACATTAAAAATGAAACTCTAAACCTTCTAGAGACAAAGTAGGCAAATTTCTAAAAGACAGAGGGGTAGGCAAAGACTTTCTTGACAAGTCACTAAGAGCAAAAGAAATTATCCCCATTATTAACAAATGGGATCTTGTCAAACTAAAAAGTTTCTGTACAGCAAAGCAAACTATCAACATTGTAAAAAGAGATCCAACAGACTGGGAAAAAATATTTACCACCAACATCTCAGGTCAGAAGCATATAACTAGAATATACAGGGAGCTGAAGAAAAAAGTAAGCCTACCAGAATAAAGGGTCCTATTGAAAAGTGGCAAATTAAATGAAAAGACAGTTCACTCACGAAGAAATTAATAGATTTTCTTAACACTAAATAAATCTGGACCAAAATGTTACAGAAGTATACAACATATATGACAAATGACAGAATCTTTTATAAAGATTGTGTATGAATCAAAGTATAAATTCTGGTAAGCCCACCCAATGGACTACCAGTGTCCCCATTAGAAATCTTGTGATATAAGAAAAAAATTTGACAGTAGAAATGTTGACACATTATTCTTAGTTGAAAAATGCAAACCAAATTTCAGAATTTTCATAACATTTTAAGAGTGTGTACATACAAGCATATATATATATATATATATATATATATATATATATATACACACTTTTATAAATGGATAATATGTATTTGTGTATATTTAAATAGAGATAAGTTTCTAATTAAACATGCCAAAATACTGAGTGGTGCATTTTTTAGACTAGATTCCAAGGAATTGTTCTGCTTTGACACACTTGTTTTAATTTGATCACTTTTTTAGCTAGAAAAGTTTAGATTTTTCACACTCAAACAAGTGTCAAATCAATTGCTCTTTAATTTTGTAGTCATTTGAAAGTTTTTTTTTTCTGTGCAATGCCATGCATGACACAGGGTTAACATATAGCAGGGGTATTTCCCTTTAACGAGTATATTTAAGTTTTGGAGTCTGTATGTAAAAATTCACTTACTTGGAATACAATTATCTAACTCCAACTATTTGAGAATAATTAAGAATGGCAAATAATTTATTAAAAATGTTCACATCCTAAGTAAGGGCCATAAAATTCTCCACATTAAAACACTAAATTCAAACACACAGGTATGTATTTTATTTGGGGGCATTTTCATCTTTTTATTCAAGCATAAATCTTTAGGATCTTGTAGATTTCAATCTGAAAATTAGAAAAGATCAGGGAAGAAGGTACAGCTTAGAGAAGAAAAAAACTACTTCAAAACACACGAGGAATGAGAGAAAAGAGGCATAATTCTTAGAGGGAGCAGATGCTATGAGAAGAAATCTGATTGTGACACTGCAAAGACATAACTTACACCGAATTCAGTTGCTGTTCTTCATAATGGTTCCCTGACTCACAGCGTGGTTATGGAGGCATGGAAATTTGTTTCACTCTACTTAAGAAGATTAGAAAGTATGCATGATGTTATAGAAAGATACTGGATTTTTTTTAAAGTAAAACACCTTTTCCCTTGGCATAAGACAGTCAAAACGTTTTGCTGTGTGTACATATTCTTGCAGAGCAAGTGAAACATCTTTGATGATTGGAATTATAAGTACCAAAGAGATAATGAGTATGTAAGACAGTATCAGAGATTCTGAATGTTACAAAAATCATCAAGGAAAGAAAGGTGTTACAGAGAGGTGCATATTAACCTAAGTTGTATTACATGACAGATCAAAATATCACTAGATTATATCGGTTTCATACATTGCTATTAATGGTTACCTAAACAAGATCAATTTGAGTCTCTAAAAGATCAGAGGAATTCCTCAGAGCTCTTGATTCTTTCATTTATTGCTATATTTAAGAGGAAAGAAGGGAGGAGGCAGGGAAAAAAGAAAGATAGGCAGAACCTGTGACATCTTTTTATTCTCTAACCTTATTAAAATGCTTTTGTGAATATAAGAGGGATTTCATTTACAAATAGCGAGAAAAGTCTAAATCTGAGGCTTTCCCGAATGTTTCTCAGCTGAATGGCTCTTCTGCTCTTCCTGCTTACTGCTATCTCCAAGAACAACCCTAGAGATAGTTCGCGTGTTGTAGGAATGGGAGGAAAAGATGCTGAAGAAAAATGTGGAGCATGAAAGAAATGAGACAGTCTGAAATCAAAGTCTCTGAGATCAAGGGACCCGCTCAGCTGGAGCTTTGCTTCAGAGAACCTTTCTTCCAGCTCCTCCAGGATCTGTCCCTTTCCTCACTGCCGTAAGCCTCACCTTCACATCCCTTGGAACATTCCGTGCCCATCACACCTGTTACTTTCTCAAGGTTCCCTAAGAAACTTCTAGCAAGTCTTGCTTCTCTGCCAAGTATTAGTTACCCCTGTGATTAGCTTATCAAAGTATTTATCACACTCAATTGTGATGGTTCAATTAGCTAAGGATGTACATAATCCGTAGGCTCATCTCCTAGTAGACTAATATGCCACTTCTCTAGAATATAAGTTAACCAGAAGTAAAAAATCAGCAAACAAATCCTATTTAGAAGTAAAGTCTTGTGGCTGATTTGTGAGAGAAAATAAAACAATAAATTATTATTTTTTTACATTCCAGAAGCCATATCTTTTTAAGGTAATTATTTCTCCCTTTTCACCACCAGTTTTCTCCTGATATAAATTCCCAAGGAAGTTGTCGAAAATAAAACTTCATGTGTTCTGGCTAAATTATTTACATGAGAATAATCTGTCACATATTTCTGCTATTTTACATATTTGACCTGAAAGTAGAGGTCATTAGATCTCAGATCTGTGTCATTCTAGTAATACACCTTACAATTTAATTTTAACTAAGATTGTAAAGTAATCAAAATGGCTTTATATAAAATTTCTAATGTGTATGAAATCATGGACTCTAATGAATTATAGAATGAGTGAGTCCAAGAACTTCAACAAATTATTTTTTCCTTTAGAAGGTAGAAAAATAGTCTAAAATTGTATTGCTGAACAGAAAGTTATTGTAATTCTCTGAATGATGCTCTCCTGCTGTGGTGTTCTTCTTTTGGTAGAAGTTTCAGATTATTTTTTGAATTCTGTATTTATGTTATTTCTGTATTTTTTTTCTTTTGAGTGCTGGGTAATATTTTTCTTTACCACTTCAAGATAAGTGAACTGGAATCAGAAACCTAACTTTAGTGCAATTGGTGGCAAACCTACTAAATTGAAATAAAAGCTTAGGCTTTTTGTTTTGTAGGCTATATACTGACTTATCTCTCCAAAGCTCATAAAACATGAAATAAGCTTAATAAGAAAATGTGTCATTTGCTAAATGTACATAGTGGTACAAAAGCAGCAACCATGCATTAATGCAAGGTAAAAGATTAGAAAAAATATGCAAAGTTAGAATGCATATCCGGGTGGCTGATGTTCCTGTGCTTTTGCTTATAGAGGATAGTTCCCTTTGTTGATAAATTAAAGCCTTTGCAGAGGCTGCAAATTGCTGGGAACTTACCTCTAGGAGAGATTGCTCCAGCAAAGACTAGAAATAGAGGGCTGTTGTTACAGTGACAACCACAGTCACCCGGAAGACAGGTCACTAGGGCTGTTGTCAAAGCGTAATCTGACAGCAGCCCCACACCTGTTCCAAATGTTTCACCGTTCTGATGCTTTAGAGACAGTCCAGTAGACATGTTTACAGCCATTCAAGAAGATTTTTTTGAGTCTTGGCCCATAACTAATTTGCAAAACCAGAAAATTAATACCTTATTTTTAGCTCCTTAAATATGCACTGTCATGGAGTTCAGATGTACCGTGATACTTGCTGCTCTTAGGGAAGATCTGTACAGGATTGTTAAATTTTATAGCATTTCTAAGACTTTAGGCAATCATAGTTAAAGATCGTCAAGATAACTTACTCTATCGGGTAACTGACAATTCTACATGAGTTTTGCTATAGGAAAAAAATGCATATACCAGTAACCTTGCATCTATATAAACTCAGGAGGAACACGGGCATTGTAAACTCTCATGGTTCCTTGTATCTCATCTGCCACAAATGTGGAATCCCAGTCAGTTGCAAATATAATGAATCTGCTGTAGCATTAGATCCTTCTTGTAGGATGATATTTTTTAAAAGCTCAAGACATGTTTAATCTGCCACCGTCATCAAGATACCGATGCAGTTTGTGTCTTATACTAAGGAGTACATGGGAAATAAATATGGCACATGATCCAGTTGCCCACTTAGAGGGAATACTCTTTCTAATTCTCACAAAGGCAACATCAAGCTAAATATGTTGCCAATGTCATAAATACATTAGAATGAAGCATGGTATATCATTAATAAAAGAAAATATCAGCAGTAAGACTCATGCAGCCCTCTGAAAAAAGATTGAATTATGATAGCTATCAGAAAAAAGGTCAACATGAATCTGTGATTTGTGTTTGTGTATAAGATATACAAAACATAAATTAAGTTTCAAGCATATGTAGAATGACTCGCATGGAATTATTTGCAAATCATGCTTTATTATACACATGGCTTCATCTTATTTTCAGTTATGGTGTTGAAGAAGGTAGAACTCTTCAGTGGGCTTTTAGATTGACACCAAGGAAGGAAATATGAAACCTGTGGCTTTATGCTGGATATGCATCACGACTACCACCTTAATAAAATTTTAATAGTAGAATAAACTGTCTTTAATGTGCAGTTTTGGAGATTTTGTTTTATAATGTTGAGATTTAAGAACATTTATATTGTCAGATACAAACAAATTGGCAAAAAATTAACAAAGTACAATTAGATATAAAGAATATTTAAAATACAAGCATTATATGTGTGTAAATCTACACTCAAATAATTTATTTAATCCTAGGAAATTTGTCAATTATCCAGACTCCAAAAGCAGATATGCATGAAGCCTTTTTCAATATATCATAAGGCAAAGAAAATTGTATTAAATCATGTTTATGCTGTCATTCAAGTGAACTATGAAATCAGAATTCCATGCATGAAAAAAGTCTGCATTTATTTACATTTACATTTTCAGCAAAATATACATTGTAATGTGACCAATAACGTCCACTGGTTTTGGTTACAATTTCTGAGGGATGTCCTCATAGGGAAATATTCCATGTGATGTGATTTGATGATATTTTTTTTACTTTTTTATGATTGCTTGGTTCTCATTTAAAAAATATGCCTTGTTTTACATGAACAAAAGTCATTCCAAAAATAAGAAAAAGAGTGTAACTTATGGTTGTATTCTTGGCAATAAAGCATGCTTTCAAGTCAAGGATGATATATCTAGTTTAGAGATCCAGAAGGAAGTAGTGGAAAGAATGCCAGATACACTTCCAATGCCAGTTCCTCCATTAATTCAGTGTGTTACATGATAGTCATAAGTACTTACTTAGAGATTACCATCTGCCATAATCTGTTGTAAATTCTACTTCTTTAATCCTCTCTGGAAAGCAGATAAAAGCACCCATTTTACAGATGAAGACTGAGGCCCAGGGATGGACAATGAATTTAATCCCATGATCTGCAATCCTTTCTTAGCAACCATTAGCAGTACTCTCACATGTCTTGGGAAAGTCATACTAAACTATCAGAGCCTCTGTTTTCTCATCTCAAAGCAGAAAGGTATTGACTCCAAAATATCATGGACAGTTTGCCTAGAAACAACAGAAAAATATCAAGTGGCAGACAGCAGTGAATGATCATGTTCTTCTCAGTGATCTTTCTTGCTGACTTTCACAAGGTTTTTCTCTAACCATTGCCTTATATTTGTTTAAGGATCTCTGGGTTGGCAGAAATATGATGACTATGACAAATTCCAATTTCTGTATTGAGGAAATGTAAATAGCATGTTCCTGCAACAGAGTTTTGTTCTGTGTTTCCTCCCATTTGGAACCAGAAAACAAGTGTAATACTTGTTTTGTCCCGTGTACATTATAGAATTATTACTTGTTGTACCACATAGACAACAGACTGACAGAAACTAACACTAGAGACGAACCAGGAACCCTGTCTTATGGCCTGGCAGAGATGTAGATCTAGGGGTCATGAACATATAGGTGATATCACAGCCGTAGATGCAAATGAAATCATCCAGGAGGATCCTGGAAGCAAAGACTCGTGGGACCAGATTTTGGGGAGTATCAGCATTTAAGGAACTCATGGGCTGGAGAGAACAGGAGGAGTCCAGTCAAAGTGGTCTAGTATCTGAGAAGCTAAAGGAAGACCCCAAAGAGGTGATGATTTAATGATTTTTTTCTTTTTACTTTTTTATGATTGCTTGGTTCTCATTTAAGAAATATGCCTTGTTTTACACCAACGAGTCGTTCCAAAAATAAGCAAAGTGCTGTTGAAAGGACAAGATAAATAAAGGCAATAATTTTCAAACCCTATTTCCACACAGAGGTAAGAGCACTTTTAATAAAGTGACAGGGGCAAAATCAAAGTACAGTAGGCCATTAAAGGATGCAGAAGAGAAATAGGATGCCATCTAAAAGGAGCATAGGTTCAACAGCAAGCTTTCACTGTGCATGGCTAATGGAACGAGCAAGTAGCCAGATGGGCTAGAACTCACACTTGGTAAATTGGTACTTGGATAGGTAAATGGTACTGAGTTGAAAACCTGACATGTATTTTTCCAGACCATTTAACGTAGAAATTTCATGTTTTTTTTTAAACTGCTAAGCTATTGAATTTTTAACTGGTTTCTTGGTGATGAAGGTTGGTGTACCTGCTTACTTTGTACAAGACAGTCAGGACTGTGGAACTACTATTATTCAGTCAATTGAAAGTGGATAACATAATTAGATTGCATCAGTTCTGTCTTCAAAGAGGTCTTGTTGTATTTTAAAATATGCTACCAGTTCAGTTTTACACACGTTTTCCTACTGAATATTTCTATGAAAACACTTCAAAATGCAATTTACTGCTATGATCAGCAACAGGAGAAGACTGTAAAATTTCTACTGTTCCAAATTCTATTCCCCTTGATCTGTCGTGCTTGGACTGTAATTTTTGCAAGCCATTTATCTTGTTGGAATTTTATGCTGGAGCATACAGTGCTGGTAGTTTTATTTGATCACCGACAATGAGTTCTGATACTCTTTTTCTGATATTGAGCATTTCAAACAGTTCCCTAATGAGTCTGCCTCTGCGCTCCAGTGCTGTTATTAGGTGTGATCGATGTTCCATTGTGAAACTAGGCTTCCAAAAATAATTGACTTATTTTCCTTGGTGACTCTTCATTTTTATGGAATTTCCTTATTTCTAATATTGTAGATCTTAGTTTGCCAAGCCAGAACCTCTCTAGTGTAGGTTTAACTTCTAAGAGTAAGTGCTATTTGAATACCGGGACATGGGAACTCGTGGCTTTATTCAGAAAACATGTGTTGAGGACTGCTGTGCCACATCCCTCCGCATTGGGGTTCCAAACTCTCACACAAGGCTCTGCGTGAAGCTCACATTTCTGACAGACAGTTACGCCTGTGGTTTTGTGAAGTTCCTGCCAACTTGTGCCAAGGTAGCACAATCAGAAAGTCTTTCCAAAGGTGGTAACCCTGCGAATCCCTTTGCCACTACTGGGACAGAATGACACCTGCAACTTAAAGGAGGAAGGTTTTATTTTGTAAGTTTCGGAAGGTTCAGTCCATTGTGTGCTGACTCAGAGAAAAAGTCTGGCAAAAGGGTGTGGTGGAGAAAACTGCTCACCTCATGGGAACCAGTAAGCAGAGAAAGGAGAGGGGTCCAGGGACAAGGATATACCCTTTCAGCTCGCACCTCCGGTGCCCTGCTTTTTCCAACCAGGCCTCGCCTTCTGTCAGCACATTCAGCTGTGACCTCATCAGTTGAGTAACCCACTAATGACTGTAGCGGCCTGTGACCCAGGCACTTTACGAAGGCCCCGCTTCTGAACACATCAGACTTTGGAGGAATGTTCTGGATGTTTAACAATGCTTGAATTAAGTTTTGAAGAATGAGTAGGATTTAGCTAAAGGAAGAAAAGAAGTAAGATCAACATTAAAAGAAAATAATATTTCTAATAATCTATCGTATATAATGAAGCAGGGGAACATATACACCGATGATATAAAGTGACAACAGATTGAACAGTTCACTTAGGGGCACCTAACTTAACGATTATGACCTCTGTTCTATTCTTCGATATGTCACCTACCTTTGCATCAATGTTCTTTTGAATCTCATCTCTGTGCATTAATACCTTTTTTGCCTTTCTTAAGAACTATTTGGTGGCGTAACAGTGCCTTCTGATGACAGCCATTATTCCAGAACCTTTTGAGTCTGGCTTCAAGGTCTTCCTGGGCTTAGGGTCTTCTGATTCTCTTTAAAAATTGAAGAATTCACTATTCCCTCAGCCCACCTCTCCCTTCCAACATCCATACCTTTTTGGTCAGGTTGTCCCCTCTGCTTCGGATGCTCTTCTTTGCTTGCACCCCTTCTCTGTCATGTCTTACCTGGATTTTCCTGCCTAATCTTCGAGGCTAAAGTGTCTGCAACAAATATCAGTATGTACATGAATACCAATAAAGTCATTATATAATTATGACATTTAAGTAATTTTAGTCATTAAAAATAATTTTTCAGGAAGGATAATTATGAAAAGATGAGTTACATAGTGCTAAGTAAGTCAAAAATGTAGTATATTTAGTTTAAAAACATTTATTAAGGGGAACTGCAAAGCACACATCTCTAGGCATACTCAACATGTATTAACCATGTTGGGTTAGGTAATGGCTCTTCTTTTTTCTATGTTGGCCTGTTCTTATTTTTACTTTATTTTTCTAACAGTAAAATACAGTGATTTTACAGGAAAAAAGATGCTATTTTCAACTTTTATGTAGTTTCTTAAGTCCTGTTCTTCCTTCAAGAAGCTCAACTTTTTTTTATTATTCATAGATTCTTCTCTGGATAGAAAAGCAAAGTACTAGCCCATTAGGTAAATTTTTAGAAATAATTTTTACATTCTCTCTGGTTCTATCACATTTTGTGTTCCACACATAGCACTATATCACATTCTTCTACCTTGAGGTTTAATTAATATGCTACATCCCCCAGAATAACCAGCTGATACTGTGAATACAGATCATTGTTAAATGAATGAATCCTAATGGTAATTCAGAGAGTCCTCTTCAGTGAGCCTGAAACTTTATTAGGGAGACAGTACTTGTTTCAAAGATAAACATATAAATACACATATATGTATGTATGTAGGTTAGGTGTTAGGGCAAAGAACAGTAATTGTCAAGTGGGTGTATAAATGTGCAGCCTGTGGTATAGTCAGTTCTAAAGGGATTATATAAGCAGTGTCAATAAAATCTTGCTTCCGAAAATGAGATCTAGAGGTTATGGCTGAGCTAGACAGGTCCCCAAAATGAAGCACTTTTACTTGGAGACACCCTTGAGTGAGATTTGAAGGTCAAAATTGAGCTAGTCTTTGAAGGATCTCACCCGTAGCCTCTTATGCTGGCTCTTCACAAAAAAGAGAATGCGGTTAACCTGCAGAGCAGATCAGCTGCACAGGTAAGTGACCATAGAGTCAGGTTTTAATTTACCTGCTTGTTCTGTCTTGCTTGTGATGGTGGTTAAAATGACAAAGGGACTGAGGCCCCTCCCCCATTATTTTTATCCCTTGAACCTTGTAAAAAGCATCTGCAAAGTAAAGGAAATGAGGCAAAGAAATTTTGTGTGAAATCAAATATTTAATGTTATATTGGAATATTATCCATTCTTGCTATATTTAGATGTAATCCACTAGAGATAAGGCATGTCACATAGATTTCTTCTTCTAAAATTAAAATGTGGCTACACAGGTATCGCTTTGATATTCAGTCAGCTTCCAGGCTCTGTGATATTGTCATGTCTTCAGATCCCTGGGAGGAGACACTGATGAATCGGATGACAAGAGACTCGTGAGCTTCTGTCCACCAGGAACCCTGCTGCGTGTCACTTGCAGAACTCACACAGTCCATTTCCCTTTGTTTTCTATTTTTGAATCTGAGCAACTTGAAAAGCAAAATACTAGTCCATTAGGTAAAAATCTTCCCTACTTCAGGTACTCAGAGCTCGTAATGTTGGTTCTCTGTCCTGCATAAACGCATCAGAATCCTGACTCGGACAGCCCTCTTCTCTGTCTTAACATTTTCTTTTTATTTCCATGGCCTTTAATTTTTTTTTCTATCTCAAAAATGCCAAAATAGACACAACTAGGCAGCCCTTGAGCCACATCACATGTGCTTTCCTGGGGTTTTTCTTCCTTCTTTCCTTCCTTCCTTCCTTTCTTTTTAATAAACAGAATGTCAACTGTCGGGGTTATAAATGAAGGAAAAGAGAAACTATTGAAGTCAGACCAGCTTTAAAAACATACTAAGAATTTTTCTAGCTAAATTGTGATTTTAAACTAAAAATAGATCTCAGTTACCTGAACTTTTTCTTGGGAATTTGACAGACAGACAGATACCGCCAGTCGGAGTTAAGGGGAAAATGACATCTTGTTGTATTATTTTATTCTTTGCTACCCTGAGCATAACTTTTTAATGAGTTAGGTGTGCTCAAGGCATTAGGGTGTTTGTCGTATGTAGATAGCATGACAAAGGTATGCAAGAACAAAGTCAGTGTGTAAGATGAAAAATTGGAAAAATTGCTTAATGGAAAGTGTGACAGTGAATGTTGTTAATATATTCTTTCAGATCCATCGTTTATAAAAGGTTCAATATTTGCTTAAATATCTTTTTCTAACAGTTTCTTTTGGATCTTAGTACAATTCATTTTTAAAATTTTGAGGCTATTATTGGTCTCAAGTGTGTGATTTTTTTATAGTGGCTTATTCTCATTTTACACTGTTAGGATCTAAAGAAGACAAACAGATAATCTATAAATGAGTTATTAATATAACTCAATCTTTACTTCAGTATCAAATATTCTAGGTGTTAGTTTCTTTAATAGGACTTTATCATTAATCTCATAAAGGGAAATAAAGGCAGCCATATTATTATTTTATATGGATATTAATACAGTATTAGTACAATGTTAATATTAGTTTTCATGGGATAATATCATTAAAACTTTACAGCACTGGAGCTAAAGGAATAACACAGTAGTTAGAGTACTTGCCTGTCACGTGCCAAGGCCCTGAGTTTGACTCCCCAGCACCATGTAAGCCAGGCGGGTTGGCCCAAGCCAGGGATCTGAACAGGCTGTAGCAGGAGGACTTGTCTCCAAAAGAAGAAAACCAAAAGATTATAGAACTAGTTTTTTAAAATTTAGTTTGACTATTTTACCAAAAAGTCAAAAGAAAAAGTGTTCCACATAGACTAGATAGCTACTTGTTTTTTTAAAAGGGCATCTAAGAATTCCAGTCCCCACCAAGCCCATCTGCTCCTCTTGCATCTGGTCACAAAGGATGCTTGTCTCATGGCAATGAGGAAACAGACATCCTACCACATCCTACCAAGGTAATCAGAAAGAAAACATCCTCAGAAGCATTTACATCTAAGAAAAGCTGTGTCTTAAATGTATTTGTTTGGTTTAACTTAAAAGTAAATTATTTGATATGTTCTCTAAATTATTTTTACAATCTATGTAAACAAATCCATAGTAATATGCTATACCAAGTTCATTATTAACAATATACTATTCACAATAATGAGATGGGTTTGTAAAATTGCAAGACACATTACATATACTTATGTCACCATCATGCAGTATAGTTCTGATAAACTGTGCCTATTTTTAGGGTACACTTTGAGCTTTGCCGGCCCACACGTGTTCACTTCTGTAGCACACGCTGTGGTTCTGTCACACCAGAAAGTTTCCACCAGCTGCTTTGCAGTTAATCCCCCTTTCCTGTCATTAGTCCCACAGAACCACTAATCTGCTTTCTATCACTGTAGCGTAGGCTTTTCTAAAATTCCATTTGAAGTGAACCATACAGTATGAGGTATATAACTTTAGCTTTTTCATTTCATAATGCATTTGAGAGCCATCTGTATTGCTGCATACGTTAATAGCTGGGCCTTTTCTTTTTTTTGAGTGTTATGCCATTATATGGATGTTCTAGTGCTTGTTTCCAATCATTCAAGTTCTTTCTAGCTTGGGGATATTATAATACAGCTGCTTTTGAATATAGTGTGTACATATTAATATTATTATTCTTAAGCAACTATCTAGAAATGACATGGCTGGGGAAAGTTGCATTTCACTTTGTAAGAAACTGCCAAACTGTTTTCCAGAGTGGTTCTGCATGTCCATCCTCAGTGTGTGGACTGCGAGCTCTTCAGATCCTTATCAACATTTGCCAATCTCAGTCTTCTGAATTTTAATCATTTTGGTGGGAGTAAAGGGGTATCTTGTTGAGTTCAGGTCTTCCATTTGGGCTGTAGGAATAGCACAGCAGTTAGAGTGCTTGCCTAGCAAGCACAAGTCTCTGGGTTCAATTCCCCAGCACATGCCTGCAATCCCACATTCAGAATGCTGATGCAGCAGGATTGCCATGGGTTTGAGGCCAGCCTGGGCTACAGGGGAAAAACCCTGTCTCATTAAAAAGTAAATAATAAATAAATTTTTATTTTCCTAATGGGCTAAGGACGCAGTGCCCCTTTTCTGTGTGCTTATGTGCCATTCATGTGTCATCTTTTGTGAAGTGTATATTCTGTCACATGCCTGATTTTTGTTCATTTTATTTGCTATCTTGTGATTAATTCATTAGCATTTGCTGTGTTTTTAGGTACAGTTCATGCCCCATATGTAGTACTTCTAGTCCTTTCTGAGTTTGGATCCTTTCTGACTCCCCCTTTTTGTTCTTTGATTACTTGTTTGCCTTATTTCTTGGCTTCGATTACCTTTCATTCAGACCATATTCTATTACTTTTTCTGGAAACTCCCACTTCTAGTCCTATCCCATCTCTTCCTTGTGTCTGTCTTATTCGTTTCTGGGACACATTACCCAACATCAACAATCTAGAGGAGGAAAGATTTATTTTAGCTCACAGTTTCCAAAGTTCTCAGTCTGCTCATGGGCAGCTGGCAAAGGCATGAAGGGTCTGGCAGGGAATGCTTGCTCACAGCATGATGAGAGGAAGAACCGGGGGCCTCCAGAAGAAGCTGACGTAGGAGTTGACATCCTTCCAGGCTATGCACCTACAATCTAATCCTCCGCACACCTGTCTACCACACACCTATATTCCACCCCTCCTGACCAGGTCCCGCCTCTCACAGCAGCACATGGAATCCATAAGGTCCAAATACATGAGACTCTTGGAGGACTTTCCAATTCTGGATCACAATACTTGGGGTCCAAGTATGTCAGAAGTCTTTCATTTGCTTTTCCCTTTTCCTCTTCTAATTGCACTCCTAAGGACATTTCCTTGCATGTCCTATGCATACCTTTTCCATGCCTTTCTCAAGAGGAATGCCAATGGTCTATTTATAAATATTTTCTTGTTAATTCGGCCTATTGTAAACATGTGAAAGTACTAAAAATTCATAAATTTTGAAAAATCAAATTCAGCTAGAGCTTAGTGCAAAAGTTCAGAAGATTAATTCTGTTAATTTGATCATACTAGAATAGAATCCTATCCTAATAGCATTGAAAGAGTAATTCAGTGAATCCTCAGGGAAGGACAAGATTAAGAGAATTTTTTTTCTAGGTCATGTCAATGTGGTTGCCTTGACTGGGTAATTGCTCCAGCAGATGTGTGAGCATCTCTGCTCAAGGAGGCATTCCTGGTCATCCTCCCTGTCGGCTTCCTCTTTTGTGCCCTTTTATCCCCCCACCTGGCCTCTGTTCTCTTCTGTACCATACTGCTTTTTTACTTCACAGTGTAAACCTCTCGGGGATAGGACCTTGTTCTTTTCAAAAATGACGCAGCTCTTGCTACATATTACATGCCCAGAAAATGTTTGTTGAATCAATGATGCTGCCTTTAACATTTCCATGAGTATAGACCATCTTTCTTCAGATTTGTTTTATTTCTATTAACATGGACTTATTTATGCATACTAAAAGTCCCATAAGCTTGCTTGATGTATAAAGATTTCTGACAATTCTAGAATCTAGAATCTGGAAAGTTCAAGTTTCTAGTGGTTCTGATAACTGGACAGCACTTTTTTGTCTGCAAGTGACCATCTTCTGTTTGTATCCTCAACTGGCAGAGAACAGAGAAGGAACTCTCTTTCTAAGAGCTCTACTTCTCCTGAGAGCTCTATGCTCATGAGCTGAATACCTCTCAATGCTTCCCTCCTAATATCCTTACAGTTAGGTTTAGGATATTAACAACTAAATCTAGGACACAGCCATTCCACCCATAACAATTATCAACTAAAATATTTATTCTGTATTACAGTGACCACTGCTGGTATTTTACTAAACCCAATACTTGCTTTTAACATTTTAAAAACTGACAATCTTTTCTTTGAGTTTGGTTTTTTTCTCTCTGCCATATATCCTTGGGAACAGGAAGGCCTTTTTGTTTCTCATGAAAACAACTATCACTGATTGTTTTGAACCCTTATTGGCTCTACACTATTGGTAGACTTTGTTGTTGTTGCTGTTGTGGTTGTGAAGAAGTGAGATGGGGTGAGTTTAGAGAAAAATATTTTGGATATTATTGTACATATAAGCATTAGCCCTTTCGCTACTATAAGAAGAAATAAATGTACTTTTGGAACACACAGTTTAAGGTTATTTTAAAATAGTGAACATTTTAAAATGTTACTGCTGCTTAGTGGACTTTTTTGATCAGTGACATAACATGACCCAGATTATAAAGATACGGGGGTCTGTTAACAATTTTATCCAATGATTTCATGGGAATTTTGATGAAAATGTTATGTATATCATATACGAGTATAATGAATTGCGGAAGCGTTCAGAAAATAGAACCAGTTTCCTATTGGCATAGTATTTTCCCTGCAGTTGGATTAGTAGTCAGTCACCAAAGTCCGCAAACTGCATAAGATCTCAACCAGTATGCCTTCAAAAAATGGTTCTGAGACTATTGCTGGGAACGTGAGTAGGCGGCTTGCCCATTCTTTCTCAAAGACATTTTTGCGTCCAGAAGTGCTGATTAGACTTGCCTCAAGTACGGGGAGCAATGAAGCAGACGGGGCTTCTATGCAAAGCGACCCTGTTCAGTACTCAGCCCGCACACCGGCATGTGTGCGATTCTGTAATTACTCTGATTGCTTGCACATGGGTCAGACCCGAAGGCCTCTCTCTGACTAGCGACTGTACGAAGTGGCCTCCGTTTTCTTTTTTTAATGGTGTTAGTTAAGTTGCTGACTGCTTAGAACACAAGTGGCCCGGTCCTGGCATGTGTGGTGAGACTGGCCCCTCCATTTACTGTGCGGCTGGTGCGCTGCCTCTGCTGAAGTCAGTTCGTGCTGCGAGGGTGCCTGCCCTACCTCACTGATGTCTCCAGATCCCCTGTTGTTTTCACTACTTGCTACATCTGTCGGTTAGTATCCTTAACTTCTATCTGTGGTTAAGTTCTGCATTTTTAGAAAAAATACTTTTTATTCTAACTGATGCTGGTTTTCCTCAAATTCTACTTTGAGAGCAGCAGTGCCGCCGCACCAGCTGTCACCGGCACACGTGTCTTGCGTCCTTGTGCGCACGTCTCCTTTTCTGTGAGCGGGGCAGGCCCTCGGCGTGCAGTTACCTTGCTCTCGGCCCCTCCCTTCCGTTTGGTGTACTGAACTCTCGTAGAGCGCTATTTCCAGTTTCTAACACACGAATCAATCGTGTTGACATAACTGTTTATTCCCGTTTTCGGTGCTGCTGGTTGTCTCCTTCCTCTGCTCTTTTTATAGACTCCTCTTTACATTTTATGGAATGTATACTTGGGTGATTCCTTTACATGTCTAATATATGATAATGCATGTGCATATGGAAAGGCATATTCTCCTCCCTGACTCCTTCCTCTTCCCTCTGCGTCCTGGCTCCCGTGGGTTCGACTGCTTTCTTATGCCATGCCCTTCTGCCGCCGTGCCATTTCGTCCTTGGAGCCAGCCGATGGTGATCCACATCCTCTTAAACCATGAGTCAAAAATAAACCCCGCCTCCGCAGGTACTGGGTATTTTTTCCCAGCAATGGAAACGCAGCCAACACAGATGCCATGCCAGGGAACTGGTGTGCCAGTGAGAAGGTGCCTGCAGAAGCTCCTGTCAGGAATGGACGAAAAAGCAAAGGCTAGCCCCGGGTCCTTCAAGAACGTGACAAGTTATGTCTTTATAGGTTTTGTTGTCACCTGTATCCCGCTCCTCCCTGCCCATTCTTCCTGTTTAGCTGTCATTTTCACCAGTGTTAAGGAAACTGCTGCACCACTCGTTTGTTGCTGTAGAAGGTACTGCTGCTCCTTGTTTCTTATTCTGTTAGTTTGCATCCAGAGTGTGAGGTCAGAATGATTTTCTAATCTTCTCCCTTGGGTCACTCACATGGTTTCAATAGATGAAAAAGGTTGGGTGATTTGATCGATATTCTCCCCCCCTCCTCTTTCTCCACTTCCCCCTCTCCACCCTCTCCATATATTCTCACCTGGGCTTTATTTGTGTCAGACATGCTCCAGGAAGATGAAAGTGAGAGTGGCAAGGTCACTGGGGCCCTGTACTCCAGAACTTCATACCATTTCTGCCACATTCTTGGGGTTGAAATTAAAGGCTTGTGGGTAGAGTAGTACAAAATATTACCATCACATTTTCACATCATACCTGTCTCTGTCAACATCACCTTCTAACTTAGATTTCAAATATTAAAATTTACGTGCTTACATACCAATCCCTTGTAAAAGGTGAAAAGTAATTAAGTTATGTTTATCTGTGGCATATACCAGAGAACCTGGCCCTAGGAAGATCTTAACAAATATGTGTTTAACCAATTATGAATTAATTGGTTTTATGTGTGTATGCTTTTATTTATATATGTATGTGTTTCCTGTTTTGCATAATTGTTGTAGCTGGTTCTGTGATAAGACTAATGAGAATAGTACTTTGCAGAAAGTACAAAGTAAATTGAAAATGTCTTTGCAATGTTAAAAATCAATGTTAAAAATCACTTTTGTGTATGTCAAACATTAGCCATAAAATGCCGTATTCTTAGCACCTACAAACTCATCTGCATAAGAGACTTACCAGTGTGTCCTTCAGTTTCCAGGTCAAATAACCAGGAGTGAGTTATTTTCCCACCATTATTGTCATCAGATATATCAGACTTCATAGACTCTGTTAGATGTTGTTTTATGGCATGTGTCGAAAGAAGATCTTACTAAGAAAAGTCTGTTTTCAAATATGCCCCTGGTTTGCTTAAAAATACTTTCAACATTATATAAAATCAGTAAGTAACAGTAGTGACTTAGTTTCATAGAGTTTAAAGGTCCCACATCCTAGCTAAGCTCTCACATAGATGATGACTCTGAAATCAGTCTGGTGCTGCAACACCCAAGAGGCGCTTTGCCGGTGGTGCTATGCATTGTGGCTGAGTGCTGTTATGCAGTTGCCACATTTTTTTCAGGATATAGAAATCACTTAACTTCCAAAATTCTTGGGAATCCTTTAAGCACCATAAGCTTTACATTTATGTAAATGATTGTCTTCGTCTTGAGTTTGACACCTTTGTTTCCTGTAACCATAGTCTACAAGATGGCAGAAACAAATTTCATTAAGAAAGCAAAAGGACACTTGTATTAATATATTCAAAGTTAATATTTGCTTAGACAGGCAGTCATTCATGAATGTGGTATGCATATTTGTGCAGAT
The DNA here is from genome assembly GCA_004027205.1 of Ctenodactylus gundi. Taxonomy (NCBI): domain Eukaryota; kingdom Metazoa; phylum Chordata; class Mammalia; order Rodentia; family Ctenodactylidae; genus Ctenodactylus; species Ctenodactylus gundi. Next base: position 659,437 of record PVKB01000158.1, read on the forward strand.
AACATCAAGCAATCGCACGATAAATAACTAATCATGGGACATTTAGAAAATATTTTAGACATATTTTGAAATAATTTTTCTAATAGAACTGTCATGAGAGAAATAGCTATGTATATGAAACTTAGTTTTATATAATACCACGAAACTAAGTCTCCCCAAACATAACCCAGAATTAAAGTGAAATGAAGATAAGGCAGGCTTTCCTGACCATGGAAAGAAAATATACAGAGACAGAGGGAAATTGAATTTCAGATCTTTGTTTCAGGGTAAAAAGGAATTACTGTAAAATAGTTCTATATTCATAACTTAGAATCTTTTAGTTGGGTTCTATATACTGCAAGCCATCATAAGACGAGAGGGAACTTTATCATAAAGTCATCTGGGATATCACTTCATAAACATAGAACACAGCATTAGAAACTGAAATAAAGAATAATGAGAATTTCATCTTGATAAATGAAAGAATTGTTGAGATATGTGAAAGGAAATATTATGTCATTTGAGTTCCTATAAATACTGCAAAGTGTTTCCCATTAACAGATGTAAGTGCCACAATAAATGTGTTTAGGCGTTTTTCCTCTATACAGCAAAGACCAAAGTTCCCTAAAGACACTTTCTGTAATAATGTGCCAGATGAGGCTGTATCCCAGCTGCAGCTCTCCAAACTATCACTTACCAGTCTCTTAGCCATCACCAAATGAGAGGTAGAAATCCAAGATGGACAGTACCTCTGTTTGGTTGGAAGAATTGGAGGCAGAATATTTGGTTAATGTATCCATTATTGGCCCTCTCAGTAATTGATAGGGTCAGTAGCACCCCTTGTAGAAAGAAGATAATTCTGCAGTGAGTTAAGCTCTACATGATCTACAGATGATTCCGTATCTTAATCTAAGTACATTTCACCATAATTAGAGTGTATTTGTTCATTAGTAGCTGAACATTTTGCAGACTATAAAAATTTAGATTTTCCTAGGGCTCATTATGGCACCTTGCGCATCACAGATTACACAGTTGTCGTGTGCCTTTATGTGCCTTTTATGTCTTACTTTAGGCCCCATTGTGACTATGCATATCACTTTGTGAAAAGAATAAACCATAAGAAATGATTATGGAAGAATTGTTATACAGAATAGAAAAGAGTAGAAAAAAATAATGCATATTTTAGACTTCTCAGCATGTTCCCTATTCAGCAGCCTAAGTACTGAGGCAAAGGCTCTATTTCATTACACTTTAGTGGAAAAAAAAAAAAAAGTCTCAGGAACAAAACACCAGACATCTGCCTACTTGGGAGTAGAAGAGTGTAACTTTTGTCAAAATAAAATGAAGTGTAGTTCAACAATACGAAGAGAATACTTAGCACTTTAAGTGGAAAACTAAAGGAATATGAGCTTTGGATACTGGGTCATTTATCAGCCGCGTGTTCCTGGGCAAGTTATTTAATCTCTAATTTACCTGTATAATATAGACATCCACAATCCAGAGTGATGTTTTAGATTAAGATAGGTAAATTTCTTAATATTCTGCTTGATATTTAATAGGTGTTATTCTTATAGGGTTGAGAATTTTCTTCCTTGGTTTTATCATACAATTAATTATTACATGGAGATAAACCTGAAAACCCCCACATTGTGATAAAATGGCTCCTGAAGGAGCGGGAACATTTGCCACAGGGAGTGATACTCATTAACTTACCCTTCCTTGTGACTTGCGTCCTTTAGCTCCTCACACTCACTATTGCACCAGCAACAAGGAAAGGGTCTTCCTCAGTTGTCTACCACTGCTGTGTGGCAAGCATCATCCAGCCGCATACAAGGAGACAGTGCATTTAACACAAAGTATGCGGAACATTCCTTGAAAGAACCATATGCTGGTGCCAGGGATCCCTGTTTTCTTCGGGTTATTGCAAGTGTTCCAAGTGTGCATAAATCGATGTGTGCTATTTTTCTGTTGTGATTACTAAACTGCAGATATATGAGAACATTGTTGAATCCTTAGGAGCTTTTCATTGATTTATATTTTTGCTGAAAGCCATTGTAAGATCTATGGCTCTCGCATCAAAGTAGATGTAGTACCAAGGAGTCATAAAAAAATTGGTGTTTTATGAAAACCCTCATGCTCAGAAAAGTTGAAGATGAGTGTTCACATTTCTCAGTTCCAGAAAGACATAATACATAGACTTATACATCTTAAGAAAAACACTCAATGACAATCTAGTCCTTTAAGTCCCAAGTTCAGAACTTATCACAGTAGAGACTGTTATATCACTTCTGCAGAATAAAATTCATAAAATATGTGTGAGGTTGAGTATTAACAAAAAATGTTTGAAACAGTATCTAACACAAGTACGCCAATATGTGATAGCTGTTATGAGATGGCTATTTGGTTAGGAGTGGTGTTGTAACTTTTTTCAGTCTACTGTTTGGAGTAACTTACTGCGTCCAAGAGTAACATTGTAAAGTGTATTGCCTGTCACTGAGGCAGGTAACTCCTGTTTGCACTTATACTCTCAAAATAGAAACAGGTAGGTATTTTTAAATCCCCTTTTCAGAAGTCTTCCAGGAACAGAGCCTTTGCCATGAGTACTGAATCCTGGTGTTTGTGGCATATTTTACTGTAGCCTCAGATCCCTCTTGACTCTTGATGCATGTGCTTAAGACAGAACTCAGTTTTGTTGAATCATCCCTTGCAATTTGATATATTTCTTTGATCTAAAGAAATGTAAACATTTACTTTCCTTCAGTGTTTTTAATCTAGAGGAACTGGGGGAACAGTTTCTGTAGACCAGATTCTCTATTTGTTGAGACATTTAATAGTAGAAAAACATTTATTTAAAATCTGTGCTCAGAGAGTCTGTAAAAAGTTGGTATCTCATTTCATTGTGATCTGTGGTATCGAGTAGAAAACATTAACTGAGGGTTTTGACTGTATTCATTTCATAAAGCTATAAATCTTGGAGATTAACCATGGTAATTAAATACAAAAAAGGTCCCCTCAAGTTTTTCAGGTAAATGTACAAAGTGTTATCCCTACTATGGGTTTGATTTTTAATATATGTGTTTAGCTAACTTTTCAGGATCATGATTGCTAAGGCAAAAAGTAGGTGGAATTTATATGTGTACACATCCAACTAATATTCCCTTGTAGGGAAGTCACTCAAGGAAACAACATGAAAAACCAAATGAAGGAACCATTTCTCTGTGTGCTGAGCATGGCTGTCCCATAAAGCTAGGTGACACATGGCATCTTCCATTGGTGATTCTCAGGGAACTAGCTGTGTCAGGAAAAGACTTGGCTTTTTGCATCTCAGCTGCCAGCCAGGAGCTTTACTGGAAGAAATCCCTGGGAGGTTCTGTTTCCTGGAATATGTAGTCCAGTGCAGATCTCCCTCTGCTCTTGAGAAGGTAACCTGGTATAAATACTTGGTGATTCATACTTTCTAGGAACTGTATTTCCCCATCATGCCCGTATTCACCCAGTTACCACCTTGTCTCTTCGACCGGAGCCTACGTCATACCTTACCCACCCTGCTGTCCTCAGCCAGTTCCCAGCACTACTCAATTTTCCCTTTATCCCCCAATCTCCCATTGTTAAAACATCTTCTCTGTCCTCCCAGTCCCTAAGACTTTATATGTTGTCTATTTAGGTAATGTGTTCAAATAATTCATGCCAAAATGTGAACAACTGTCATGTGTGACACCTTCTCTACGTGTACTATGTTTGTGTTTTAGCAGTGCTTTGAAGTAAATGAAGAGACTTATGCACCGAGTATTCCTGGTATGCCAACGGGAAGAGAAATCTTCCAGGGAAAGAGCCCATTGGCTCTCATCCTAGGGCATCCAATCAATCCTGAGGAGGGGGCAGTGCACGTGCAAAGCATAGTCTAAACCCACTACTTCACATCCTGTCCTATACTGCATTTTCAGAAGCAGCACTTTCATTTCCATCCTTGCAGGAGTCTGGTGTTAGAACAATTTTTTGAAGAAAGAGAATAGGTATGCTCTAATAATGGGACTAATTTTCACCCTTGTGCGTCTAGGGCTTCCTTTGGGGCCTCTTAGGAATACCCCATTATCAGTGGACACAGAATTCGCCAGGGAGAGTTAGGCACTGCAGTAAACAAAGGGGAGAGAGGCTATGAGTAACAATATGGCAAGTGGAAAACTGGATGTGAAGAGTGAAATTGGGGTGCACTGAAAAAGAGAAATGTAGAGAGATTTACATTTATTTTATTCTAAAGAAAGGCAGGGTAGATTTGCAAGTGGAAATAACAGTGTCTGACTTGAAGAATTTAGCTGATCACCTTTTTCTTAGCCAAGCTTTTGTCCCATCATTTTTAGCTATGTAGTAACTTTGTTACTGACTCGTTTAAAAAAGAAAAAGGCCGGGGGGGCGGGTGGGGAGAGGCTCCAACTATCACCTCCACTGCCAAAGATAACCCACATTGCCCAACTTCAGTTTCCTCGTGTGCTGTAAAAGAACTTATGGTTTTCTGTTATTGTGCACAGAATTTTTAATTCCCCAAACGCCATAGTTCTAATGTGTTACAGAATTTGGAATTCATGTATTTACAAAAAAAAAAAAAAGTTTAAAAATTTTTAACTATATTATATTAAAAAGTACACGGTTTCTTTAATATGAGAAACCCAGCATATAGGCAGTTTATAAAGCCATTTGGCTGTATAAATGAGGGCGTCGGGTGGCATGGGAGGAAGCCAAAGGCCTGAGTGACATAGGCGGAAGGACTACAACGTTGACAATGTGCATATGTGCACAGAATGCTCAAGCTTAATGTAGCCAGTGTGTATCACACATACACACTAATAAAAATGGGGAAAAAAGAATTGTATTTTGCAACAAAATCTTACAGCCCTTGTTCCCTTCCGTCATGACACCCAAATGCTATCAAAAGTAGCAGTATTTGTCTTCTCTCAGAAAAAATGTTCATATGCTTATTTTATTGGCTGTTTCTGGATTTTGTTTCTTTGCTTGGCTTTTTGGTGTGGAGAAAGTTTGGCATATCATTTCTTTCTTAAAGATAAACTTATATTTGGCTTTTAATTCTTTTGAAATTTGTAGATATTGACCTTGGATTAAATGGTGTGTGGGTTTGATTACATTCCAAGAGAGAATTGCAAGATATACTAAGAGGTACCCTAGAAATGCAGAGCTAGGGCTGGGCTGTTGGGATTCAATTCCTGCTTCCCCCACTTCCTAGCTGTGTGATCTTATCCTCTGTAAAAACAGAGCTCATTATTATAGTAATTTTTGTATGATTTCATATGAATGCTTTAAGTAGTGCCTGAATTATAGTAAATACTACATAAATAATTAGAATTTAACTGAGTTTTAGGTGTAAATAGATAAAAATATATAGTTTATTCTAATTAGAAGGAAAAGGCAGTTTATACATCAATATAATTTCAGGGGCTAAAATTAAATTTGTGCTGTGATGAATTTTCAGTTTCATCTCTGTATGTTAACATTTTAGCACAGTTTCTCACTTGCTATGCTAAACAGCTAGTAGATTTTTCATTGTAATGATCACCTGATAAAATAGATAATATTAGTATCTCTGCTTTACAAATGAGAAAACTGAGACCAAGAGTACAGACATTTTGAATGTGCAAGAGGTAGTAAATGATGTAATGCTTTAAGCTTGATGACCATTCTGTGATATCCCCAAAATATGCTTGCAGCCATCTATTTAAATGTGGATATTTTGGGCTGGAGATGTAGCTCAGTAGTAGATGGCTTGCCTAACTAACAAGCGTGAGACCTAGAGTTTGATCCCTAATACTCCAAAATCGGAGGAAAAAAATGTTTTGTGTAGTAATGTTTTAATTCTCTTCTTATCAGAATGTAGTAAAGCAATAAAGTATGCTTCACTTTTTCCTTTGCTCCCTGTCTGGATAGTCAGAATGAGGAAACTTAAGGGTTTTAAATTTTCCCTAAGTGATAGTAATGGTGTTATCTGTGGCTCAGGATTATCTAGACCTAGTAGGGATTGTTTTGTAACTCTAACCACCCCCTAAAAAGGACAATATTTCTCTTCTTTTCTGTGTCACATTTGATTTTGTAAAATTATGCTAGAAGTAATAAATGGCACTTGGGACAAAGCAACATTGTGAAGGAAAATACTCATAATTCCTCCTGGCTTACTGTAGACTTGCCATGAGAGGGAACACCACCACAGAACAAGACACCCACAGTTGTACTTCCAGATAGCAAAGAAAGTTGACTCATTTGATCCTTTATTAGCAAAGAAAGTTGACTCATTTGATCCTTTATTAGCCTATCTTGTTTTATGTTATGACTTTTAGACACTTCTGGTGCACACTCTGAAATTTGACTTGAGTCTTCAAGTAAGATTATTCAACAGACGTGAGTGGAACCTTTTGACAATGAGGAGCATTTGTGGCTATCTCTCTGTCATGGGATACAGCTATTTTTGAGAATGACAACATCAGCTAGTGATGTCATTTCTCACCTCTTCATTCCTTCGGGACTTTAGTGTGTAACATGCGGGCTCATGTGTAAAGAGGCAGAGAGCACTGACATGTCGCCTACAGTGTGTGACACAGGGCTAGGTTATAGAAGACTTAATAAAGAGGGGCATGGAGAGAAGAGGAGGAAGAAAAGTGTGTCTACCTTATCTCCAAAATTAGATTGTCAACTTCTCAGCCCACTGGCCATATGTTTTCTTTTGTAAGCAACATGTGCATATTCCTGAAGGCCTATGGTTTTAAATTAACTCATAGATTATATCAAAAAGATGCATTTTCCCTTCACTTGCATGAATATAGCCCAAAGAGTATTGCAATTTTTGCAAAAGCTACTAAAGTTTTATTTGCATTTAACTGAAGGTATTTCTTAGTTTGAGAGTGGCCATCTTCGAAATGTGCTGCTTATTTCAAAGCCTGTAATGCTGTGAAGGTGGTTCTGATGATAACAATGTTATGTAGTTTTTTTTTTTTAAGCGTAGGTATTACTCTAAGGAAAGAACAGTGAAATCCTATAGATGACCAAAACGCCACATGAATAAAAATTCATTCTGATCAAGAATAATATTAGGCACATCGACTTGGATTGGTCTAATTCTGAGTTTTCTATCCACTTGAACCATGTTTCTTTTTGCCAGTACCAAATTATACCTATAATTTTAGCTTAATGGTAAGATTTTAAGTCAAATCGTTTCAATTTATATATCTTTAAGTTACTTTATTATCGAATCTCTGCATTTCCATGTAACATTTGAGAATTGGCTTGTCTAGTTCTAGTCGTTAAAATTTTCTTTGGGAATGCATTAAATTTATGTGTGTATACATTAAATTTATGTGTGTATATAATTATATGTACATTTTGGAAACAAAGGGCAACTTATTTTTGAGCTTTTCCACTACTTAGAAGAGTTTTTTTCTCAACCAAGTTTTGCAGTTGTGAATGTAAAGGACCAAATTGTCTTTTGTTACTTAATTTTATGCATGTTTTATTGGTACTACTGTAATTGGAATTTTCTAATTGCTTCTAAACATACCAAATTTTTTATATTAACCTTTTATCTTACATTGTGCTAAATTCATTTATTTGTTACATAAATTCTCAAACACATGTTTTTAAAAATTGTCGGGGCTAGAGGAATAGTGCAGTGTTTAGAATGCTTGCCTAGCAAGCAAAAGCCCCTGAGTTTGATTCCCCAGCACCGTATAAGCTGTGTTTGGTGGCTCACACCTGTAATCCCACCACTCTGAAGGCTCAGGTAGGAAGATTTCTATTAGTTTGAAACCAGCCTGTGTTCCATAGTGAGTTCAGGACTAGCCTGGACTACAGAGTAAGGACTCATCTCAAAAATAAATTATAATATAGAAAAAAATTGTATCTGGAACATGGTTTTACTTTTCCAATAACTTTTTGTGGTGGTGGGTTTTTTTTTGTTTGTTTGTTTGTTTGCTTTTTCGTCTTATTTCAGAGATTCTTTTGAATATCTCTCAGATAAAAACAGCTTGGTCCTTAATAATGTTAGTGTATCAGTTTATTGTACTTGCATTTTGTCAGATTTTGTCATATGGAGGAAGTTCTTTAATATTTTGCTGGGAGCTTGATCCTAAAAAAATGTTGAAGTTAGTCTATTCTTTTTTTTTTTTTTTTTTGGTCAGTTGGTGTGACCATTTCCCCAGCTACATTCTGGTAATCTAATAAGAGTGACTTCTCAGATGTCAAACCCTCCTTGGTCAATATGTACTATGTATAATTGGAATTTTGGTGTGTTTGCTATGTCTTCATATGAAGCATATTTCTGTAATGTCAGCTTTTATGTTCGAGTACTAGTAGTCTCAAAATAAGACAATCAGTGATCATCTGGTTTGTATATTATTTCTTCCATAAATATTTAATACAACTTACTAATGAAGCTATTTGGAGTTTTTTTGGGGGGAAGGTTTTTGATATCAAATTTATCTTCCATAGTATATACAGAACTATTCAGATTTTGTGAAGTTTGAGAAGTTATATCTGAGAAATGTGTTGGTTTTATCAGAGATATCAAACTTGTTGACACAACTTTTCACAGTCCCTGGTCTATGCTTATAGAGTCAGTCACCCCTTGTCCTGGCCAGGATCCTTTTGTATTACGTTTCCTTCATTTTCTACTGCATCACTTTGAGTGGATGTCCTAGAGACTGAGATATAACACCTAGAAGTGATGTTGTGCTGTTTTATGTAAAATGTAGAAAACTTATAACCAGATTGATTGCTTACCACACTATCCTTTGTATGGTGATTGTTACTATATTTACACATATTGAAAATCTACTGGGATAATGCCATTATATTAGCTTTTAATATTCAGTCATATTTCAAACAGCTTATTTTCCCATTTGTATACTGTTTTCCTTCCTTCTTTCCTGTTTTACATTTCTTTCTGATACCATTTTTCTTTGGACCAAAATATTTTTAACATTTCTAATAAACTATATCTTCTGAGTTCTAGATAGTGTCTATTATGCTTTCATTCATATGGGATTTTTTTTTCTGGCTGGAGAAATCTGATTGACAAATTTGCTGGAATCTTGATGGAGGGTGTATTAAATGTGTAGGTCAATTTAGAAAGAACTTCCATCTTAAATGAAATTTGGTGTTCCAATATCTTCTGGCCTTCATTTCTAAAAAAATCTGTGGTCATTTAAACCACTGTTCTAGGGTCATTTTTCTCTATCACTTTGTTTTAAAGTTTCTATATGTTTGAATTTTTTAATTACATATTGCATTCCTTGATTGCAGTGTATCTAGGTGCTTTTTTCTTTGGTATTCAAAAAGAGTTTTGAACTTGTATATTTCTTCAAATAAATTTTCTGCCCCTTTCTGCTTCTTTTATTTCTGTATCTCTAATAACATGTGTTTTTGATCTTTTGGTGTTATTCTGCAGTTCCCTACTCAGATTTTTTATTTTCTTTCCGTTCTTTAGTTTGAAGAGGGTATCCTGTTTTATTTTGCAGCTTATGTTACCAATCTCCTGCAGAGCCTATGTGAATTTTTTCAAATATTGTATTTTAAGTTCTAATATTCCTGATTTTCTTTTTACAGTTCTAAATCTCTGCTAAGAAATGCTTTTCTATTCTGTTTTCTTGTGGACTATATTTTCAAAAACTGCTTTAAAGACTTTTATAATGATTCCAGTATTTGGTTATCATGAGTTTGACATTTGTTGGCTACATTTCTCTTTCATTTTTATAAATTTTTAACATTGTTATTAATTTTTTTTTGGTATAGGGTGTGGGATGTGGATTGAACCCACAGCCTTGAGTACACTAAATACATACCGTACCAATGAGCTGTAACTTGTGACACTTTTTTCCTTATCTTTTATCTGTTAATTTTGAGTTGTGCCCTGTGAATGTTGTACTGTATAGGATCTGAGTCATTCTTATATTCCTCTGGAAAGTCTATACTAAAACAAAATCATGAGCAGTTAGCTTGGTTAGGTCAAGACCCCAAATTATGCTTTTTGGTTGACTTTAGCAATCAGTCAATCCTGGGTTATAGCTTTGGACACCGACAAACATTTCCTTCTTTGAATTGGTGTAGGTGTGGCCCATACAGGTGGCTCAGATGTACTGAGCCGTGCAGATTCATGCAGGGAGCTAGGGGACGCTCTTCTCTGGCTGCTCCCTCTCCATGATTTTCCTTACTGTCTGTCGCTCACAGATGCCTCTTTTTTAAAGTTCTTCTGAGAAGAAAAAATACAGTTTGTATCAGAGTTGTAATCACTAATACTGCTGCTTTCAAGTTTTATGTGACTAAGTTCATCCCAGATAGGGAGAAGCAAATGGGCCAAAGTAACAACTGCCTGAAGTCCAATTTAGGGAACCAGTGAGTTATTAGGATTACTTACAGGAGTGTGAGTGTGGGGTTACCTATAGCAGCACAGATGAGGGGCCATCTAAAGGAACACAGGTAAAAGCTTGCTTACAAGCCTATTGGTGACTCACCAAGCAGGCACATCACCAAAAAGTCCACCCTTACCTAGGTGTCGCCTTACAGAAACTGCTTTCTGAGACTTATCTGTCTGGTCAGCTACTGCTTTTCTGGTTGGGGACAGTGGTAGTTTGTCCTTTAAGACTCACTTCTTACTGTCCTTTAAAACTGGAGCGAATCACAAAAAACCTGCAGGAGAAAAGGGTGTATTTTTAGGGGACAAAAAGCTCACATAAGGGTGAGTGCTTTTGCATTTTTTTTCCTGCATTCCAGAATCCACTTGCATTTATCTTGAAGAAACTTCAAGGAATAAAGTTGGAATTTCATCTGATGGTTTTAGTTATAATTAGCAAGTATATTGATTAGACTTTATTCTATGGTCTACAGAAGATACATTTTAAAGACAGAACTTCTTCAAAAGTCTTTTTAAAGAAATTATTTAATATTAATTGAGTCACGTCCCCTGAGTCAAATATCAGTATGTCTAGAGCCTTTCGAAAATTCTCCAACAGATCAGCAGAGTTTTTCATTTCTTCCTGGGAGAGGATAAAGGGAGGAAGAAGAGTCTCTAATTGAACTTAAATATCATACAATCTAATTTGAAAACGGTCAATCAACAAGCACTACTATACTTTTCTGAATCCTCCATTGTGCAATAATGATGAACATAAAAGTCCACACACCTATAATGTAGAGAAAAGTCTTCTGATGTGAAAACTATTAACATTTACCTAATTCTGTATAATTTTTACTGTGAAATTCAACATGTATATGACTTAATCTTTATAAGCATGTTTTACAAAACTTACACAGTCACAAGTTTTCAGTGCCCACTTCTTATCCTTTGCAATTATGACATATCCTTAAAGAGTTATTTTGAAAAATTATTTATATACTCTTCTTGTAGCTATCATAGTAGCATCAGTAGCAACAATACATAAATATTAGAACCAGTAGCAGGAGGTTACTGAAAGCTTTTGAGCCACATAATATGGGGTACTCGACAAACATTATCACTCTCAACCCGGCTAAGTTGAAGTTAACTCTGCGAAAGCCACACAAATCATATGGAGTAGAGCTAGAATGTCTTCCATGTTGCTAAGTTCACTACCAGCTCAAGGTAGGACTGTAGTTCCTGAGCCAACATGAATAGCTCCTTTCTACAGATGTAGATAATGAAAGCCTGGCTCAGGTATTTACTTACCACTTGCTGTGTCTGGCAGTAAACACTTCCAGTGGGAACTCGTGGTGATCTTCTATGTTTAAAAACTGGAAAGTGAGTCAGATTTCATTTTAAATTTGGACTTCTAATAATCTCCATTGTGAGACTTGATCTAATGAATAAGCCCAGTCTTAGCCAGTAGTTAGAGTATTTCCTTTTTGAATGGCTTTAGGTACTACAACCTAAGAACTCCACTAAATAATAATTATTATTTCTCCATTCATCAAACTACTCCTAGGAAGCACCAGCATCATCATTCAGCTGTTGACATACGAGTTGTTCAAGATATCTTCTATGCTACAAATCCATCTGTATAAATTGGACATATTTAGTGGCCTTGAATCATGGCTAATGTTTAGAGATGCACTCAAAATATCAATATGTAAAACTGTCAGCTAAAAATGAAAACAGTCATTGTCAGGAGAAAAAAAAAGCATGGATTTGATAGCTTGCCTTCAGTAGTGACCACTAGAACTGCTGGTTAAGGTTGTATGAATTCCTTCATCATCTTGAACACCTACTATGCACTACATACTTACTGTTCTAGACATTGGAAATATAACTTGAACAGCACAAGTAGTTCCCATGACCACTTGCATTCGCAAGGACTTTTTCTTAATACTGGTTCTGTCTCTGTCATAGTACTCCTACCTACATACATATATACATAGTAACCCTCTTATTAGGGGAATAAATACCTTTGATCTGAAATTCTCCACTTAAGTCTCAAATTCTCTGTATCTTTTTATAGAAAATGTACTCAACAGAGGTGCTTTTGGACTCACCACTCATTACTCTGTCAGTGTCTCATTAAATCTCATGTTGCTAAGTTCACTGGCCAATTCATAGTTGTCTTGCTTGCCTCAAAAACAATTGACCATTCCTTCCTGAAAAACTTTCTCTGCTGTGCAGATGCTTTTTCGTTTAATGTAGTCCCGTCTGTTGATTCTTGCTGTTATTTCTTGTGCAGCTGATGTTCTTGTTCAGCCAGTTCTTTTGTGTCCCTGTGTCTTTTCAGGTTTTTGCCTATTTTGTCTTTCAGAAGGTTGTGTTTTTTTGATACCAGTTGATATGATTTTAGTGTGGTGACAGATATGGGTCTAATTTCATTCTCCTGCATGTGGCAATCCAGTTTTCCCAGAATCATTTGTTGAAGATGCTGTCTTTTCTCAGTGGATTGTTTTGTCTCCTGTGTCAAAAACCAGGTGACTGGGGGATGTTTATTTCAGTATTTTCAGTTCTATTCCACTGGTGTTCCTGTCTGTCCTTGCACCAGTACCATGTAGGTTTAATCACTGGTGCTTTGTAGTGTATTTTGAAATTTGGGGTTGTGATTACTCTGGCTTTGCCCTCATTACTTAGGATTGTTTTAGAAATTCTGGTTTCATATAAATTTTAAAGTTCTTTCTCGTTCTGTGAAGATTGGGATTGTGTTGAGTCTGTACAGTAGCTTTGGAAGCATGGCCCTTCGTTCTTTGAGTTCTTCCCATCCCTCACTCTCAGTTGGTTTCTTCCATGCCTTACTTCCTGCTTCTTAATCTCAGGTTATGGTGTGTTCTAGGGCCTTGCCCTTCAGAGCCTTTTATTTCTACACCACTGCCTAGGTGAAAGCATTTTCCAGTTCCATTACTTCTGTTACCACCTGCAAGCCCCAACTGTTGCAGCTCTTCTAACTGCAGGCGGATGTATCCAAAGGGCTCCCGAACATCTTCACCATTTTATCAGTTATCTTAAACTCAGTGTGTCCAACACACACACACCAGCCCCCAAATGAAAACCACTTGATACAAGAATTTCACATTTGTACAAGAGTAGGCAATGAAGAACGTAGCTTCCTGCAGAAGTAGGCACCTCTGCACCCATTCGGGGCCCTGCTTCGCGCTGCCTCTCCCATGTTAGCGTGTTTCCCTGGTACAGGACATCTGCTCACACTCTGCACCATGTCCACCTTCAGGTTCATAGGATGGAGAATGTTTCTACCACAGAGACTGCACATCCTCTTTCTTTGGAAGAAACTGCCTAAATTTTCTAAATAACCATATGCTTGCATTTCATTGGCCAGAGCTTGCAGTCATATTTAGCTGAAGAGAAAAGTGGAGAAGCATACTACTTAATATCAGCTAGAATAGGATTTATTTTACCAAAGTGAAAGAAGTGGACACTGGGGGACAACACATTCTCTGAACCTGAGCTTCTTCCCTCACCCCCTTTCACATCTGTGATCAGTTGTTACATTATCAAAACTACTTTCCTTATAGGTACTGGGATGCCTCTTATAAATCTTTTTCCTTACACAACTTTTCCTTAACATTTGGCTCTATATGATTTTTTTCTGTGTATAAGGATATATACATTTTTCTCTTTCATATGTATTTATATATGAATTTGATTATTGAATAACCTTTCTACTAGACTTAGAATAAACACTGTTGTATTTAGTTCTGGCTTCTCTATAAGTAAGGGTGATCTAACGAGACCTTTGAAAAGAAAGAGCACCTGGAGAAAGAATGAATGGGGAGGAGCCAGCTACACAGAAGTGTAGAAGGAAAACTTCAGACATAGGAAGCAGTGAAGCACAGTCTCTGGGTTCGAAACAAGCCTGCCATAGTTAGGGAAGTCGTCCAGCATTTGGAGCCAAGACACAGCTGAGTGTGGCTAGAATATGCTAAATGATGGGGAGAAAGGAAGGAGGTGAGATGAGGCAGGGACACAGGCTGATCATGTTGGTTTTTGCCTGTCCCAGATGCCCCAAAAACTGTGGCACCACGGCCATTTCCCAACCTTTGGAAAGCTCTAGAGTCTGTTAAGGGCTATTCAGTTGCTACTTGTCACATGCAAACCTAAGAAGTTATATGCAAGTCATTTCCTTAATCTTGCTAGACACATTGGAAGTGTTCAACAGCCCCTAGTCCCACCTTTTGGACATGCAAACAGGGAGCATTCCATCACTGCTACAAGAAAGCCAGTAAAGGAGAATGAACACCATGCTCACTAGCCTCTCCTCTTTGACTGCCACTTCTAACCCCACAATCAGGGGTTCCTTATTCAAATGGAAATATATGAAGCACCTAAAAAACTAACATGTGGTCTGTTGTATATGGAAATAGGCATTTTTTTTTTTTTACCTATGACAAAGACTGGTAAACCACAAACATTCTTTACCTCATTATAAATGCATTGCAAATGTAAAAATGCAAAGTGTGGCAGTCATAAATGTGAAAGCAGCTTTAAATTTGTTTTAATAGGTATTTTCTGTGTTTTATTATAACCTAGGGACCTTGCTGCAAGAAACTGCCTAGTAGGTGAAAATAATGTTCTGAAAATCAGTGACTTTGGAATGTCTCGTCAAGAGGATGGTGGCGTGTACTCATCTTCTGGCTTAAAGCAGATTCCCATTAAATGGACAGCCCCAGAAGCTCTGAATTATGGTAAGAATAGACTTCTTGATGACAGAAGTAGACTTGCATCACAGAAAACGTTCACGAACAGTATTGCAGAGGTAGAGCAGACTAGAGGGTCTGAGGAAGAATGACTAGAGGGTCAGCCCAAATGAGTTAATGTTTATCCCTCACCCTTAGCCATGAGCAAAAACTGATTTGTAGAAATTACTGATCAGATTTTTTTTAATAGATAGGGTTGCTAGATTAAATGGTAGGCATAAGCATGATTAAATGTGACTGCACATCTGAGACCACTTCTTATCCAAGAAATACTTGTAATAATCAGATTAGACCACCATTGTTTGCTATGAAGGTAGGCACAGATCTCCTAAGCTGCCTTCATCTCTCAGAAAAGAACTAGGCCAATCAGTTGTGGCAGATTTGGGCTGGTGTCTGCCCACCCACAGCCATCCCACTCTCCCAGCACAGCTCGGGCTGGCTCTCCCCACCCACGGCCATAGCTTGTTGTGGAGGCCAGGGTCTCTCCTGATACAGGCCCAGGTCTTTCAACTTACCCCCAGTGCCAACTTGCTGAGAATTTAGGCCAGGGCCTCCCCATCTGCCACCTTCACTGGCTAAGTAAAAGGCTCTGGTATTTCTGCCCACTGCCACCATCCCTTGCCTATAATTTGGGGCCATGTCTCCCAAATAGCTGCACTCCCTTGCTGTGGAGCCATCACTCAGAATGGATCTAGGGCCAGTTCTTCCTGTCTGTGACCATACCCTGCTGCAATCACTAGCAGATCTGGGCCCATGGCCCCCGACTCACTGCCATTACTTGCTGTGGACATAAGCCCAGGTTATAACACCTGCTGCCATCATTCCCACAGGTCTAGTCTCCCCACCCGCCACCATCTCCTGCTGTGGAGGTGGTGTTGATGCTGTGATGTTGTATTTTGGTTTGAGATTTGACTTTTAAGTTTAGCGTCTTCCCTTTCCTATAACTAATCAAGTTTTATTTTTTATACTTCTTTTTTCTCTTTTTTCTTTTTGGTTTTGTTCATTTTTTATCATTTTCTCCTTTTCTTTTTCCTTTTTGTTTCTTGATTCCCTTGACCTTCTCCTTTTGGCAAACTTTTTCAGTGTTCTTCTTTTTTTCTTCTGTCTTTTTTATTTTCCCTTTCTTCTCCTTTCCTTCCAACTCCTTCTCTCTATTTATCAGATAGTTGCTAAATACATCACACTCTTTCTTAACTCTCTGAGCTGTATACACTAAAGCATTCTGCAGATCTGGAAACCACACCCTCCCCAGTGCATCTGAATCTTGCTTACAGTGCTCTTGCCTATTAATTTTAGTCTGGGGTGAGAGTACTGACAGTTTGTCTACTATCATGTAAGTACATTTCTGATTTTTAGTTGATATTGTCTGCTCTCCACCTACTCCAATACCCCCTATAAGTAGAACTGTTAGCTATCAATAATTAAGAATTATATAGATACTGTACCCAGACCCCTGCCTGCACCTCAGAGCACACACAATTGTGCCTACTTGGTAATTGTAGCTGCTATGCACCAGAGGTACTGAGTAGCCAAGCCCAGACCCTTGCCTACCACTCAGCATCTGTTGCTGCTGTGGGCAAGAGCCAACCAGGTCCACGTCCTGTACCTCAGAGCCCACTTGATTGGACCTACATAGCACCCATACTCGCTGCACACCAGAGGCACCCAGGTAGCCACATTCAGGTCCACCAGCCATACCTCAGATCCCACACAACTAGGCCTACTCCACACCCATCACTGCTGCATAGAAGAGGCACCCAGGTAGCCATGC
The DNA here is from genome assembly GCA_004027205.1 of Ctenodactylus gundi. Classification (NCBI taxonomy): domain Eukaryota; kingdom Metazoa; phylum Chordata; class Mammalia; order Rodentia; family Ctenodactylidae; genus Ctenodactylus; species Ctenodactylus gundi. Next base: position 676,340 of record PVKB01000158.1, read on the forward strand.
CGAGACCCTCACCTACACCTTGGAGCAAGTACAGTGGGGCCTACTTAGCACCTATCTCTGCTGCACACCAGAGGCATCCAGGTAGCTGTGCCCTGAGCCCATGCAGGTGGGCCTAATCGCCACCCGTGACTGGAGGTGCTCAGAAGCATCCATCCCCTCGAAGACCTGCCAGAAGGCGAGTGGGGGCCAGGACTAGTGGCTTCAACAGCAGAAAAACCTCTCCAAAACAGACTTAAGAGCAGCTATCAAGCGAGAAAGAATGAACTAGTTGTCATGTAACAAGGAACCCCACCGCAGTGACACAGACAGCATAATATACAGCCATAGAACAACACTCTTCATCATCAAATAGGAGAGTTTGCTCAAAGAGTAACCACAGCAAGCCAAAGAAATAATCAGCAGCAAGATGAGAAAACATGAGGGCAAGATGCCCCAGAAACCCCCCAGCCCACCAAGGGAGACTCAGACAGAACCAGAGGAAGATACAGATTTCCTCAACTTTGAAACAAAAATGGTTAACCTACTGGAAGAATTCAAGATAGATTCAGACAACAAACTACACACACACACACACACACACTCACACTTCAAAAAAGGCTTAACCAAAGAACTTAAGGAAGAAACAAATGCAAAACTAGCAGAACTACAAAAGTTAGTACAGGAAATAAATGAAAAGTATGAAATAATCCAGTGTCAACAAAGAAATGGAATCCTACAGATGATAGAAGACTCTAAGAAACTTAATGTCATAATAGAAGGAATACAATTTTTAAAATGGAACTCTGTACTAAAGGACTAAAAAATCTATTTGCTGAAGTCATAAGAGAAAATTTCCCATACATAGAAAATGAAATATACAGACAAGTGACAGAGGCATGCTATACACTAGATATGACCAAAACAAAAGCTCCCCTAGACATAAAACTCACTGAAATACAATGCAAAGAGAGAATTCTAAAATCTGTAAGAGAAAAAGCAAGTGATGTATCAAGGTAAACCTATCAGGCAACAGCAGACTTTTCAATACAAATCCTTGGTTCAAATCCTATGAACAAAGACTCCTATACTCAGCAAAAATATCATTTAAAATTGACAATGAAAAAAAACCTTCCATGACAAAGAAACCTTGAAGAAATTTATGACAACCAAATCATCACTACAAAGAATTCTCAAAGATCTGCTGGATAGGGAAACAAGGAACAACCACAAGAAAGAACACAGTCGCAGGTTTATCCTTAATGGAGAAAACATCTAAAAATAAGTAAAGAAAAGAAGGTCACAGGATTACAAAATGGTAAGACCTAATATAATATATACATATCAGTTGTAACCCTAAATGCTAACAGCCTCAACTTGCCAATGAAAAGACATTGGCTAACTGGATTAAAAAATAAAACCTAACCATATGGTTGCTTGCAAGAGACATATTTCAAACATGAAGATAAACACAGACTCAAAATGAAAGGTTGGAGGGACTACATTTAACAAAACTGGGGGGTGGTGGGGGGAGCAGGGCTTGCAATACTCGATGACAAAGTGAACTTTAAGCCAAAACTGGTCAAAAAGCCAAAGAAGATCACCTCACTCTTGTAAAGGGAACAGTCCAGCAAGAGGGACTGACAATAATCAGCAGTTATGCCCCAAACAATGATGCACTCAACTATATAAAACAAAAGCTACTGGACTTCAAAAACACATATATTCCAATGCTATAATAGTGGGAGACTTTAATACTCCTCTCTCCCAAGGAAACAGGTCAGCTAGAAACAAAATCAGCAAAGACATAGCAGATCTGTACTACATCATAGAAGAAATGGATCTGATGGACAGATACAGAATTTTTAATCCAACAAAAACAGAATACACATTTTTCTCAACCATCCATGGAACATTCTCCAAAATAGACAATATCCAAGGACATAAAACAAGTTTAAACAGATAGAAGAAAATAGGTATAATCCCAAGTACCCTGTCAGATCATAGTGGAATAAAACTAGAAATCAACTATAGAACACAAGATTCAACTCAAAGGAATGGAGACTGAGCAGTACTCTACTAAATAAACATTGGGTTAAAGAAGAAATCAAGAAAGAAACAGAAAAGTTCACAGAGACAATGACAATGGCAGCACTTCACAATGAAACCTCTGGGACACAATGATGGGGGAGTGGTAAGAAAATTCATTTCCATAAGTGCACACATAAAAACTGAGCAAGCTCAAATAAATAATCAAACCTCACAACTCAAGGCCCTAAAAAAAAAAAAAAAGAAAAAGCCAACCCCAAACCTAATAGAAGGATTGAAATTATAAACATTTGAGCACAAGTTAATGGAACTTTTAAAAAATGAAAGAAAAAGGGTTTTTTTTTCAAAAATAACATCAATAAACCCCTTGCTAAAATCACAAAAAGAGAGAAAACTTACATTAATACAATCAGAAATGAAAAAGGCTAACTTACAATGGATAGCAAGAAAATCCAGAGGATAATAAGTTACTTAGAAAATTTTTATACCAATAAATTTAAGAATGTAAAAGAAATGGATGTATTCAATATCAACCACCAAAACTGAATGAAGATGAAGTTAAACATGTGAATAGCCAATATCCACCTATAAAATTGAGGAAGTAATAAAAACAACTCCAACCAAGAAGAGCTCAGGACCTGATGGACTCCCAACAGAATTCTACAAAAAATTTAGGGAAGATTTAGTACCAGCACTCACCAACTTCCCTAAACTTTTTCAAGAAATTGAAAAGGAAGGAAAATTGCCCAAATCATTCTTGAAGCAAACATAACTCTAATTCCAAAACAAGACAAAGACCCAACAAAAAAGAAAACTACAGGCCAATATCCCTAATAATATAGATGCAAATAAAATCCTAACCAATAGAATGCAGCAAATCATAAAGATGATTATACTCCATGACCAAGTTGGCTTCATCCCAAACATGCAAGGATGATTTAATATATGTAAATCAATAAATGTCATACACCACATAAACACATGCAAAGATAAAAATTATGTGATTATCTCAATAGATGCAGAAAAAGCTTCTGAGAAAATCCAATACCCATTTATGAAAGACTCTGAAGAAAACAGGAATAGAGCAGCCCAATCTTAACATTATTCAAGCTATTTATAACATCCCTTAAACCAATAGAATCCTAAATGTACAAAGACTGAAAGTATTCACACTAAATTCGGAAACAAAACAAGGATTCCCCTTTCACCCTTTACTATACAATGTAGTGCTTGAGATCTTGGCAGCAGCCATCAGGTAAGAGCAAGGAATTAAAGGAATATGCATCAGAGAAGAAGTAGTAAAGATATTCCTATTTGCAGATGACATGACACTCTACATAGGAGACCCAAAAATTCCACCCAAAGACTCTTAGAACTAATAAATTCAGTGAATTAACAGTTTATAAAAATCCATACCATTCAGTACAAAACAATAGCATTCCTATACACCAATAATAAATCCAAAGAGAAGGAAATCAAGAAAACAAGCCCTTTCACAATAGCAACAACAACTAAATAAATAAATAAAACAAAACACTTAGGAATAACCCTCACCAAAGAGGAGAAAGACCTATACAAAAAGTTTGTTTCAGCCAACTCCAGTGAAGAAATTCCTGAGTCTGCAAGCCTCATGGTAACCCTGAGAAATTGGTAATTCTCACAGGCATAATTTCTAAGGATTATCTGTACATTTAAACAGGAAAAGTATCTAATGAAGCTATTTCCTGTTCTACTTCTTTAATGTTTTATGCAAATAACAGTTTGTGATCAGTGAACACATTTTGTCTCATTTCCAGAAGCCTTTTCTTCCCCACTGGCTTTTTCTTTACTCTTATCTCTAAGTGTTGAAATCCTGTACAAATCTCTCATGAAGTAAAATGCCAGGATGGCTAGAAAAACCTCCCATCCAAGGAACTTCTTTAAATTTCAGCTAAAATAAACTTATTTTCACTGTTTTGTTACCAATGTGACTGTTTGCAATGATACATATACTTGTTATAAGAATCAGGTAATAATAAATGACTTACAATGAAATATAAGCCCCCTTCCCCAAATCCGCCTCTCCCCACTTAATTTCCCTTTTTAGAGTCAAACACTTTTGTCAAAGATTTCTCAGCTGCTTAAATGTATACAAGTTTCTCCAACATTTTTTAAAAATTCAAAATGTGAGTACACTCAGACTGACATTTAGCTACCTTCCTCAGACAAAGCCTTCACCAAAGGCAATAGGATACTAATCTCCAACTAAGAAATCAAATCATCAGTTAATAATTGGTTTGGTCATTTAGAGCTGATGTGTAATTTAAGTATCATGATATAACCAAGTGTATTCTGAAGTGCAAGGGAGGCAAGATTCTCAGATGAGAGTTCAGAGTCAGTAATGTCATTAGCTAAATGACCTTGGCCAGCCATGTGCTCCTCCATGCTTATGTTCCGTAATTCCAAAGATGAAGTGATAGCGCCTTTCCTCTACATAGATATCATGAAGATCAAAGAAGAGATAGAAAAGAGGCAAAATGCTATTCAACCATGGCTTGCTCTTGGCCTGTTAAAACTATTCAGCAAAACCAATTGCAAAAAGGTTATAAACTTCCCTTCCATAGTGAGATCTTGGTGTACATTTAACATGCCTTTCTTGATGTCTTCCCAAATGTCACTTTACAAAAAAGATATTTGACTACTTTAGTCTTAACTTATAACCATTGAATGATTCTCACAAAGAGCATTCAATTATTGGATGCCGAACATGAAAAGAGTTGATGTGCAGACAAGAAAACTAATCTTCATACTACACAGTGAATGTCTGTAATTACAGTCTACTGAGAATGGCGCTACTTCACACAGCTGGAGCTGATCAGCAGTAAATACACTCCAAACTTAGAGTAGTTGCTATAGCACAGGCATACTCTCATTTTCACTTTGCTTTCTTCAAGACAAAAGACCATTCTGTTTCAAAGTAATAGAACATTTCTAGAGGAGGGGCATGTTAAAATCCTGGAGTGGATTATCAGAGGTAAGGCAAGAAGCTGCGAGAGAGACAGAAAATGAAATCATTTAGGAAACCTTCAACACCACTACAGATGGGGCTTAGAGTATAAGCTCTATACATTAAATGGAAACACAAACATGCCGAGTCTTGGAAACAGTTCCCTCAGAGATTAGAAAGGATTTCCTTGCTGCCTCTTTTTTTGATTTCACATCCATCTTGAGAAGACATCTTGTGTTTTTTATCTCTATGCTTTTCTTGAAGGCTACCAAAAATGTTGAAGCTTAGCTCATATAGTTAAAACAAAACAGGTGCACCAACATATTTTGACAAAACAAGGCAAAGTGTAATTTAAAATTTTTATCAACCAGCTATGTTAATTTCTACCTTACTGAAAACACAGAAAAATATATTTTCTATAAATGAAACTGGGACTTTTAAGCATGTAAACAGTAGTAAGAAAAATCAAGTGAAAAAACTTTCCATGTTGCTTTAAGTTTGTCATTTTAGTGGCAAGAATATGTTAGCAGAAGACAAAATTGCAGAGTAGACCTTAATATCCTAGGCATCGTGTGTACAAATTTATGTGTTTTATGTAAACTGTGGATCTCATGGAGATAACACAAGGAAAGCAAACTTGCAAGCTGTCTGAGTATCTCCTCCTCGTGTAGGAAGTGAGTGGTAGCTTGTTTGATTAAATTAACAGACTGATGACTGTTCATGTAGTTCATAACATTACTAGTTTTGGAATTTAAAACCAGTAAAGAGAACAGGATCATTGGCTATTGAGATCTTTGGGCAGGTTTAAATATGTGGCTCCTTGCCCCTGTGCCTCACCTGGGCATGGCTTTTGTTCCCTTTCCAGGGAGATACAGTTCTGAGAGTGATGTGTGGAGCTTCGGCATCCTCCTCTGGGAGACCTTCAGCTTAGGAATCTGTCCGTACCCTGGAATGACCAACCAGCAAGCACGAGAGCAAGTGGAGAGAGGTGAGCCAAAGCCTGGTGGTTGGTATTCTCACCTGGCCTGAGGAGCGGCGGTGCCCACGAGGTCTGCTGGCCGGATTTCTGGGAGACGGGTTGTTAATGTACTGTTTCAGTAGAGACACAGAGAACTGACATGTCTGATACATCTCATCTGCTTTGGAGTCCCGCGAATGGTATGGCTCTTTCACACCCAGACCAAATACTGCACATCTCAACACACTATGGACGCAGAGTTCTCGGCTTTTCTCCCTCCCCTTCTCCACTGCATGCCGTTCACGACCTTCATAGGAGACGGGTCATGTTCTTCAACCTCTTCCTTTTTTTTTCCCCCTACCAAATAATCCTCCTAGCAATATTGCAGACTCAAACGGTCTTTAAGAAGAAAATTTTGAAGAATGCAAAGATTTAAAATGCTTCTAAAAGGAAACCCTGGGGTGTTCTCCAGTCAGAGACTGGAGTAACTAGGTGGTGGGGACATGCTGTGCTGTCCACAGCTACTCTAGGGAGGTGGGGGGGCAGGATTGGGAAACTTGGCATACAGTGCCTTTCTAACTTCCGTCCTACGTCCGCACATCTCATGCTCTGAGTCCGGTACATACGCACTATCCTGCCCAGCTCACCGTGGGGGCACTGCCACACAGCCTGCAAAGGAACATGATTCATACTTCCACTTCACTATTTAATTAGCATTTATAAAACTCTATCTCCTTGCATCTCAAAAACAATGTATAGATGATTTTTTAAAAAATTGCCTATAGCATCTAATTCTAGCAACAAATGTTTAGAGCAACGCAACATTTGCACATGCATCCTTTACCTCAGACTTTGTGACACATGAATAAAAAAATAGTTCTTTTGAACTATGTGTATGGCTGTATAAAATGAATTCTTTCTCACCTAAGGGAAGAAGGAATGTGCCTTGAAATGAATTTTTTTTCTATTTTGCCTACAAAGTAGAACACTAAAATTTACAAACTGCAGACGTCTGTACCTTAAATCCATTCTAAAATATCTGATCTTCTCTTGGGTCTTCAGGATACCGGATGTCAGCCCCCCAGCATTGTCCAGAGGATATTTCTAAGATTATGATGAAGTGTTGGGATTATAAGCCTGAAAATCGCCCTAAGTTCCTTGAACTTCAGAAAGAGCTTACTATCATCAAGAGGAAAATCACATAGCCACAGAGTCACAGAAGAGCACCGTGCTTGCCTCCAAACTCTGTCCTCCAGCAAAATACTGTTCTCATTAACAATGAGTTTATTCCACGATACCTGCAAACATCTAAGGTTACTTTTTTATTAACTGGGGTTTTTAAAAAAAATATGTCAAAGGCAGTTTTTTTTTTTTTCCTGGAAATAGTTCTGCCAGGGCTTTATGAGCTAACCACAGCAATCCTTCCCTTTATAGGACCTTGTACGTACAGGCTTTAAGTGTGTGAAGGATAAAAGATCTATCCTTGCCACACTAGGATCATTAATGTTTCTCAAAGGTTTTCTACTTTAGGCATAATTGGTGGGCTGCTGTTCTTGGCCACAAACCCTAAGCAGTTGGTGCTATAAACTGCGTTGGCAACACATGTTTGCAAGACACAGTCCAACCACCGTTGGCTTTCTACTCTGTCAAGGGATTATCATTTTGTATTAGAAATTACTTGGACCTAAGATTTATTTTTCTGTTTTAAGAAGTAAGCCCAGTAAGAACCATCTTGCGCTTGTATTATTATTGAAGTTGTTATTTTCCTCCTCTTCCGTCTGAGCATCAGAAAGTGACCCATAGAACATCCTCAAGGAGCCCACTGCTGCAGTGCAGGCAGCTGCTTTTAAAAACGTTATAGTGGTGGGACAGCAAGAAACGTGTGACCAGTAGGGCCATCTAGGGAAAAGAGCAGCGAGATGATGAGCATAGAGAGAAAAAAAAAAAAAAAAGTCTGCCTTACCAGAACTTGCCAGAATTATGCCTTTGTAAGCACACACCCATATCCTTTTATATTTTGGTCTGCATTTAACAAAAAGTTCTGCAGTGTTTCAACACTTCACAGATGGAAGTCTCTTCAATGATAACCAAACACTCAAAGAGACTCTACAATGTAAAGTCCACAGAAATCGCTGCCTACCTCTGGTGAGGAGTTTTCCTCCTGGAGGCATCCCAGAATCAAATCCCATTCACTTGTACCTGTTTTCAGAGCTGTCAGAATTCAGGGTTTTGGCTCACATGCACACTAACTACAAGGCCTGTGTTCAAGCAACAGATGGTTCAGAAGTCAAGTGAACGTAGATGAGGAGAAGATCCAAGGATAGGGACAGCCTCCTCTCTCTACGTTTTCCCTCCTTTTGTCCTTACGCTGCAACTTGGGATTGCCTATCGGTAGTGAATAGGTACGCAAGCACAGGGCTGAAGATGTGATATGTGGATAAAATACAGCAGCTGAAGCGAGGGTTCTGGTGAGCCCTTAGCTCTGTCCAAGGAGCTTACTCCATTTCCCCATGGTCTGTATACTGTTGCCTCTCAGGAAAAACACATTTGCAGAAGTCAGTCATGCTCAGGGGTCAGTGTCTCCTAGACGCCGTGCGTGAGTTCTGGGGCCTGTGCCCACATCAGCGTCATCCTAATGATTGTTCAGTTTCTGTTCGTTAGAAGAGATTAGGGGATAGAAAAATGTTCCTGCCCTCCTTGGCTCCTTGCTGTATGTCTCGCTGCGTGAAACCCACACTGGTATTTATAAAGGGCACAGATGAGGATACGGAGCAAAAATGGTTCTCCTCCCAGTACCCCTGTTGATCTTACACACATTTAATGACCCGTACATTCAGACGAACATGAAAGCATAATGAATACAAAGCAACTTATTTTTCATCAGCATGATTCTCCCTTAGGTTAAATATTGTCAATGGTAGAAGTTTCTCTGTATAACATACACTCTGGTAAATCAAAGCACAGATTCATGAATGAAGATTAAGTGCTGTGGTCTTCAGGCACTTGCCAGCTTTCCAAAGCAAAAAATAAAATAAAATAAAACATTTCTTTTCCCTCAGTGTTCACAAGTGAATATTCTTTGTTTGAAAAAAAAAAAAAAGCTTCCCATCACTTAGTGGCTTCAGCCCTAAGCTCTCAGCAAGGAGAGAGAATGAAGTTTTGGCTTTAATTTTGTGAGCAAGACCTGAAGCTTAATCCTTGCATTCTGGTGTATAAATGAACATGGCATTGATATTTCACTCATCCAGGCTGTTAGAATTTGCAATTCCCATCATAACTCTGTGCTTAAATTAAAAAAGCTTTTCAAAACATCATGACATCTGCAGCATTTAAATTCTATTTTATTCTTTGTCCCAAAGCAGGCAGTGGTATAGTTCAAGATTAATAACACATCGGAAGTCTTTCAGAATCATATCAGTTGTATAGAATATTAGATTTTAAATTTAATATAGGGACATGCATTAGGAAAAGCTTATGCAAACCATTTTTACTGTTAATTTTGTTATGCTTGAAGCATAATTTATTCATCCCTTCTGTCACTGGTAATTATTGGAATTATGTACTTTAGGAGGACTAATCCATACCCAAAAAGCACACACATAAATACTGTTCTGAATTTGAAATTTGATGCAGGGAAAAGAAGCTTCAGAAATGCACAAAATCCTGTGATTTGTTTAATAAGAAAACCGTTGTAACCAACCAAAATTGCCACTGACCTGGGCATAGTTGAACTCAATCACTGGTCTTTGTGTTACTAATGGATTATCCACAAGTTACACGTATCACTCCATTTAATCTCCACTTTCATTTTCTTCAGTTTATTAGTGGAGGTATAAACACAAGCAGTCTTTTTACCAGCATTTTTCTACCTTGAGTCACACAGGAGCATTTGTGAGAAATTCTTAATTTATTTTTCAAGAAATAATTTTAACATCAAATTAACATTACTTTTTTTTATTCCATTATGCAGGATAACTTCCAAAGCCAACTTTTTTTCAAGAAAATAATAATAAATTAATGATGTTTTGTTTAAACTTTCAAACTGAGGCCTTATTTCAGCCTCTCCTCCCACAAAATTCCAGGGAAAGTTTTATGTAACGTTTCTCCTTTATCTCCCAGATGTAATATGAGCAATTAAAATTCTCCATCCACAGTTGACCGTTTTCTCACAAATGCACTGCTATTGAAACTTTTACTAGAAGATGAATATGGCCAAGGAGCCTCATTGTATTAGTTATCATTAAGTACACATTTCACAATTTTTTTTTTTATTTTAGGATTATTTCTAGCACAAAGTGTTGGTCACTGAAATAGTTTTTAATGTGTCTGTTTCAGTTTTACTATGAAGTTTGGCTATTACCATTACGATAACTATGGCTTCACAATACTAGTGTAGGAATGTTTGTAAAAATGCAAGACCAAAATGTTTTAGTTGTAATACATGCCACAGGCTGAGGAACTTCAGTGAGTTAAAGGATGTAGCAATACATGTCTGTATTGTAAATCACTGTTGCTCAGAGTTATCTCAGAGCACCTGATAATTCTTGTCAGTCATTAGATGTTTTCCGAGTACACCTAGAAACCTCTAACCTATTTCATGTGCACTCTTTGGTGGCCTTGTGTCATTTGAAATGCATGGGTTGGGCTTTTCTGGGAAGGGCTTGTTGGACCTCAGCCACCCTCTTTCTGCACACACCCCTTCACTCCCTTTTTTGCACTGTGGATACTGTAGATGTTCCCTACCAACAGAGCTGGCTGTCTGCACATAGTGTTCTGGGCCATGGAAACACTTCCATGTCAGGAGGCTAGGACCGTTAACACAGAACAGGGCACTACACTCTACAGATCAACAAAGACATAGATGATTGGGAAAAAATGCTTTCTTCATGTGTTAATATCTAATGGAATCAAAAATTTTATATGAAAATAAATTTTATCATGTTCCCATTATACTATTAAGTTAGCATGAAAGTTTACTATTAAAATAAAGTTTTACCTCTAACCACTGATTTCCTTATAAATATCAGAATTGTTTATTAAATATTTTAATTTATTTTCCTCTGGTATAATTAGTTTCATATTAACTCTGAACATTATTCTTTGGGAGGGTCCAGAACTACATATTAATTTCAGCAAAGGAAGACAAATTTTAAGTTAGGATTTCATGTACCAAAATTACTTAATTGAAGGAGAATCGAAGTCCCATAAAATTCTTTCTTAAAAAGAAATAATGCTGTAACACAGAAGGTGTGTAAACTTTATATCTTAGCTATAATTCAGTTTTAAAAATTTAGTACCTCTTAAAAACCATTCCACTGCCTCATACTGATTCAAAGATTAAATTCTAAACTAAATGTAAACAGGGGCTGGAGAAATGGCTCAGAGGCTGAAGTGCTTGCCTAGTATGCGCTAAGTCAAGTGTTAAGCATCCAAGTTCGATTCCCCAGCATCATATCAGCTGGGCATGGTGGCACACAGCTGTAATCACAGCACTCAAGAGCCTGAGACAGGAGGGTTGCCATGAGTTCAAGGCCAGCCTGGGCTCCATAGTGAGTTCAGGACAGCCTGGGCTGTAGAGTGAGACCCTATCTCAAAATAAATGAATAATAAATAAATGTAAACATTAAGAATCTCTTAAGTGGCTAATAAGGGCTGAGATTCTTAAATGGTAGAAAAATCCCACTCTGTTAAGTCTTAGTGACTCTAAACAGCACAATAGTGGATGCATGGGTCTCAAAGCATCTAAGTACTGAGACAGGACTGTACAGAGGCAAAAGGGGAGTGAACAGGTTCCTCCAATCAGCGCGAGGCAGCCCAGAGAGCGTGGGAAAATTAAAGACGGACACAGCGCCACAAGAAACCAGAGGGGAACGTGTCGTGAGGGCAGATCCTTTGCATGAGCAGCCCGGTTAACCTGTAACTTGCATTGGGCAGAGTGTTACAACCCGGACCAGAGATGTTGCCACGCTAGGCGTCACTTCCTGTCATTGTCCACCCACTTAGTAGATTTGGTCATTTGTGTTCAAAAATCTTCAACGAGAACACCAGAGTCTCTTCACAGTTGCATTAGTTTTATTTAAACTAAGATCACAGGTTTGTGATCTTTATTAAAAATCTTCCTTTGCTGTAGAATTGAACCTGGGCTACAGTATTTCACTTTAAAAAGCTCACTTTACGATTTGACTAATCCTAACTAAACGGCTTCCCCTCTGGCTACCACAGGGAGACTGTTCAGCACTGAAGTCTACTCTGAGGAAACAGAAGTCAGCAGGGAAATAGGAAGCGACCAGTTCAGTAGCCATGTTCCTTGCCCGAACACTAGTAACACTTATGGGAAAGGAATTCACGAGGAAACATTCTGAAGTGAGTCAGACGACAGGCTGTCTAGCATAAGACACAGAAGGACAGGGAGACAACCAGAAAGGAAGGGTCAGAGGGGATGAAGGGCAGTAACAGCACCAACACAGAGTGACTCAAAGGCTAATCTTCCAATAAATGCATGCAGTACCAGTCAGCGAAGCAGCTCCCCCCGGAGCTCCCTGATGTGTGTTACTAAGGGTTGCATGCCTCTTGACTCCGGACAATACTTCCTGAAAGGACACCACATTAGATACTGATTTGTTCTGTCTCCTGTCATTTCAGGTAGTAGATGCTATGAATCAGAGTGGTCCTCCCTCTTCTTTCTGTAAGGCTACAGACATAATGGTTTAGGCTTTCCTAAACACTGGGATGCTGGGTTATCGAGACACATATGTATAAGGTTAGCATTGCATGGAAGTCACTGTGAAAGTTTTCTTTGTATTAATGAAACAGTATCTTGTAGATGTGTCCCTTGTGACATAACAGGTTTAGCTGTCCTCCTTCCCAGCAAACTTGCAAGAACCCAAAGTGAGGATATTTGAGGTTCACTCTAGATTCAGATCTTCAGTATCTAATCTATCTTCCCAAGTGCTACCATTGAGGCCAGAGAGATGCAAGTGCTCTTCAAGCCAGTAAAGTATTAGATGGTAATAATGACCCTGGTAACAGAGATCCTCAACTTTATTCATTCATGAAACGCTTTTTGAACATCTGTCATTTCAGGTTCAGGGGAACCATGCCAGCTGTTGCCTTTTCTGATACTTTTTAAATTTTATTTTCATTTTCTCTTGCTTTTTTTTCAAATAGAAAAAAAAAAGCTTTTGTTATCAGCTTGCATTGACTCATAATTGGCCTCCACCAAAAAGCATATTCCCACCAGGTGCTCAGAGGTCCCGCCTCCAAGGGAACACTCAGGCATCCACCTGCCATGCCTGTATCATGTGTTTGGCATGGAAGTGCTCCCGTGGCTTACGTTACTATGCATGCAAAGGAGATCTGGTTGTAGTCTTTCTCGAGAGAGAGAATGAATAGTTGGCAAATGTCTTATGAGTGCCACGATCAGCAGAGGCTCTTGGGACACACAGGACTACTTAGTATGGTCGGTGCATCCAGGGAAAGCTGACAAAGAATGATCAGGTGACTTCTACCCCCAAAGAAATGCTGACACACTTTAACAATAATTACCTTAAAACCTGTAATATATTCAATTCTTTCTTTCTGGTATTTTGTGCCAACAATTTTATTATTCACACTCCTCTTATAAACATATCTGGAAGTATTTCAGTTATGCCGTGTCAAATGAGTTTTCATAGCTTTAGCGAAAAGGAGAACAGCATTGCATTAAGACGTCAGCCCTACGCCACAGTGCCCCAAAGGAGCTCTGTTCCTAAAAAGCCAAACACCATACCTTTTTCCTTATTTGGGTTGAGATGTCTTTAGTGTCAGACTAAGTGCTTCCTAGGTGTCACCTAAAGCAGATTCTAAGATGACACAGTAAACCAGATTTCAGACTGTAACCATCAGACAACAGAAGCACAACTTTGCCCTTATAATGTCAGTTAAAATACCCCTGCAAAAAGTATCACCACTTATGCAATTCACTCTGTCACTGGACATCAGACCTTATTTTGAAAGCGCAGGTCAGATACCAATGGAACTGTAGTGTTCCTACACAGGAGAGACCAAGTGTAGGATGGCCGTAAGGAAGAAAGCCTCGTGCATGCACTGGAGCAGCTAAACTCTGAGCATGATGAGAAGTTGTTTGAATCCAAACTCAACAGAATTTTTCTTTCTCACATAGCTCTTGTCAAATCATATAACCTTGAAGTCTCTGAATTGCCTGAACAATCTTTATCAAGGCAAAAATAAAACTAAAATCCCCACAAATGAGGCTCACATCTCTAAGTGACTTGGATTCAAAACCTTAGGGATTAAGGAAGAAACTGTTATCACTGATACCCAATGGGAAAAGATCATCCTAGCAGCCTTTACAACTGTTACCAATGCATGCTTTTATTTTTTTTAATCCAGAAGGGAAAAACAATCTTAAGAATTTTCCTTTTGCAAATCATTTAACTTACTAGAAATAAACTTGCCTGTCTACTGTTAAATGCCAGAGTGATGATATGCCAAAAATGTGGAGAGAAGTGTGACGTGAAGAAGAGTACTCCATGACTTGGAGCGTTTTCTCCCAACGTAAAGTAGAGCAGTTGTTCTGTGTGGACTACCTGTGCCCTGGGGCCATCCCCCTGCGAGCCCTAATTGCTCTCCTTCAGCTGAAATCAGAAAACTGGCAACTTGTCCAACAAAGGTCCAACCCAACAGCAGGAAACTTGTCATAACAAATTTTCGTATCTCAATGTACAAAACATTCATATTCTAATGGAATTTATTATTTTTTGGTTTTCATTTTAAAGAGACTGTTTCCACAGATTATCCTCATTGCCCTTATTTTGTAATTTCAGTAGATTCCAAATTCAATCCATGACATAGATATTGAGCACCAGATCGGAATAATGCTCTAATTTCAGGTTCGTGACCAAGTGGCCAAAGTCAGGACACTCCCTTTCACTTGCTACACACTTCACTTTTCTAAACAAATGTCTTTTATCCAGTTTCATCCTGTGACGTAATCAGACTGGCAATCTGAACCAGTGATGAGAAGTACAGTGGCCCTGGGCCATTTTTATTAATCATTTGTTACAAACCCTTGAAATTTCTTTTCAAAAAATAAGACACATCTAGGTTTGTTTATGTTTCAATATATTAAGACTAGGTTTGTTTATGTTTCAGTATATTAAGAGGCCTAACTGGGTACCTGAGCTTAGTGGGGGCTGGTGGTGGTACTCACACTGCTGACTTCATAGTGCCACTTGTGGCCTTTGGTTTGATGTGGCTTCTTTCAGTAAGTGGCCTACAACATTGGAACACTCTGAAGTCAAAGCCATATGATTACATAGCATTAAGACAAGCCAGATACATACAAAGCGATAAAACCAAGTTGTCAGAGTCTCCCAAACAGCTCTGACTTCTTCAGGAACCTAACCAAATTGTACACAAAGACAAAACAAACAAATGGAACCATGCCTTGTGAGAGCAGGAAGCCCGCTGGCCTCAGGTCCTGCTGTTTCCACAATAAGCAGTTATGGAAATGTGATTTTTGTGAGTCACTTCCTCTTCCCTTTCTTAAAAGATAAATTTGGGGTGCTAAGGAGGAGTGAGGCCCACCTTCATATGTTTCATCTGCTAGAGGCATTTAAGCAAAGCCCTCCTGTGGTTTATAATTCTTCTAATGCCCATCTGTGGTCATTTTAATGTTGTGTTTAAGCACCTTTCCTCTTTTCTTGCTATTTTAAAATAATATATTTGTGAAGTAGATAAAATGAAACACTGGAAATAGGGTGCTTCTGGAAAGTTCAATTGTAAAACATAGGAATGATTTCTGGGTGGGCTTATCTGGTTTTGTAAACAAGTCTGAAAATGAAAGAGCTGAATATATAAAGCAATTAGTTATCTTTTATCAATTTTAACTCAGATCTGTATTTAACACTTATTTATTTGTTAGTTTTTACAATCAAAAGAAATACACTTTGAACTTTGGCTAACATTTTAGGGTTTTTAAAATTGTTTTCTATATTTTAAAACATGACCATCATTTTTGTAAGCTTAGGCTATCTTTGAATAGGCTCTTTTTCTTGTCTAATAGGTAATTATCACTCATGGGTCTACAGAGCTTTTTTTTTACTGTATTCTTATAATAAATGTAAAATATTTGCAGCAAACTTGTCTTGTTTAATATTTCCATCGTGTTTTTCTCTTCCCTCTGTATATAAATATGCTCTAAGCAAAAGAAAAGGACAGTGAGATTTCCATGGTGACTGGTCTCCTGGGGATGTAACAGTGCATAAAAATTATTAGCTTTCAGTTTCTCTGTAATTAAGCTTATAAGTTCTGATGATAATGAGTGTGTGTTGCTGATAGTCCAGTCACTACTTTCTCTGTTTAGAAATCAAAACTGAAATGTAGATCGAGTCTCAGTTCTTTGCATGGGTTGGTCGTCTGCCAGATTTTCTGTATTTTTGTTTTGCATTTTTGTTCTTCATGAAAGGATTTGTTTGGATTTAGGGCAGAGAGGTGCCTGAGAGGAATGTCTAGAAATGAACTGAAACCTGCTGCTGTCCAGCGGGTCAGGTTTGCCTCCATGCCTGCCTTCCATACAAGGCTGAGCTGGTCACAGAGGACATGCGTGACTTCTGTGTACCCATCAGTCTGAAAATCAATACCTTTCTGAAAGCTGCACTCTGTTATTTACCCAAATTTTGAGCAACACACCAGATTTAATCTGTTTTTTTCCATATTAAACCAGGCTTATTTCTGAGCCCTGATGTTGGCTTAGAAGAGTCCACCCTCATAGCTTATAGAAAAAGAAACATGCATTAGTGTTTGTGACTTCAGAAGTCACAAGCTTCTGAAGAGAGCCCAGATAAACCCGGACAATCCTCTTTGGGCTTCTTGCTTCTGCAGCGTCCTGACCAGAGCTGTGTGCCTCTAGGCCCTCTGTGAATTCCTTCTCCCCACACCTCGTCCGTCAGAGACTGTATCCTAGTCATACCTGATTTCTAGCCCAGATTTTTTTGACAAGCTGTGCTTTTACTGGCGCTGTGAAGTTTGGGCCAGATGCATCCTATAACCAAGAAAGGATGGCTGTTTGACTAAAATTCCACTTACGATGAATGAATAGCATCCTTCAATTTCCCAGGAGCTCTGTGGTATTTAAAGTCCTGCACTTAACTTCACTATGTATCCCCCCCTCCAGCTGCTAAGTTCTCTAGGCAGATGGTGGGGATGTTGCTGCAGAAAACAGGGCGCTAGTATCTATTCAAAGCACCGATGAATGTTAACTGAAAACTGTGCCTACTGCAGTACTTGGAAGACTCTCCAGATACGATGAATGTGGACTCACTGACACACCTACATCAACTCTTGCCGTGACACCCAGGCTCCAACAGCTGGTGCTGAAATAAGCACCCAGGGCTGAGCTACACAACTCAAGTGCTTATCCTTGGCTGGACCCTCACTACAGTCATGTCATTATCTGGGCCACAACTACCTCACCTGTAAGGTTGGAATAGCAGTAACTGGGTTTTTTCCTCCTAATTTCTTCTTCAAGAGTGTCTCCTAATGAATTAACTTTCTTCCAGTAGGCTCTACCTTCTAAGGTTTTTAAGGCCTCCCAGGCCGGGGACCAAGTCTTCAACCCACGAGTCCTTGGGGAACTTTTAAGATCCAAATTGTAGCAACTGGGCTGTCAATTGCTAAGACTGATGAGGGAAAAGGAAGGACCCATAAGCTTCAGTTATCTAATGTGGTACTGATGAGCTGCACTGAGCCACGTCATGTTTCCCCAGTCTAGGGCGTAAGTAATTCAACATTATAAATGTTTCTTTTGCAGTCTCCCTGTGGTGACCAGCAGCTGCAAAGGAAGGTTAAGTGATAGGTTAATGGACTAGACAGTGCGAGAGGCTAATTGATCTACCTTAGTAATATAAATGCCAAG
Source organism: Ctenodactylus gundi (assembly GCA_004027205.1). NCBI lineage: Eukaryota > Metazoa > Chordata > Mammalia > Rodentia > Ctenodactylidae > Ctenodactylus > Ctenodactylus gundi. The sequence goes on from PVKB01000158.1 coordinate 694,226, forward strand.
AATTAATAGAAAAATAAATGTCACGGGATGCTGAGGTATTGACAGCCCTCGAAGCTGCTATCTTCTACCCTCATTTTCAGCTTTCTGTACTGCTTGGTCTTACCCTGCATTCAGGAGGATCTGCATCTTTACTGAAATAAACAAAGCACTCAATGTTTCCTTTCAGACCCATGAAAAGCCAATAAATAACTTAAACTTGTTGGATCTTCTTCTAGGGTTTTCTAAGCAATCCCTTGGGACCCTTCCATCTGCCTGCCAGGAATGATCACAGCACAGTGCTGTGGCACAGTGGTAGGCTGAGAACACACTTTGGATACATCTGCCTTTTGCAAGAGGGTTCGTGGGGCAGGCGATGATCCACTCACTGAGGTCCTCTTCAGGCTCTCGCTCTTAGGGACTTTCTATACAGCCAACTCCAGTAACCAGGTTTCTCCACCTTCAAGACTGTGCAGCTCACTGATCTCCAACCAGAGGTGGCACACATCTGTTTTGGTTAAACTACTACTTTTCATCTCAGCTACGAAGGGGAAGGGCTTCTATCTGCCCCAGCCCGGTTGACCCTAAGTGGTTTTGATCAAATTCTGCTTCTCTCCTCTGTTAACTTTGAGGAACACAGAAACTGAGAGAAGGAGGGCCAGCTGACTTCTCCTACCACTCTTCCTTTGCTCTTTGCTTCACTGATCTCATTTTCCTTTCTCATCTCCTTCACACACATCCTTTCTCATGATCTGAAATATGAATCCTCTGTAAGTACAGTCCCATAGTGTCTTATCTTAAAGCAGACAGTCCATGAATACAATCATTCATCCCTTTTAAATATGTATTCTTCAACTAGAATTTTGGGAATGCTGGAGGTCACGTGCAATTAACTGAGATGGTTTAGATCTAACATGTCCCCCCAGCGTCTCCTATGTTCTGAGTTGAGGGAGGCTTTGAGAAGGTGATTAGAGTATGGGGTTGCTGCCCTCAGAGAATGGGCTCATGCCCCAATGTACTGCTAAGGAGGTAGGAAGGTAAGAGGCGCTACCGCTGGAGGCCTGTGGAGCTATGTGACTGAACCTTCCACCTTCTCCCTATTTCCTGGCTCACATGTATTGAGCGCCTTTCTCCACCAAGCCCTTCTGCAGGTGTGTTCCGGCCTCAGAGCCAAGTGACCACCGACTGAACTCTCTGGAAATGGGTATCCAAAGAAACCCACGACTTAAGGAGGAGAGCTATCAGGTATCAGGTATTTTTATCACAGTGATAAGAAGCTCATTAATTCTAAAGTAAAAGAGGTAAATTCAATAGAAAATCCAATTATGAAATACAACACAACACATAACAGAGGTACATGTATACCCATGTTCATAGCAGCACAAATAGCAATAGCTAAAATGTGGAAATCACCAAAATACCTATCAACAGACCAATGGATACACAAACTGTGGTATTTGTACACAATGGAATACTATGCATCTGTAAGGTCCAACAGTGTGGAGGCTTTTACAGGCAAATGGAAGAAACTTGACAACATCATGCTTAGTGAAGTGAGTCAGCAGCAGAAGGTGAAGCATCAAATGGTCTCTCTGATATGAGAGACCCAGACCACAACCATCTCATGGAACTTAAAGCAAAAAACAACATGAAACAGGGGGGTAGGGTGGGGGAGAATAGAGGGAGGGGTGGGTTGAAGGACAGACAAAGGAGAGTGGGAAAGTCCTTGTCACCTCTACAAGATACTTAGGTGCACAAAATGCCAAACTTCATTGTAAACCTTAAATTTTGCACTTATACATATCAGTAAAATGGGGTGGGGGGAGAAAATGTTGTAAGAAAATAAAGATGCACAGAAACTTTAATAAATAAATAAATAACTTTCATAAAAGAAAAGAAATACAAGAGAAAGAATGGAGACCAAATGTATGAATTTTGTTAATTACTGCAATTAGGCAGTAAATGTCACTGAATTTTCTAACAAAAACTAAAAACTAAAAAGGAGTGTTTATACCAGAAAACGAAGACGACGGGACATCTATGAGCTAAGCATTCAACTTAAATTAAAAAAAACAAAGTAGATCCAAAGCTCGTGTTTTCTAAGATTGAACATAAAACTCACGACTGTTGTTCTCACTAGGAACAAGTGTGTCTCCCAAGAGACATTTGACAATGTCTGCAGACATTTCTGATTGTCGCAACTGTAGAGTGGCACTGCTGCAACTCGCAAATGGAGCCAAGAGACCCTGTGAGACACCTGCAGTGTGCAGGCCCAAGCAGCCATCGGGTCCACAGCTGAGAAACCCTGTGTCATAGGCCTGTCTGAATCTCAGTCCAGAAGCTGTGGGAGACTTTCTTGCACTGGAAAACTTTTAAAGGGACAATAAAGGACATTTTAAAGTCCGTTGTTATTTCCCGTATGTTGGTATGCTTGACAGTTTACACAGAAAAAAAATCTGTAGCGGGTGGGTCCAGCCCACAGTTCATTATTTTTTCTTTTACTTCTGTAATGTTGCAAGAGAAATATTTTTTTTAATTTTAGTAATACCCTTAAACATATTAAATATATAGTATAGTTAATTTTACATGTGACACAAGATAGCTCCTGTTTATGGGGGAAAAAAATCTGTCAGGCTGAAGGCTGGAAATACCTGATCTATAGAATTATGATCTGGTTTCTTCAAGTCATCCTTTGATGAGACTAACAAAAATAAAAGCACATGCCACTTTAGAGATGAAAATGTAGATGTAAACACAGGAATAGTAGTGATTACAAAGGCAGCAGATGGAGACTAGGAACTCTGTACTAATAAATATACAAAACAGAACTGACAAATTTCCAGAAAATTATTAATGTATGAAAGCAACCCAAGAAGAAATAGAAGGGTTCTATAACCAATAATGGATTGAAATCAGCAATTTCAAGCCCTCATATACCATTTCTCCCAGGGAATTGGAGACTGACTTTCATGCAGAAAGTTGTACACAAATGTTCATAGCAGCTTGGTTCATAATAGCCCCAAACTGAAAACTGCCTAATGTTTTTCAACACGTTATTCCTTCTGTACGACCATACCAGGAACTACTGCTCAGCAATGCAAAGGAATGACCTGGTATATGGAAGCTGTATGCACATTAAAACCCATATGGGAGGCAAGACGAATGGCACAGCAGTTAAAGTGCTTGCCTAGCAAGCACACGGCCCTGAGTTCAATTGCCAAGCACCACATAAAGCTGGTGGTGGTGACACATGCCTATAATCCCAGCACTCGGTATGCTGAGGCAGGAGGATTTCCCTGAGTCTACAGCCAGCCTGAGCTATAGAGTGAGACCCTGTCTCAAACAAGAATATATATATATATATATATATATATATATATATATATATATATATATATATATCATGATCATTGAAAAAGCCAAACTCAAAGGGATACAGAGTGCAATATTTCATTCATGTAACAGTCCTGAGACACCACAGGGATGAACAGATCAGCACTACCAAAAGCCAGGCACAGGGAGAAGGGGTGGGCATGGCATGTAGGAGTAACGCAGGAGTCTTGCAGTAGCAGTATGTTACAGTACCAGAATTATAACGTGGCTACACTATCACTTGTGGGACTCTACACATGATAACATTACAAACAGCTACACACACACAAATGCACAATGAGTGCATGAATTGCTGGGGAAATGTGAATAAATGCAGTGGATGATTCCAGTGTTAAGTTCCTTGGAGAAGCACGGGGAGACGTGCACGGGATTTCCGTATATATTCTCTATCCTCTCATAAATACATAACTGTTTTAAGGTAAGAAGTTTTAAGATACAAGTGAGAAGTCAGTGCCTTTCTTAGAAAATGTAAGCCTAGAGGTACAGGGTGTAGACATGATCTGCTAAGTGTTCAAGGGACAGATCATTTCTTCTTGCAAACTCTTCTAAGAAAAAAGAGCTAAGAGGAAGATGACTCTCCAACCGATTTGATGAGAGAATGTAACTCTGAAAGCAAAGTGGAGGAACATGTAAGGTAATTACAAGTTGATAGTAGTCAGAATAAGCCTTCCCTAAAGTCAAGACAACTCTAATTCAGAAATGAATGTAGTAACTATCAATTATGAATTAGATCTATTCCAATGAAATAATGGTTTTTTATAAGATCTATTAATGCAAGTTATACTATCTGTGCAAATTAAGAAAAACCACATAAAATTCTGCCAAGCAGTAAAAACCTTAGAAGACATAGAGAAAATGTAATATTTTTTAAAAATCTTAGAGAAATGTACAAAAACCTGTAGCAAACATTGAGTTTAACAGGGAAAACTAAAAGCATTTCCTTTAAGGTCAAGGATATAACAAGGGGCTATTAACCACCAACCCTGTCAAACTTTGCAAATGGAGGCCCTAGCCAAGACAGAAAGGCAAGAAACGGGAATATATGATCTGATGACTGATAAGAAAAAGTAAAATTTTTATTCATAGTTGTCTTAGCTATGTGTTCATTGATGTGACAGAACAGCCAACATCTGTAACTTAAGAGAGAGGAATTTCATTTTAGCTCATAGTTTCAGAAGGTTTCAGTGTATGAATAAGATTTAAAATTTTTAGAGATAAGATTAACATAAAATAATTTATTACATTTCTTTTTTGCTGCCAAGGGGATTAAAAATAAGACATTTACACTATGCTACATACTTCAACTTTTGAATCAATTTATTTATTTTTTAAGACAGGATACTTCTACATTCTGCAGACTGGCTTTGAATTTGCAATCCTCCTGCCTCAGCCTTCCACATTGCTGAGATTATCATGCTCAACTAATCTACATTTCTAATCAACAACTTTTATTTTAATAATATCTTAATGGCCATAGATAGCCATCAACTCACAAGTTGTTTCTAACATATATATAGAAAAATAAAAGGTCAAGAGCAACAAATATTTCAAAAAAAAAACCACAGCAGGTATGAGTCTTATGAAACTTATCATAAAGCTATAGTACGCTACTATCACAGAGATGAATAGAAAAAATGGATCAGGTGCAAAAAATAGAAGCATAAGTATAGGTACACATTTGACATATCACAAAAGTGGTTCTGTAGATCAATGGGGAAAAGATGGACTACTCACTAGATGGTACAAGGTGATAAAGTTGTCCACACAGAAAAAAAAATGTTATGTTTGTACCTTACCAACACACACACACACACACACACACACACACACACACACACACACACAGAGCCAAATGGGTTCAAGGATTAGATGTATGAGCAAAACGTTAAAAATTATGGCAAAGTTTATAAACTTGAGTCAGAGAATTGCTCCTTAAACAGGAAGCAAAGGAAGACTGCTAAATTTAACTGCTTTAAAATTAAACAATTCATCAAAGGACATCATTAAAAAATGAAAAGACAAAAACAGGAAGACAATAGTTACCATCCGAGTAGCTGACAAAGGGTTTTCGCTAATATGCAAAGAGGATTATGTATCAAAAAGCAGAGACAGCCATGAAGAAAAGTGGACCCAGAAACATATTTTAAAAAGTCAACCTTGCTAGTAAACTAACAATGCAAAGTGAAGCTGCAGTTGCAGATACTTTGACACCTACAACGCTAGTAGCAAAATTAAAAATAGAGGATGTGGAAAGAAAAAAGGTATGATTGACTGTTTCCCACGAATCAGCAGTTCCCTCCCTAGACCTATGTTTAACATAAGCACCTGCACAGGCATTTCAGGAGACATCTAAAACAGAGCTCATAGCAGTGGTGTTCTTAACAGAAAAAACTGCAATGTCCATCAACTGAGGAATGGAAAAATGAGTTGTGATATATTCCTATAATTAAAACACTATGTAGCCAAAACTAATGAGATGTGTTCACTAATATTAACATGAAAGAGTGCCCAAAATAAAATTTTGGAGACTTCTAACCTCTCCTTAGAATGTAGAAAACCACAAGCAAATGTCACTCTCATCCAAAACAATTAGAAAATGCAGAATCTGGGGCACTTTGACCCGCTTCTTCAGAAGGTGTCCCCTCCAGCTGCTCAAACTGGAGGGTATTTTTTTTTTAGCTTTCCTTTGGTAAGGGCCAGTGTCATCTTTATTAGCTTATTAGCTCCTCTAACTAAAGTCCCTTATCATTTTTTCTTAATGAAATTTGCACTTTAGTTTTAATTTATATCATTACTAAAAGCAAGGACACACACTAAGTGACAATAGCTTTTTTAGTGCCCAAATATGGGGTTGTTCCAAGTTCATTACAGGATCCACACAGACTCAAACTTACCTAGTGCCCACAGTATTAGAAATTGTGAACACTGCTCTAAGACCTTTTCAAGGATTCTAAATTTTGCCTCTGGTTTCTGACAGAAAGCCTGAGTTGTATTTTCAGGTGGTAGGTCATTCTCTACAAAATCAACAGGACGCTGAGTCCAGGCATTCAGAGGAAATTACAATGTGAGGATTAAGAGCAACCACTCCCTCCTCAAGACCGATGTAAGGAACCTTATGGGCATTAAAAACAGAGGTGTGAGCCCAGAACTAAGAAAGATTAGAGCACTAAGAGAACAGTCAATATTTTGCCCTTCAAGATCAGTCAAAACCCAGGGAATGATGGAATCCTTATAAAAAAATGTCTTGCAATTCAAGCTGAGGTTGCTAAGATAAAAGATTCAGAAGGTCATTGAACTTCAAAGTCTCCAGCCATTAATCTTGCCATCACCTGAATCCTGTGACTGAAATCATCCCAAATGGAAACGACCAGTGTTTCATGGAAATGGAACTCAAGCTGTGAAGACTCCAGAGCTACAGAACCAAACCTGAGATAATGATGAGGCAGACCTTAGCCTACCTCAGGTAATCCCAAAAGTTGGCCTATTGCTTTGTAGGTGGGTCAGTCAGTGGGAAGTCCTCCTTCCTTCCCCTGTATCCTCAAGGGCCTTCACACTGAGCTACAACCTCAGCCCATTTTATTTTTGATTCTGATACATGGTCTTGTTAAGTCACTAAATTGCCCAGACTGGACTAGACTTGAATTTTTGATCCTCTGGTTTCACCTGCTCAGAGTGCTGGAATTATATTATAGGCTTGTGCACTAGGCTCAATTCTTCTCTATTTCTCTTTTTTTCCTTTGTTTGTTTGTTAATGGCCAGCTTGATCTTCGCCATCCCTTCAAGCCGAAGTCTTTTGCCATTTTCTCTGTTTTCTAATAAAAGCTATCTGTTGTTAAAAAAAATAAGCAACAGAATAAACTATAAAATGATAAGTATTTTAGACCATCAAGGAGCTGAATTCATAACAAATTGCAAATAATAACAAGTCCTTTGAGAAGATATGAGACGCAAAAAACAGTTTCACCTTTGGAAGACCACAAAAAGAAAAGAAACTATCATAAATGTGATTATACAGAAAACAATTGAAATCATAAACACAGCTGACATGCAAAATAATGTGACAGTTCTGGAGCTCCAATCACAATGGGTGCCTAATCTCAATTGCTGTCATTTTTCTATAGTTATCTACCGAGCGCCCATGAGGGCCAGAGACCTAGGAGAACCTTTCTTGGTTGCACAAGCAAAAAGACATTGCTAAGATTTGAAACAAGAGCAAGAATACTAGAAGAAGCCCACCCATAGTCTTAGTTCCCAGAAGCCCAAGGTATTGATTGCTTTCGGAAGACAGCCCCCCCGTCCCCCAAAAAATAGTCTAACAAAATCTATCTCCTCTGAGGTTGTAATCTTCACCCAGGGCCACACTGTTCTCTGGGCCCCAACTGAGTAAGAGGAGATAAAAGTGATATAACACAAGGGGTAGAGACAGAATTCTGAGAAAATTTCACCTTTTATTTTAATGAAAATAGAAACTTTTTAAAGAAAACTTTTGCATTAAAGATGCAGCCATATCAGTGCCTAGAGAAAAATTTATAGCATTTGATGTTTATATTAAAAATTTGGAACATATAGATCTCACCAAGACATTTCTATTCTTAACAAAAAATGGATGATTTTTTTACTAAAAATTTATAAAAAACAAATGCAGAAAACATTTGATGTTGCTAATCACCAAGAAAATAAGAGTTAAAACCTTAAAGGACACAAAAACCTTAAAGAAAATAATAAGAAAGAAAAATATAGGCCAATATTTCTGATGAATATGCATGAAAAAATTATCAACAAAATACAAGCAAGTCAAATCCAATAGCACATTTAAAAGGTCATTCGCCATGATCAAGTTAGAGTTATCTCAGGGGTACAAAGAAGGTTCAACAGATACAAATAAATAAATGTAATATGTCACACCAATAGAACGAAGGACAGAAGTCACATGATCATCTCAATAGGGGCAGAAAAGCATCTGATAAAATTTAACATCCCTTCATGACAAGAAACAAATTAGAAAAGGATTGTACTCCAACATAACATCGCCTATATGTGACAATCCCCATACCTTTTTTTCTTATTTGAGCCTGAGGGTTTCAAGTCCAGATTGGACTTGGTGATCCTGAAGCCTCAGCTTCTAAAAGAGCTGAGACAACACGTGTGCACCACACTATACACACAGGGAATAAAACTAAAACCCAGTAAACGGAATTAAATCACACTGAAAACTTTTATTCAGCAAAAAAAAAAAAAAAAAAAAAAAAAAAAAAAAAAAAAAAAAAAAAAAAAAAAAAAAAAAAAAAAAAAAAAAAAAAAAAGCAGAATAAAGAAACAGTCCACAGAATGGAAGAATTTATTTGCCAAATAATCTGGCCAAAGATTAATATCCAGAATATTTAAGAAACTCAAGATTTAATTTGAGGTTTTTGTGGGTAAACCGAGGCAACTTGAGACCATCATGCTTAGTGGAATAGTCAAAGGACAAACAGCACATGGTTTCTCTAATCTGGGAAACCCAGAATACAGGAATTTTATAGAACCAAATGGGTGTGATAGTGGGAGTGAGGGGTGACGCGAGTGTGGGAGGACCAAAAGAGGGGGAAGAAGAGATTGCAATGTTGAAGTGATATATATGTGCACAAAGTACTTGGGCTCAATGTACCTATTGTGTATCATACACATATGCTTAGCATGTATGTATATATATGATATATATGTACATTATAGATATTAGTGTGTGTATATAAACACACATACACTAATAAAGATAGAGGGAAAAAAGAAACTTCATAACTGGTCCAATTTATTGCAGGCAAGGATGTGGAGCAAAGCGAATTCTTACCCCCTATTGGCAAGAATGTAAACTAGTGTGGCCATGATGGAAAACACTATGGAGGCTCCTGGAACGTTAGAGAAGCGATAAGGAGGAGAAGCACTCATGACCCTGATGTGATCAGTGTGTGCTGTATGCACTCATTTGTTGAAACATCACATTGACTCCTATTCATATGTATAATGCATGTTAATAAATATATAGATAATAACAGCTCAAAGAACATTGCACACCCAATAAAATAGCTAAACATTAAAAGATTGACATTATCATCACACAGCAAGGAAGTTGAGCAACGGGAAATCTCACATCAAGGCTGGTTGGGGTGGAAAATGACATACAAAACATTTGGACATTTCTTGTTAAGTTAAATTTGTCCCTACTACATGACCCAGAAAATTCACTTCTAGACCAATGAAAACAAAAAACCACTTAAATACCTGTTTGCAAAAGCATTACGCTAAGTGAAATACAGCCAAGCACAGCAGACTTTACACCACATGGTTCCTTTTATATGACATTCAGAAGAGATGGGGAAGACAACAGATCTGGAAACCTCATGAGGTGACACATGTGTCAGCCAGCCTGAATGGGAGGGTGGTCATATGTCTGTCCATATCTTTCAAAACTCATTTCACCTGTGTACTGAAGAGTGACTTTCATTGCATAGGAATTATACCTCGAAAAAACCAACTTAAAGATTTTGGACAAAGAAAACAAAATCAAAAAGAGATTGTAAAATGGGCCCATTTTTGAGGGATCAAAAATTTATACAAAATCTGAAATATTGCTTTGAGATACATAAATAGTTAATACTCAACATAAGTCAAGGAAGTAAACACAAAATTCTGAGTGTTTCTTTTGGGCAAAAAGGAGAAAAACATGGTAGGAAATGGTTTATAGTAGCTTTACGAGTCTCTTCCTCCGTGTCTTAGAGTGAATGGTTTCTACCTTGACACCTGTATTGAATCCTTTATCATTTCTTATACAATAGGCACTTTTATAGGTATGAAATATTTTATAATATCAAACCATGAAATAAATCAGGCTATTATTTTATGTGATAGAGCAGCTTTTCCTGTTCTAACTCAACTGAGATTTTACCAGTTTCCTGATACAAAGTAATAAATATTTATTGCTGTAATGTTTTCCCTAAGACAATGCTGTAGTAACTTGTTTCTCTACTAAAAGGCTCAACTCTGCTGACAGCATAGTTTTCTCCTGCAGTGGAATGGCAAAACTATGGCATGACATGTTCTATTTCTTAAATGTCTGTCAGGGAACCATCCCAAGATCACCGTCTGTGTTAAACAGCCTGGTGTTTCCCTGGAAGGCCAGGGACAGGAAGGAATTTGCAGGGCTGTCCTCTGTCTGGAAATAATCCATTCTATTTCTCTAAATGCAGGTAAAACTTTAACCAGCTAAGTTCAAGTGTTGAATCCCACCCTCAGGCTCTTATGTTTTTGGCTGTCTTGGTCCAGACAAATCAGACTAACTTCAAAAGCCCATAGACAGGAGTGTGCAGCAGGTGAGGTGTGCATTCAGGGAGCCCTCGTGAGCATCTCTGCTTGTGCATCTCATGAGAAACATTTGGCATTTTGCTTTACTTCCAAATCTCCTGCATAGCATGGACCCGTGCCATCTGCCTGACCACCACCCTGTTTGTCCAGCTTGCTTTGCTTATTTTTGTTTTAACTTGGAAGTGACCAGCTTGAATGAAACACAACTCCAAATGTGGTACTTTAGGTGGGTCACTTCTGACTTCTGTGCTTTTGCATTTTATTTATATGTATAAATGCAATACATAATTTTACATTGATCTTGAGTATTTTGTACAGATACATATTGTGGCAAAATTACAAAACCTTCCCCTCTCCCTTTCTTAAGCTGCTTATTTGCTAAGAGGCCATGTGGCGCTGCCCACCCCTGGAAGAGGTCAGAGGCTTCACATATACTATGGATCGGGACAATGAAATTAACGAACAAAGTGCCAGACTGTAGGGCTCGCAGGTGAGAGTTCAGGAGTTCAGGCACTGCTGGTCCCCTGTGCACACTTCTGTGACATGGGTGTGCCTGATCAACTCGTTGCCCCCTCCAGAAGCATTAGGCCACCACTGCTGCGTTTGCTCAGTACTCAAATTCACATCCAATAACAGAAGTGAAAATAAAAATACCATTGTGATGCCATTTCCTACCTGCCAGATTGGCAAAACATCAAAACTTAAAAGTTAAGAAACAATAAAAACAGAAGATTGTGGAATATGCATATTAATTATATATGTAAAATTAAAGAACTTTGGGTATGCAAAGCAATTCTATAAAAGAATAAACTAGGACATACACTAAGATTGTGTGGTATCAACATAAATTGACAAATGGACAAAAGGTAATAATGTGTCTTAGTTACTTTTTGTTGCCAGGACAGAATACCTAGGAACCACAAGCTAAGGGAGAGAAGGTTTCTTTAGTTCACAGGTTCCGCGCCCCCCCCCCCCCAATTTTATTGATACGTATAAGCACAAACTTTAAGGTTTACAATGGAGTGGAGCATTTTGTGCACATACGTATGTCATCAAGGTGACAAGGGCTTTCCCACTCTCCTTTTGTCCCTCCCCTACCCATCCTTCCTTCCTTCCTCCCCCACCCTGTCCCCCTCTTTCACTTTGTTTTTCATCTTAAGTTCCATAGGAGTTGTGATCTGGGTTTCTCCCAGGCCTCGGTGCATTCACGGGCTCCTGGCAATGGTAGAAGGACCTGCTGGAGACCAGCTGCTCCTAGCATCACAAGAAGAATTAGTGGTTTTCAGAAGAAGCTGGAATAGGGATTTATATCCCTCCGGGCCACATACCTGCCCTCCATCTCACACCTGTAATTCACCCCCTTGACCAGGCCTTTCATCTGAACAGCACATGAAATTCATAACATTGAAATACATGATTTTAGGAACATGAGAGATTCAAATCATAACATAATGGAACCCAAATTGACCCACTCTTATATACTCAGTTGGCTTTTATCCAAGGCAACAAAATAGTATAGGAGGGGAAAATAAACTTTTTTCAATAAATTGCCTCAAAATAAGAAAAAAATGTAGAAAGAAAACCTTAATCTTTAAAGTGAGATGACTCATGGTCCTAGGAATTATCCATCAAAAGAACAAACCACCAAAGTCTAATAATGATAAACATTTGATCTCTATAAGGATAGCTGGGGTAATGTTGGTAATTCGAAATACTCTTAAAAAAGAGCTCAAAATGGGATTTCTAGTGCTTTCTTCTAGCCACATCTTTTTCTACCTCCATATCCTGACCCTCCCCCTACAACATGCACACACACACTCTCACAGACTCATCTGCTCACCAACCCACCTGCCCATAGAGGACTGTGTGTGCACAGTCCCCAGAAGCCATGGGCACTGTGTCTGGGAGCTCCAGGGAGCAGGGTTTCTCTGTTATGTTCACAGGCTGGCGGTGAGGTAAATGTAAACAGTCCCCTGACCCATGTCAGGCAGAGCCCTTCCTTAGAGGTATTGTGAAATGTTTTGCTCAGAAATGTGACTGAGCCGCAATGTTAACTTGGTGCTGGGGATGGGAATGCCATCACCAGCCTGTCCAGGAGTTTTACTACAGCTCAGAAACCCAAGATTGAGGACGTGCTCTGTGTACCTGCATCCCTCAACACACACATCCTCCCAAAGGCAAGTGCCCGGTCCTGCGAAGGGCTCAGTTTTGCCACAGAACACAAAATACTAGCAGTGCAATTAATTTGACGACAACCATAGTTTATGTGGTAGTTTTCCACTCAGAACCTGCAGGTCTACCGTGTATCAGCTACATGGCAGTGCATAAGGAGGTTAAGGAATTTATGAAAGAGTAGAATATCTGGAGAGATGAGAGAGAGTGAATTTTTCTCAGGTAGATAGAATGCTTGTTAAAACGGATTACCCCAGAGAAAGGCTGAGGAAGGTCAAAGACGTTGACCCCATAGCTAAAAATTAGAGCTATGAACAGCAGCCAAGAAAACCCAACTGATTACGCTGCCTCTAAAGGAGAAACATCAAAGGAGAGATTAAATTAGAGCAGCGAATTTAAAATCGCGGATGGGCTATCTGTCTTTATCAACTCACATCACTAATGAAATCCGAATCTCCTTGGAAAGCAGCGAGGAAAATACAGAAATAGAAAAGATGTTCAGAGGAAGCTGGGTTTAGAAATGAATGTCCTGGGAGAAGCAAGATGTTTAAAATTAATCAATGGGCCTTGCAGGAACAACCCTGGACCTGCTTCCTTTTACCTGGAGCTGATCTGGGCCTCTGGGGAGAGACTAAATCCAGGTGGAGAAGAATTGGGGAAGAGAAATCACTAGAAAGAAGGAAAATAATATTTAAAAATGCAAACAAAACCAAGCAGGACTGCACTGGCGATTAGTCTGCACTCGCCATAGGGTAGTTTTAGGTGCCACAAGTCTGTTAGTAAAATGGTTCCTGAACTTTCTCAACCTAGGCAGAGAGGCCAATTGGAGCACAACTCCTTTTATTTATTTTTGAGTCAATTCCATGCCAGTGGGAAAGATGAATTAGAATAAATTGTCCACTGACTACTGAGGCCTCTTCCTACCTTCATTTTGGGGTTCTGGATTATTTCTGGGCTCTTGGAATGGCTGAGATTTCACCAATTACTGCTTAATTAAACCATTGACTATAGCCACAAGATTATCCCAGGCATTAGGGATAAAAATAAATAAGGAAAAGTCCTCATAGGAGAAGCAATTTCAATACCAAAAGCAACAAAAGTGAACCGATGAGGATTATCAACTGAAAAACATTATGGTAGAAAACAGCACAAAAATATGCAATGTAGCTAAGAGACCCAAAAAACAGATGCTCACAGAAAGACTTCTGACAATGGTCCAGCCTGGGATTTGAAGGATTGGTGGAAGGTAGTAAGGGAAAAATGGGAAAACAGTCCCAAGGAACAGAATATTGTATGCACAGTGACATCCGAGCCTGATTTATGGAGTAAGTAGAAGCAGATGCAAAGATCTGGAATAAAGGTCCATGTGAAGAGACTCAGTAAGACGAGGGGGACAGACCACAAGGGCTTCGACAGGTGAGAAGAACAGTTAAGTTCATTTGTATAGAAACTGAAACAACAGGAGATTGTGTGTGTGTGTGTGTGTGTGTGTGTGTGTGTGTACTCACATCATAAACATACTGATTATATGTGTATGTATGGAGACATACACTTCTCCTTGAGAAAGATGACATAAAGTTAACACACTACCTTCCAATATTCAAGGGCCGAAAGAATTCTTGCTTTCCTTACACTCTGCTCAGGCCTTCAGTGGTTGGGTGATGCCCACACACATTGCGAAGACCAGCCTGCTTTACTCAGCCTCCTGATTCAAACGTTAACCTCATCTGCAAACACCCTCCAGGCCTAGCCACAGGTGATATTAAGCCAACTGTCTTGGCGTCTCATGGCCCCGTTAAGTTGATGCATAAAATTAACTATCATATCACCCAAGTTTGAATAATTGGAAACAGTGAGATATGACAACAAATTAACACTTGCAGAGAACACAGTTGCACATGGTGGAGGGAAAGGCGGTCAGGGAAGTCGAACAGAGGCAGATCACCCTTACAAGGGACGGAGCTCTCAATCCTGCTGCCCCATGAGGCTGAGGGTTTCTATTGTTGTAATCCTTATCTTCAAGGCACTTTGGAAAGCAAGCCAGGAAGTAGCTACGTTTACTAAGACTAAGAATTTCTGTATCTCAGGAATAACAATCTTTTGTTTTCCTATAATGTTTTAGCTTGTTTTTTTAAATCAGCTAATACTGGCCTTATTTAATGAGTTGGAAAATATCCCAACCTCTTTTGTATTCCGGCAGAGCTTATTTACAATGCACATTATTTCTTTTATGTTTGCTAAATTTTACCATTGGAACAATGTGGACCTGAAGTTTCCCTTTGTGAGAAATTCCTTAACCACAGATTCAATTTCCTTAATAGTTATAGACCTTTGGATTCAATACAATTTCAATCAAAATCCCAACAGGATATTTCTGATAAAGATTCACACAAGTTGAAGATAAAAATTTATATGCAAAAAACAAAGGACCTACAGTAGTCAAACTAATTTTGAGGGAAATGAACAAAAGGCATAGCCACTGTGGGGTTTCAAGCCCTGCTATAAAGCTGCAGTAATCAAGACTATGTGACATGGGTATAAAGATCAATTCGGAATCCAGAAAGAAGTCCCTACACGCACGGTCATTGATTTTTCAATGATGGCACCCTGATTATTCATTGTAGAATCAATAGCATACCTGGAAAGGATGCTGGTGAGAACTAGACATCCACTTGCAAATAAACAAAACCCAACAGAACCTTAATTCTTATTTTATACCACTTAAAAATTAACTGGGAGTGGACCATAAATGTAAATGTAAGCTCTTAAATCACAAATATTGTAGAAGAAAGCATGAGATGGGGAGAAATATTTGTAGAATGAAGACCTGATAAAGGAATTCATTCCAAATCCATAACTTTTATAATTTGATTAAAAAACAAATAAATAATATATGAGATATTTGAGAAAAAACTTCACCATAATGGGATGCCTCAAAAAAATGCTAAACATTATTAGTCATTAAAGAAATGAGGTCACTACATGTCTACGCTGATGTGGTGGGTTTAAGAAAAAAAACCTTGATAATACAAAAGTTCTGGTGAGACTATGTAATGACTGGAACTTTCAAACATTCCTTGTAAAAATTAAAATATAGTATATCACATTGGAAAACAACTTTCATAATGTTAAACATACACTTCATATCCACACATTTAATTTCTAGATACTGACCAAAGAGAAATGAGAACATGTATTTCCACAAAACCTGGCCCTCAAGAGTCACAACATACCCACATACATAATAGATTAAAACTGGAAACAAGTGAACTGTTCATCCAAAGATGAATGAACTGGGTGAATATAATACATTTACATTATTATGTATTATGTAGGGTTTTAAAGCAACAAAATACGAATACATACAAAACACTGTTGATTATCAAAAGTATGAAAGTAAAAGAAAATAAATCTAAAGACTATTATACTTTTATGGCATTTAGGAAAAGACAAAACTACCAGGACTGAGAAAGGAGAAAGAAATTGACTACAAAATTATATTTGAAAAATGCTGAAATAATGAAAATACTCTATTTCTTAATTATAGTGGTAGTTATATATTTTGTCAAAATTTGACAAACTATAAATCTAAGAAGGCAGAGTTTTATTGTGCATGAGCTGCTGTACTTCAACATATCTAAAAGAAAACATCACTGGGAAAAATATTCTTCTCAGAACAAGTACAAATGGTCAACAAGCACACAAAAAAGTGTTCATCACTGGGAAGCTTCCAATGAAGAAAGACTGAAAGCATTCACGCTAAATTCAGGAACAAGATAAGGAGGCCCGCTGTCACCTCTACTATTCAACAGAGTGGCTAAATCATGGCAACGGCCATCAGGCAAGAGCAAGGAATAAGGAATAAAGGGAATGCAATTGGAGGGGAAGCAGTAAAGATATCCCTATTTTTTCCCCACATTTTATTGATATGTATACATGCAAAATTCAAGGTTTACAAGGAGGTTGGGCATTTTGTGCACATTTGTATCTTGTCAAGGTGACAGGGGCTTTCCCACTCTCCTTTTGTCCCTCCCCCTACTCACCCTTCCCTCCCTCCTCCCCCACCCTACTCCCCTCTTTCACTTTGTCTTTCATCTACACAATGGAATACTATGCATCAATAAAGACCAACAGCATGGAGGCTTTTACAGGCAAACGGAAGAAACTTGAGAACAGCATGCTTAGTGAAGTGAGTCAGAAGCAAAAGGTGAAACATCGAATGGTCTCTCTGATATGAGACACCCAGATCACAACTCCTTTGGAACTTAAGATATCCCTATTTGCAGATGACATGGTACTCTATAGACAAGGCCCCAAAAATTCCCCCAAAGACTCCTAGAACCAGTAAATAAATTCAGCAAAGTATCTGGTTATAAAATTAATACCCACAAATCAATAGCATTTCTATATACCAAATAACAAATTCAAAGAGAAAGAAATCAAGTAAACAAATCCATTCACAATAGCAAAATAGAAAAACAAACAACAACAACAAAAGACACCGCTTAGGAATAAACCTCACCAAAGGGAAAAAAACCTATACAAAGAATATTACAAAGTCCTCAAGAAAGAGATTGAAAAAGGCTTTAGAAAATGGAAAGACATCTCATGTTCCAGGATAGGAAAAATTAATATTGTCAAAATGGCCATACTTCCAAGGCTACTATACAGATTCAATGCAATACAAGTCAAATTATCAACTACATTCTTCACAAAATTGGAAAAAAAATCCAAAAATTTATGTGGAACATAAAAACACCCAGAATCTCTAAAGCAAATTTTAAGCAGCAAGGTTGTAAAGCTGGAAGAATCACAATCCCAGATCTCAAAAATACTACGCAGCAACAGTGATTAAATCTATATGATACTGATATAAGAACAGACAAGAGGATCAGTGGAACAGAATTGAGGTTATTGAAACAAACCCAAACACTCTTAGTCATCTGATCTTTGATAAAGGGACCCAAACAATCCACTGGAGAAAAGACAGCATCTTCAACAATTGGTGCTGGGAAAACTGAATCTTCACATGCAGGTAAATGAAACTAAACCCCTATCTGTCTCCACACACTAACATCAGACCAAAATGGATCAAAGAACTAGACATCAAAACAGAAACACTGAACTTACTGGAAAACCTACAAGACATGGGGACAGGACAGAATTTTCTGAACCGCGCAAGAAATTTTCCAATTGTACAAGAAATCTCAGCAAGAATCAACAAATGCAACTACACTAAACTAAAAAGCAAAAATTTTGCACAGCAAAAGAAACAGTCAATAAGGTGACAAGTCAACCCAGAGTGCTTCAACAATGCTTCAGACAAAGGATTAATAACTAGAATACACAAAGAACACAAAAACATAAAACCTCCTAAAATAAATGATCCCATCAAGAAGTGGGCAGCTGAAATGTCATTCTTTTTTGGGTAGAGAGGATGAGAAGAGCCCATTCGAAATGACTGTGCAGGTAGACTTTCGTGGTGGCTTGGCTTAACGCAGGAGCAGAGAGCAAGGAGGGAAGTGGCTGGACACGTGAATTCTGCAGCGTAGTTCACAGGACTCACTGCTGCCTTGGCCTGATGGAGGCTGCAACTCATTTCTTCCTAATGTCCACACATTTGAGTTCAGGGACTCTTTCCCTCTTCCCTCCCAATAGTGCTGACTGTGTAGAGTTGGAGTACCCTAGACTCAATGGGTGGCTAATGCAGATACTCAAACCTACGGCTCTGTGGGCTCATTTTGACTTTTTACATCCTTTACATAAGCAGTTCAGAAGTCTGACATATTCCTCTTGCAAGAATCCTATACATGCACTTACAGCTTCTTCTGAGAGAAAAAGAAATGTTTTGAGAAGTGTAGCAGGGGACACAGTCCAAGTTGTTGGCCCAGTGACGCCTTCTCTTGCTCAGCCCTGTTCTTGTCTCCATAGTGGATGACAGAAGCAGGGCCAAAAAGGTGCAGAAACATGACCCAAGCCAGGAACTCCTTGTGTTCAGCAGCCTGCCCTCCACAATCCCTGGGAGGGTCACTACAGAGGACCCAGAGGGTCTGATGGGCAGGAGGGCTGGAAGCAGAGGAGGCCGATGCATCACATCATTGATCAAGGTCTGGCTTATGACCAAAGCTTTCTTTTCAAAATTGAGTTTGCTTAGATGTGGTACTCAAAGTCTAGAACTTCCCACTCCTACCTTATCTGATTTCTACCTGTGATCTAGGGTCAGATGCGGTGGGTGTTGTGGGGCCATCTGCACCCTACAGAGTCCTTGCCCTCAGATCTGAGCTCTCATGGTGGCCTGTCAAGAGTAGGGTGTGGTGCAGGTGAACTCAACAGCAAGAGATGCCAAAGCTTTGGAGACTTTGGGGCAGCCTCAACTGACTGGATGACCTGGGTGTGTCCTGTAATCTGTTTCCAACTGGAAACCAGTAAAGAAGTAGTATTGACTTACTGATGGTCTTTTCTTTGTAGGAAAATGCAGATGATGTCTCCCAGAGGCCTATATCACAGGCTATGTCCTCTAACCACGTTTCTTTGATTACATGTAAAGAGTCTGTCTACATCTGGAATGCAAAATCCATCTCATCTGACTTATTCACCATTATCCACTATACCACGGTGATAAGACAAAATTCTAAGGTGGTTGCCCCCCCTAGGATATCCAGCCCCTGATGCGCTCATACCTGCTCACAGTAATTGAGATCTCAAATGATCTGATGTTAAAATGGGGGCTTAACCTAACAAGAGGAAGTTGTAAAGTAGGATTTCTCCAGCTGGTTGCAGATGAGGAAGGAGAGATGCAAACTTGAAGATTGAAGAGAACACACAACACAGGGCAACCAGGCTCTCAGAGTGACAGGGGCTGATGGCCAGCAAGGAAATGGGGCTCAGCTGTACAGCCACAGGAGCAGTGCTGTGCCAACAAGAATGGATTGGAAAGTGTACTTACCCAGAACCTCTAGGCAATGACTCACACCAGCCTCCTAAACCCTTGATTTTAGTCTTTTGATACCATGAACCCAGCTATGCCATGCCAGACATCAGATCAATGGAACTGTGAACTAGTAAATGGATGTTCTGTTAAGCCATTAAATGTGTAGCAATCTGCTAAGTAGTAATAGGCAATTAATGCAAATTGTCATCACAGCATCTACCATTTCTAAGGGCCTCATTACCTATCTATTGAACTCTTAAAGGAATTATTGAATGATTTGTAATGTGTTTCCGTGCCTTGTTTGATATATGTGTACCTAGGGACAAAACATTTTCTGAGTGACAATGATATTTTATAATTTGTGTAAATTTGGCCCTCAAACAATTTTATTCCAAGCCTCCTCTTTCCAGTTGACAGAAACTTAACATGGTCAACTTTGGAAGATGGGAGTGATCATGGGGAAGCACCAGGGTGTGGGGATGAGGCCCCCGGCCTCAGATATCATGCGGGCCTTCACTAGACCCCACTGCATCTGGCTGTGCTTGCTTGCCACCGTCTGATGGAATATGTCACAATGTTCCTCTCAGAGCAGGCATCTCCAGGTCCAGTGACATTGCCATCATTCTTTGTGTCCACTCCGTTTGCCCGTCTCTGCACTCTGAGCCACGGCATGTTTTATGGCTACCTTGAGGACCAAGGGTCTTGAATTCTGAAATGCTTCTGCTTTATGTGGGTTTTTGTCATGGCAAATCTTGAAGAGGGGTCGAGGACAGTTTGGGGCCTTCCTTGGGATCAGTGAGCTAGTTGTTCATTTTTACTCCCCCTCTCCACTTAGGCTCTGAGATAGGAGGGTTTATTTTTGCTTTTCATACTTTTTTTTTCTGATTGCCTTCAGGGTTCAGGTTTTTGAAACTTACGAGTTTTGTTGGTTTCTCTGCCCTGATAACCCTTCTCCTGGGTCAAAGACTCCAAGATGGTCCATCTAATGTCTGAACTGTGGGAAGGCAAAGATGTGACAGAAAATGTTGGAAGCATTCAGCAGTAGTGTGGACGTAATTATCTTACTACAATACCCAAGCTAATGGCAATACCTGGCATCTAGGAGGTACGAGGCAACTCTAGGACCCTAAGTCTCTCTAGCCCTTGCCATTTAAATTTCTTTCCTTATGTTTCGGTTAGTTGTCCTTCCTCTTTCTCCTCTGTTCCTGCCTGGTATTCAAGGATTATTGTACATTTGGCAAATTTCCAAGTTTACCTTTAAGCCTAGCATGGTTGCCTAACTTATGAGATGTCAGGTGGCACACAAGCAGAATCTACCCCAGGAGGAGAGAGAGTAGGGGCTCACTTGAGAAAGAGGTCTCAACATCCATCTTTACACAAGAAAGCACATGATGTCACCTTGAGACGCTGTTGTGCTTAATTAGAACTGAGAGCCTGGGGTTCATAGGAAGCTTCGTAGTTTAGGAAGGAGTTTCCCATATGTCATGTCACCTGTTTTGTGGTTTCTATGGCATTAGCACAATCTTGGTGCTTTAAAAGCAGCTAAACAGGTTTGCTCTTAGCTCTATTGAAAATTACCCACAGGAGGTAAGATCTTGAGTCCTGATCCCCATCCCTTGCTGATGAGAGTGAACCCATCCTTTCTTGTGAGTTCTCATGAGGAGAAGGTGGTTATTTCTGGGTCATGCCTTATTCTATCACCTCAGACTATCATGCGATTTCTCTCAGTTCTCCACCCCACCAGAGGATACCAGTCAGCCGGCAGTTTGGGCCATCTGCTAAGCCAAAGTGTGGAGGCTGGGAGACAACCAGATTGACCTCTCTCTGCCTGCCTGCTTGCCCTCAGAGAAGCCTTTGAGAACCTGCCCTGCCATCCATCACAGGATTCACTTTGGCCCCACACTGTAAGCAGAGGGAGAGCAGGGTAAGGAACCTGGAGTTCTCCCAAACACCTGCAAGAGGATACACCTTGGGGTAAGCTGACAAGCCTTGGCTTCAGAAAATGCTCCCCTCTGTCAGTCAAGTCACCTTCCAGGAGCACAAAGAAGCCTAAAACAGATACACTTAAAGGCCGGGGAGGCTACAGGGGAAGGCGAAGCCCAGGGGCCAGAGTACTTTTATAATAATCTTCTCAGCCCTCTTTTATTTATTTTACTAGAGAAACAGGCCCCTGCTTCTAGTAATTACCAGAAAAAAAACTTTGTCAGGGGCCACCTTTTTTCAAGGCAGCTTTCAAATGGTGATGGAGTCCTAGACCCTCAACCAAATGAATCCTGGCCTTGCCAGACTTGGGCAGCTTAAGCACACCCTACCATACCATCAGCTGATGCAGTTTGGGAGCACAACATGAAACTTCCAGCAGCTCAGAGGCACGTTATAGCCAAGCAACCTTCTCCTCCACCGTGCGGGCCTTGCACAGACCAGTATTAGCCGCTCAGCACTCCACAACGACAGTGCTCAGCAGGTATTCTGGGCCATCCAGCATCAGCCAAAGCTGAAAGCAATCTGCTTGACCGTAAGGAAAGCAACAGCTCAGCCTGACCTGGCTATTTTCTTTCTTCCTTATTCAAACCTATCACCTTCCTCTCAAACGCCTTGAGAGGTACAGAAACCTGAGTGCTGACTCTAGCTTTGTAGAACATTGGCTTTAGATGTGTTGCCTCTGCCTCACAATTAGATGTGAACCTTTTTTATTACTAACTCATTTTTCCTTTCTTACTTTCTTGTTGCTGGGACACAATGTCGACACCCACAGCATAAGGGAGGAAAGATCTGGTTTAGCTCACACTGTCAGAAGGGCTTGGGCTATTCATGGCCAGCGTCAATGGTGGAAGAGGACGTAGGTGGCCTCGCTGGGGAGAAGCTATATACGCCATTGCAGCAGGAAGCAGAATAGAGTGAAAGGTGGAGATAAAATGGGAAGTACATCCTTTCAGGTCATGCCTCAGTAATCATGACCTGGTGATCCCTTCCAACCAAGCTCCACTTAACAGCAGAAGAAATCTATAGATTAACCACCATTATTGAATCACTATCCAAATATGAGGCATTTGGAGGGCATTCCAGACCCAAACCATAATACTCACTGACTTTATCATGCGAAGGTGCTTTACCTACACACGGAATAGTTAATTCCGATCTAGCATCAGTACTTGGAATGACAAGGAATCGTTTGAATTGTTGAGCTGCCTTAATGTGGATTTAATGCAGAGTGATCTCAAAACATTCATGAGAGACTGTTTAATGCTCCTCTGGAAAATGGTAATATTTAACCATAAAAGCATCAAGATATTTTTATCGCTACAAAATGCCATCTTACCCAAGCAGCCAGCAATTTGTAGCCTTTCTTTTCCAAAGTCAAGTTACTTTGCTAGGAAAGGGAGACTCATTTGTGTTTCTCCACAAGAGTATGAAATTCATGCAAACAGACTGGGGAAGAGCTTATGAGCAAGCTGGAAACAGACATGGGATCCACGGGGAAGCCTCAGGGGACCCCACTGAGCACAAGTGACAGTTTCTGAATATCTGCTTCTCAAACCCTCCAAGTACTTGATCTGAAACAGTGTTACTGTTGGAGTTTAGTATGTCCCCCAAAGGCTCAATATGTCGATGGTTTGGTTGATGATAGGTTCTTAGGATGCAATTGGACAGTGGGGGTCTAACATCAGTGAGTCCATCCTCTGAGAGTATACTGTAATGACATTATAGAAGGTGATAAAAGCAGGAGGCGCCGCTCAGTGGGAGGAAGTAGTCACTAGGCGTGTGCTCCATGCAGGGCCAAAGGGAGAAGTGTTTGCTAAAGATTAGCTCCCTGGAGTTCAGCAATCCAGGCACTCAGAAGCTGCTGCAACCATGGCACCAGGATGCCAGACTACTGCTCAAGCTAGCAACAGATCCTGGAGACATCCATGTAGTCCTAGATTTCTAGGCATACAGAACTCAAGAGTTGTGGGGTCTTGGAGGCTTCCACACAGATTTGAGAGGAAGGCTTGGAGGCCAGGCAGTGTGCCCCAGGAGGGCCATGTGTGAAGTTTGAAAGAAAACGCCTAAGGTGCAAAGGAGACCCTAAAAATCTGGAGCATGGATTGTCAGTTGAGCAAATTTGCAGGCCATGAGCGGATTTAGCCAAAGGGGAGAAGATGGAGGTTGTATCCATCAGCAATGCTGTATGATATGGCCCACCCGAGCCCTTCAAAGGTCACATCTCACTGCTGCCACAGTTTACCCCAGGTGCTGGACATGGAGCTAAGGAGTTAACCCTTGCCCTGACAGGCTTAGAACTTGTTTTGGTCCAGTTTCTTTCTATTATTTTATTCCTTCATTTTGGAATAGGAATGGTTACCCTGTGCCATTGTATACAGGAGGTATTTAACCTTTCTTTGATTTTCACAGAAACTCACAGCTGAGAGTCTGCCTCAGAGAAGCCTTTGGAATTGGACTTTTTTCCTTTTGAGGTGGTGTCTCTGTAGTCCAGCCTGGGACTGAACTCACTAAGTAGCTCAGGCTGGCCTTGAGCTTATGGCATTTCTTCTTCCTCAGTCTCCCAAGCGAGTGCTGGGATTAGGAGTTTGCCACCATACCCAGCTTACGTGCTGCTAAGGAACTGAACCTAGCCTAGGCTTCCTAGGCAAGCGCTTTACCACTGTGCTGTTCCTCCTCCAGCCTCTGGTCTTAGACTTTTTTAACAGTACTGGAATTATTAAGACTTTGACAATTCTTAGAAAAGGAAAAAAAAAATGTGTTTTGCGTGAGGAAGTGGACATGAGTCTTTTGGATGCCAGAAGCAGAACATTGTAGTTTGAGTCTGGAATGTCCTCCAAAAGCCTCATGTATTTTGAGACTATAGATTATCTATGGATATCTCTGTGCTATTGGGAAAAGGGAGAACGGTGGACATGTGGATTAAATGACAGGTGTGTGGTGGTGGATTGGAGAATTAATTCTGGAAGGGGCAGAAAATCCTGAGCTTGGATTCAGAGGAGGCGGATCACTGGGACAGGACCTGGCAGGATAAATCCAACTTCTCACCTTCCTTCTAAACTTGACATAACTAGACTTGACGTGGCTTCCTGGTTGCAATGCCGTGAGAAGCTGCCGCCAGCTCTGCCTGTGCTTTGTGCTTCCACCATTCTACAGCTACCCATGAATGGACTTGTGACCTTCTGAAATTGTGAGCTAAACTAACCTTTCCTCCTTTGATTTATGCATGTTGAGAATTTCATCACAAAAAAATAAACAAGGCAGAGCTATGAGCCATTTTGATGTTGGTAGACCACAATCAGTCTAAAGTGCCACTGGACACCCTGTCACTGCTATCCTTCTTATTTGATTACATGTGGTTTCAGAAACTCCAAATGTAGTGATGTAAAGATAGAAGTTTATTTTTCCCTTTTACATAAGTCTGAAATTATGTAGACCAGAATTTGTAAGGGGCTTCAGTCGGGCAGGAGCTCAGGCTCACTGTGTAGCTAGCTGCTAACCTATAAGTAGCTTCTGTCACCAAGGCTAGCGGTTTATCTGTTAAACTTCAGTCAGAGGGAGGAAGGAAAACAGGGACGCAGATGTTACCACTGACTCTGAAATGTTACCCCAAGGCCCATGAGTTGAAGGCTTGGCTTCTACCTGGTGGCACTGTTGGAAGGTGAGAAAAAAGTTCAGGAAGGTTTTCCGGGGAAGTGTCCTCGAAGGTCACATCTTGTCTTTGGGACTCTCTCCCTCCACCCACCCTCCTAGATTTTTGGCTACCATGAGACAAGCAGCTCTGCTCCACTATGTCGTCTCCAGAGGCTCAGAAACTATGGATCCAAGTGACAACAGGCTTGACACTTTGAAACCATGAGCCAAGATAAATCTTCCTTCCTTTAGGTCATTCTCCCAGGTATGTTTTCACTGCAGTGAGGACTCACTCGCATAAACACTCCCACTTCTATAACCATGCTTCTCTGGGTGGTATACACCATTCTCCTTATATCTCACTGGCGAGAACTTTGCTTCATGGCCAAAGAGGGTGGGGACGTAGTCCCCCTCAACCTGACAGTGATTCCATGCCTAGCTAAAAATTGGGGGTTCGTATTACAGAAAAAAAATCAGAACAGCCAGCTGTATCTGCTATGCAACTTCTGTTCTCAATACATACATTTTTAGGTAACCAAATTAAATTATCTTTAACTATCATCCAGCTCAAATTCATCCCTGAAGCTGCTAAAAGGCCCAAAACTTTAGATTAAAATGAATTACAAAAACCCACTGACCTCTTAGATAAGACCCTAGCTTGTAACATCTAGAGTCACACCAAAAGAAAGATACACCCACATGTAAACAGTCTTAAATTTATCTTTTCATTAATTGAAGAAAAATACATAGAACCACAGATGTTTGTTGATAGAGCCCCTGTGGCTTTCTGTTTCAGCCAGAAGGTAGTAATTTTCCAATCTCCTACTTAAGAGGACACAGAGGGCCCTCCAAGCAACAATTATCAGAGCTGTGTGACTTGACATCTTTGAGCTATCTAAAAGCAAGCATTTCTATTCTTATTAATTAAAACAGCTTTTTAATCATAAAAGTTTCCTTATAGACTATACATGAGGAAAAAGGTTAAAAATTTTATCTACAACCCCATTATTCTAACACAAATGCTGCCATCATTGGGGCAACTCCAGCCTTTTTTCCACTAGAAGTAATCTTATAAAATAGATATACATCTTTAGCACTATTTTCTAAAAAATATTGTATTGCTACATTAGCTCTAAATAAGATCATTCTTTTGATAACTACACAGGGCGTGGATGTACCATGGTGCATTTGGTAGCTCTGCTCTTGACGGTGCATTGCAACCCCGTCTCTTCCTTTCCCCGAGGTAACAATAGGAAGTCCTTCCTTATTTGTAAGCACCAACTGTAGGTGCAGAATCACAGGGATTTAGAATTTCACCTTTTAAGTAAATACACATTTTTATAGAGAGTGACACTGTCTCAGAAGTTCATATTTTTAGTCTAGCTTGGCTTTATCATACAAGTAATATAGTCACAGATTTTAAAAATGCAATCATAGAGTATGGAATAAAATGGTCTCTTTTCAGTATTATGGTTCTGTTTTTATTCCTTTGGTGACCTTTTGACATAACTTTAAGCAATATTTATGTGCCTTTAAATATTTACATCTATGAGCTGGTGACTCTTGAATTTATATTATCCTCTTGGG